>CM047394.1:12672603-13272603 GCA_026123125.1 Chironomus striatipennis | reverse complement strand
AATATTATCATTATGACGATCACAGATGCCTAGAATGTATGTTATAATACTATATCCAGCACATGAGGATGTAAAATTATCAACAGCACGTTGATATTCTAATTGATTGGGATTTTGCTTCTGCAACCATTCAGCAATCGGTTTATCCTTAAAAGATCCAGTTAGTCCACATTTGACTTGAATTTCACGCAATGTTTCAGCATTTGTTATCATCTCAATCATTCCTTTCTTAAATCCAGTTGGAATGCATTGGAATGAGACCATTTTAAGATCCAGACCTTCTTTGAGCCACATTTTGTCAATAATTCTTACAATTTGTAGTGTCAACATGTCTTGCTGTAAATCATCACCACATTTAAAGATTGCAGGAATAATAAGCTCATCGGGTCCCATAAAATTAATTTTTAAAGGCAATGTATTGGAATTAAAGTATGAACAAGTTTTAGCTACAACTCCTTTAACTTCTAGTCCTGGTGATAATGGCAAACTTGTTGGATTCTCGCTTAATATTTGATGGACATTTTCAATTGATTGACGCAGAATTGGCAGCCTTAATGATTCTTTAGCTGTTTTAACACTTTTTGCGACATCATCAAGTGCCTTACAAAGGACATTTTGTGATAAAAATCGTCCACAAAGATTCTCACCACAAATAGCCAATAATGCTCTTAACATCATTTGATTACGTCTGTGGAATCTGCATTGCAATAAGACATAATTATCCTCGTAAATTTGATTTGTTTCCATCGTATTTTGAGGACAGTCGCCAGGTAAATTTTGAATTAATAGCCAATAAAGGAAGTGAGCAACTCGTGGTGAATCTAAAGATCTTCCCAATAAGAAACATGCTAGTGGCGATGACTCATAACAATCAAACTTTAATGCCTGCAATAATTGTGGCAAATAATCAACAAGTTCATCTTCATCCATTTTTGATATCCACTTGACAGCTTGTTCTCGTACAAATAAATCTGGAAATTTCGGTAAAAGTAATTCAATTGCTTCCAATGGTTTTAGAGGATCCCATTCCTTAACAAGTGCATGTAAGTCTGATAATGATGCATAATCCCAACTGTGTGCTGTATTTAATATTTTTGGAAGTGCTTTTGGAAATTTATGAAGATAATGTCTTTTTTCCCATAAAACTTCACGCTTATCAATTTGACTAAAGAGAATTCCTTGATTGACTGTATCAAGTAATTCATCTTGTAAATTTCTATCCAAGCATTCATAATCGAGCTTTGGTAAATTAGCATTAATCACGATATCAGGAAAGACTAAACATCCATCAAAAAATGGAATTTCAATGCTTAAAATTGGACAATAATCTCCTTGTGGATGTGTTCCACGTTGTGGTGATGGACATAAATATTTCTCATTAGTTGGTGGCCATAATGAGAGAAAATAGGTTCCTTGTATCATTTGTCTTTCATAATCGAAAAATTGTATTGACGTCCATCCAAGTTCCTCTTGAAGCATTTCACCTTCTTGATTGCCATTTTGGCTTGTATCATTTGTAGCTTGTCCATCAACTGGCTGCTTCAAGCATCCATAAAGTACAAAAACAATTCTCGATTCACGTGGTAATGAACAGACTGGAACATCATCAAATATTAACCAGCTATCGAATGTAAGGCGAGGAAAGAATCCACAAAGACTATTAGAACAAGGTGTGATTTTTGGATCACTAATGCCTCGTGTTCCATGGTAAATTTGACTTGCTAGCTTATATTCATCATATTTCCATTGAGTTGGTGGACGATGAAGTGCCATCACATTTAACATGACATTTTGAGATACATTTGCGATGCTTTTTACGGCTAAAATGAAGGAAATTGGAGTTAGGATAATTTTTGATATTGAAATATTTTTAACGGTTTTTTGAAATTTAAATTTCAGCAGTTTTCAAAAATTTAAATTAAACTGAACTGAATGAACTATGAACTACTGAACAAAATTTCAAATTTTTTTTGACGGTTTAAATTTAAATTTCAAAAATCCGTTAGAAACAAAAATCAAAAAATGTGAAAAATTCGAATCTAGAAAAATCGTTATAAATTACAAGAAAACTTACGTGACTCCCACTGTGGTCGATTGACTGAAAAATTAACTTGGAATGCTTGCGAATAAACTTCTAATAAATGCTGTACAGAATCTCTTATATCATCACATAGTCGCTTAATCTCTTCACTAATGCTTCGAGGCTTTAATGTCACTTGTGAATAATTGCCTTTTTCAGATTCAACCTGAAAAGTTGTGCGAGTAAATGACGGCTGTTGCTAATGAATAAAAATAAAAATATATTGAAAAGCTTAGTCAGTGATATTTGAGAAAATGCATTAAACAACAACTTACATGAATATTTCTTAATTGTTCATCGCACGTGTTTTTCAACTTATTAATGGCTGCATAAAGCTCGAAAGTATCAATAGCTCCAAGTAATGCACAAATGGCTTTAACAGCCTGAATAACTCCCGATGCATTAAACGATGAATAAATTTGCGATGTGCTAGCTGATTCCAATTTATCAATTTCCATTTCCAATGTTTCAAGTAAAATAATTAATGACTCATAACTAATTGACGTGACTGGATCTTTTGGTAGAATATTTTCAATTTTAAGCTGCGCATCACGACAATCATCTTGATGTGTTCTCGCAATGACTTTCATATATTCATCCTTTTTAGGAAATAGACCAAGTTGAACATCCTTTTCTAACTTAATACTATTATGAATATATTCTAATTGCGATAAACATGAATTTGACGATAACCATTCTTGCGATCCAATCGTTTTGAGAGCATAATTTTCAGCACTTCCGCTTAATTCATTTTCAAGATTTGTCAACACTTGCATGATAACGTGCGAAATTGTCGAGTCGATATCGCATGTAAATGCCACTGGATCTAAATAAGTATCAAGCTTTTGATAATTTTCTGTATTTGACTTGATTTTATAATTTTGCAAATAATTATTTGGTAGATTAAAGCATTCAAATGATGGATAAACGAGAATTTTTATAATTGATACATTTAGGTATTTACTGTCGAGTGTCGCAGCCATAATATGTCCAACATTTGATGCAATATCATTATAATTATATTTCGATCTTAAATCCTTAACCATCTTATAAAATGCCATCGAGTCTTTGTCATACTTTCTACGTTCCACAATATTCTCATATAATTTCTTCGAGTATTGATTATTTGTATAAAATTGTTGACTATTTATCGTTTCATGTTGATTATTGGAATGAGAGGAATTTCGTGGCGGAAGTGGTGGTGGTTCGTCTTGTGTATATTTGTTGTCTTCTTTAATAGATCCAGTGCTGTAATATTCGGATGAAATGTCCTGTGTTGATTGATTTTTTGGTGATGTTACTGATCTGTCACTTCTAACGACTGCTTCATACAATGGATCTGAATATTGTGTACCGCCACTGTATATGTAATCAAATGGATCTTGATCTGTGTAGTATGCATTACTTGCTTCCTCGTTCTTCGATGATAATGGATCAAAAGCATCGAGAATATTCGCAAAGAAATTTCCATCCTCAGAATCGTCTAAATTAATTAAATTTTCATTTTTGGATGCTCTTTTTAATGCTATATTTTGACTACTATGTGCACTACTTAATGACTGAGTGCTACTGGCAATACTTGAATTTGTAGCTGGTTTAATTGGATCTGCGACTTTCATTAATGAATTTTCACTTCTAACTGTATGAAATGATTGTTGATGTGAAGTAGTTGCTGGCGGCATTAAAGCAGAGCTTGTGGAAGGTACAGGTTGTCTTGCCCATCCATATTGTGTCTGTGAATGTGCAGTATAAAGTCCATAAGATTGCTGTTGATTGATTCCTGAATATATTGAATTATTATAGGCTTGATATTGCGGTTGTGAGTAAATTCTCTCGAATCCAAGTCGTGGCTGATAGTTTGATGGATTAAAATACATTTGATGACTATAATATTGATTGCTTGCTGCTGCTGTATTACTAAGACTGTATAAGCTTGGAAATGATTGTGACGGCGTTGACTGTTGATTTGCATTGGTATATGGAACTATTTGACTTCTATTTGAGTTTAATTGAAGAATTGGTTCTATTAGCTTCGTATATTGATCATCTTCCTTCTTTTTGACAACGACTTTTGTCTGATCATTTGTTTCATCATTTGTGAACGATATTAAGTCCAACTCATCAATTTTACGCTCAATATTTGATAAACTCGAAGAAGAAGACGAAGAATGAAGTGAATTTCGAAGTTTATTGTCTGTAATAATGAATTTCTCATAACTTGTTGATTAATCATTAAAAAAAAATTTTAATATTACCATTTATCGATATTTTGCTCGGAAGTGAGCCTTTGCGTAGCTTAAACTCATTTAATGCTGCTTCTTCTAAACTAAGTGCCTTTGCAATCTCTTCTGGATCGCTTAATCGTGACATATTATTAAATTTACAATTTTTTAACAAAAAAATCCACTTTTTATTTATATTCACTTTTTGACTAAGGCATCGACACTCGAACTTTTTGAGGACGTTATTAATTCTCGATTTTTAATCACATTCTTTTAAGTAAGCTATAGTTTTATATAGAATACAACTAAAAACACTGATAAATGATGTTTCTGATGAAAATATCGAGTTGTCATTGAGATTTTAATAAATTTATTAAAGCGAAAATTTTAAAATTTTTCAACGGTTTTGCAAATTTTGAATTCATTTGATTTTTGAATTTTTGAAAGTCGTTAAGACTTTTTTGTCAATTTTATCTATTTTTCATGAATTATGAATTAAAATAAAGGTTTTTATGTTATTTTTATGTTTAGAAACGCGTAAAATAAATCAACGGACCTATTGACAATTAAATATTATTCATAAATGCTGCAAATTCGACAAAATTAGCAAAAAATCAATTTTTATTGCTTCCCATACTTTTTGGGTGTAAACATTAGGTTGGCTAATTTTAGATGGATTCAATTTTTATGGAACTTCTCTTATCAATCCTTATCATTTGATGTTTGAACTTAGTCATACTACTGTATACTATGCAATAATCATAAATTAAACAGCAATAAGCATTAAATAGCGAGATCTGAACACTTTTCAATGAAAAGTTTAACGGAAATTTCAAAATTTTAAAAATAATTTTGAATTTCAAAAAATCCGTTAAATTTTAAGTCACATGTTCACAAAAATTTCACCCACGTGATCAACGGTGCGAATATGTGCTAAAGTTCCATTTTAAATCATTCCATCAACATTTAGTCATCAATTTTTATGTTTACATTGAAACAAACTGAGAAAGTATTTTATTATTATGAATTGATAATACACACGTCAGTGTATTAATTAATCGACAAGGAGATTAAGTGTTGCAATTAGAAGCAAAAAAAATATGATGAGAATTAAAAAGAAATTCTTATTATTCATATTTACTGGTGTCTTTTTTGTCGTCGTCTATTTTTACCTTAATTCTAATGTTCCTAATGATAAAAAGGATTCCTTTTATTTTAATCAAAGTGTAAAAAAGAATGAAAATCCAATTAAAACACCGCGTCATCAAATATTTGATAATGACCGGGATAAGCACGAGCCAGAAGATGTAATTGATATTAATGAGAATATAATCCCACAAGATTCGGATTTGGAGAAGAAGGATTTGATTAAAGATGAAATTTTACCTGAAAATAGCATTGATGCTGAGATGTCGTGCAGTTTAGTAACTGATGAGGTACCAAAACCAGACATTCAAATGTTAGATGCATACCGTGAAATTCCATTTGATAATCCTGATGGTGGTGTATGGAAACAAGGTAATTTTTGGTAGTTTTAATCTTTTAAACCGGAAGATAAATTCGTTCCGCATTATAATTGTGACAAAAAAGTAGCTTAAATTGTCACTTTATGTGCCACATACTACCAAGGCCAAATAACTCCCTGCACTTTTCCTAAAAAAACTACTTTTTTATTCCGATTTGCGTACTTTTACCGACATTCAACTGCACTCACTATACTATATATCACTATGCTATTACTTTGGATTTTTTAACTAATTTTTTACTACTTTTTAAAACATTTTTACTACACTTTACTACACTTTGCATTTTTTTACTACACTTTACTATTTTTTTACTACACTTTACTATTTTTTTACTACACTTTATACGTTTTTACTACACTTTGCACTTTTTCACTACACTTTACTACACTTTGCACTTTTTTACTACACTTTGCACTTTTTTACTACACTTTGCATTTTTTTACTACACTTTACTATTTTTAACTAAACTTTACGAATTTTAACTACACTTTGCTCCACTATGCTAATTTTTTCCTATACTATTTAAATCTCATTATAAAACAAATTTTAAACATTAAATTGTGGAAATTATTACTTTATATGGCTCAGTAGCATTGGACCTACGGAATTATTCCGCGGAAAAATTCTACGGAAAATTTCCGCTGCGGAATTTTATACCGCAGAAGTTTTTTTTTAATTTTTATTTTTTAAGAAATATTCCGCGGAATAATTCCGCATTTAATTTTCAATTCTTGATAGTTATTATAAAGCTGCCAACTCAGACCATAGAGTGTTGCAAATTTTGATCAAATCTCTAATTTTAACCAATGAGTTTTTGCAGTGTTTACAGCTCGATGAGATCTTGAATTATTACTGATGATTTGATGAAGATAAAATTAGGAGTACCTATTTAGAATTATTTCTTGAAAGAAAATTAACATTTTCCAAGATCTCAATTTATTTGACATACAATTTTTCAAATTTTCTGAAGACCAACATCGTTGACCAATTATTAATATTGTTATGAATGTTCATTCAATAATATTCAAAATGGAGGTATTAATTTACAGCACATGATTTAAGAATTGTTTTAAAAATTTGTGCTACTTATTAAAGTTTTGAAAATTTCATAGAGTGCAAAAATTTTCCAAATAATATTTTGTACATTTAGACGTAAGACATAGCTCTACACTATTCTTACTACTAAAATTTCCGGTAATTTTCTAAATGAATACGCCTTGCTAAAAGTTTTAAGTTGTTACGAGGTCTATGGCAAAAAGGATGTTTGCTTTGGTAGAATATACTAACATCTGGATGATTTTATGAAGATACTTGATTAGGTAAATTGAGGAGAGCATCAGATCGTTAGACTGACTCGTGTCTTTGAAATGTTACCTCCCAGTGATTTAGAGTTAAAAAGCAGATATTTAGAGCAGATGTAGCAGACAGATTTTTTTTCATCTGCATACAGATAGATTCTGAATATCTACATGCAGGTGAAAAAAAATTGTCACCATACAGATAATATCTGCAGATAATATCTTTATTGTATCTTCAGTTCAAAAGGCTTAACCCTTTCTCCAGATTTATATTTAAAAATTTAAGTCTTGTGCTTGATAACTTATTATTACTAACGATTACTGAAATATTATAGGTAAATATTTGAAGTTTTTAATAAATATCGAAAATATAATCGCGGAAAAATTCCGCGGAATATTTCTTAAAAAATAAAAATTTAAAAAAAAACTTCTGCGGAATAATTCCGTAGGTCCAATGCTACGCACCCACTTTATATATTGCGCATCATCATGATTATTACAAGCATAGTAAAAATGAACAGTTTTAGCATCGGGATTACTATATAAAATGAATAAAATTTTACAACAATTTTAATTTAAGAGAAAAATTTAATTGAGAGAAAAAACCACCTCACAGCGACGTGAGGTAGAACTTACGACGAATTTATTGTTATGACTAAATATTCGCCTTTAAGTCAACTTCACGTCGCCGTGAGGTGATTTTTATTTTCGATTAACTGACTTGTGCTACCAGGGTAGATTAATGGTGTCGGTTAAAATGCTCATTTTCAATTTTTCTTAAAAATAAAAATTATTATGCAATAATTTTAAATAGATTGATTGACAAGTTTAGAAATTTTTAACATACCTAAATATTTTATTTTATTTTTTTAAATGATAAAATTTTGAAAAAATACAGATTTAGGGTAAAAAAATATTGAAAATTTAGACTTGAAAAAATTACCTTTAAACTCAACATTGGGCTCATGTTAAGGTTTTTTGACTTTGTTCGTACAGTCTACTTTCCAATTAAATTAAGTTAAGGCATAAATAAGCACTGCTTATACGAAAAAAATCCACACCATTCCAAATATTGAAATTTTTACAGAAAAAAATAATTTGAAATTCGTACAAAACTTCAATAGTAGGCAATGAAGAATTTCAATTTTTTTTTGTGTAAACAAATTAAATAAATTAAATTTAAAGCATAAATAAGCTGCTCAGGATGAATAAAAACCTCTTCAAATGAGAATACTGTAAAAATATTAATTTTTTTCCCGAATTTCGGATGCAAAAATCGTGAGGACAAATTTCAATATTTGAGTGTAAAAATTTCAATAGTTGAAATAAAGTACATTTTTTACTGCTTTATGCTGCACAAATTGCTTTTTTCAAGTTTGAATAAAAAAAAATATGGAGGACATGCAAAGTAGGAGCAAAAATTTGCGAAATCAACATTGCTTCCAATGAAGGTTACAGTTAAATTTTTAGTTGTTTTAAAAGCATCGGAATAAATTTTGATCTTTTTTATGTTAAACGCTATGTTTAGGCATAAATACCAGTAAATACATTATTTTTCTGAAAATTTATTTCAAAATTGTTAAAATTGTTAAAAAATGTTAAAAAGCTCAAAAAATTTTAAACACAATTTTTTTCAAAATTTTTGATACAATTTTATCATAATTCTAAAAGTTCAAAATTTTCCAACTTCGATAGCATTACGAGGGATGGATTTATTTGAAAGAAAAGCTACATAAAATATCTTTTCATGTATTCAGAGACATGAAAAAGCAAAAAATAATAGTTTTGACTATTTAAACACTGTATAATATGATTAAATTAAGTATAATTAATTCGCTACACTTGCTACACTATCACTACACTTGCTATACTATCACTACACTTGCTATACTATCACTACACTTGCTACACTACTACTACACTTTTACTACACTCACTATACTTTTACTGCACTTCACTCCACTCAACTACACTTTACTCTACTCAACTACTTTTTGCAATATTTTTGCTCACATTTACTAAATTTTACTTAAAATATTGTATACTTCACTCAACATTGATCACACTTCAGTATACTATTTTGGGAGTTATATAGCCTTGCATACTACTCATTTTATTTTGATAAAACAGCTTATTATTATAAATACAGATTATTTACTTTTCTATTATTCATATTTGCAGGATGGAATATAGAATATGATACACATCAGTGGAATAGAAATCATAAACTTAAAGTTTTTGTGGTTCCACATAGCCATAATGATCCAGGATGGATAAATACATTTGATGAGTACTATGAGAGGCAAACTAAGCACATATTCTCAAATATGTTAAGACATTTGGATGAGAATGAGAACATGAAGTTCATTTGGGCTGAAATTGTGTACTTTTCAAAATGGTATGATAGCTTATCATCGCAAGAATCTAAGAAAACTGTTCAACGGTATGTTTATTGATTTATTTTACTTTACTGGATCTTTTTTTAAATCAAAATTCCTTTCAACTACTACAGATTAATCAAAAGAAAGCAACTCGAATTCGTAACGGGTGGCTGGGTAAATTATTAAATAACAATTTTCACAAGAATCATTTACAATGTTGCAATTTTAGGTCATGCCTGACGAAGCTACATCACATTGGTATTCAGTTTTGATGTCATTGACAGAGGGTCAGTTATGGTTGAAGAAAAATTTTAATATAAGCAATATTAAGTCATCATGGGCAATAGATCCATTTGGACATTCGTCTGTTTTTCCATACATCCTTAAAGAAGCTGGATTTGAGAATTTGTTGATTCAAAGGACTCATTATTCGGTGAAGAAATATTTAGCACAAAAGCAGCAGCTTGAATTTAAATGGAGACAACCTTGGGATAATAAAGGAACAACGGAATTATTTACGCATATGATGCCGTTCTATTCGTATGATGTTCCTCATACTTGTGGACCTGATCCGAAGATTTGCTGTCAATTTGATTTTAAAAGGCTTCCTGGATATGGATTGAGTTGTCCGTGGAAGGTTTGTGATGGAATTAATTTGGATTTATAGCAGTCAAAATTATTTTGACTTTTTTTCATAAAATTTAAATTTTTATTGTCCGTTAAATTTTTATGCAATCAATTTATGAGCAAAAATTAAATACATTTTAGGTCCCACCAGTAGCAATAAATGACGAAAATGTAGCAAAACGCGCAGACATGATAGTCGATCAATGGAGAAAAAAGTCCGTTCTATATAAAACTCGTTCAGTATTGATTCCTTTAGGAGACGATTTTCGATACACACAATCGATGGAATGGGAAGCACAGCGTGTGAATTTTGAAAAACTTTTCGAATACATTAATAATGAGCCGAGTTTTAATGTTGAAGCAAAATTCGCTACATTACAAGAGTACTTCGATTCAGTGCATAATGAAAAGGGTGTGTCGAAATTTCCAAGTCTTAGTGGTGATTTCTTCACGTATGCTGATAGAGATGATCACTTTTGGTATGATAATGCAATAATTTATGTCTATATGCCAATAATACAATGAATAATAATTACAGGTCTGGTTATTTCACATCTCGTCCATATTACAAACGTATGGATCGCATATTAATGAACTATTTACGAACAGCTGAAATGTTGCATGCATGGACAACGTGGGAGTCAAATACAGGTTTTGAAAAACGACTAGAGAATGCAAGACGTTCACTTTCAATTTTCCAACATCATGATGGCGTTTCGGGAACAGCAAAGGATTATGTGATGCGTGACTACGATAAAATGATGGTTGAGGGTATCAAGAACAGTAAATTCGTTATTCAGCAGGCTGTTTATAAGCTACTAACGGAATCTAACATTTATCATCCTGATTATTCATTCACATACTTTAATATTGACGATTCAAGAACAGCAACGAGCGATGACTCATCAAGGTCGGTCATTATAATTGGAGATGAGATACCATTTAAATAC
The DNA here is from genome assembly GCA_026123125.1 of Chironomus striatipennis. Taxonomy (NCBI): domain Eukaryota; kingdom Metazoa; phylum Arthropoda; class Insecta; order Diptera; family Chironomidae; genus Chironomus; species Chironomus striatipennis. Next base: position 13,261,519 of record CM047394.1, on the reverse strand, counting down.
GTCGTCATACACAATTCACAGACATACGCACGTAATGAAATTGTCGAATTTTATGTTGCTAAACCTTACGTCTGTGTAACGGATTCAGATGGAAATTCTGTTGATGCACAAATTGCACCGTCATTTAGTTGGCATAAAGGAGTTTATGGACCACAACAGCCACAATTCTCAACGACAAAATATCGATTATTGTTTACAGCAAGCATTCCAGCACTCGGATTATCAGTTTATAAATTAAATGCTAAGAGTAGTAAAGAAGACTGTCCATCAACATTATTCACACAAATTACAATATTTAGTGATTCACATTTTGATGTTAATTTACCAGAATATCCTGAAAAGGTCAAGTTTGAGGAACCAAGAGAAATATCAATGAGAATTAATGAGAATTCAGGTGGCGCATCGTTTAACAAACTTGGAATATTAAAATCATTATCATTAGACAGTAAATCACCGGTCGTTCCAGTTCATTTAGAATTTATGAAGTATGGCACACGAATGTCTCACGGTCAACGTAGTGGTGCTTATCTCTTCTTACCAGAAGGAACTGCTCAAAAAATGTCATATGAACCTCCAATTGTTGTTTATTCAAACGGTCCATTAGAGTCATCTGTGGCTGTCGGTTTGCCTTTTGTAATTCACGAGAGCATTTTAAGAGGCGGCGGTGATGCTTTAGAGATAAGAAATATGGTCGATATTGGTGACATGAGCAATACAGAAATTGTCATGCGATTGAGTACGAATATTAAGAATGGAAATGTATTTTATTCTGATTTGAATGGCATGCAGTATGTTAAGAGGGAAATATTCAAAAAGTTGCCACTCCAAGGAAATTATTATCCAATTGCTGGCGGTATGTTTATCGAAGATGATGCATTGCGGTTGTCATTGTTCACGTCGACGCCTTTGGGTGGATCTTCATTAAGTCCTGGTGAGATGGAAATTATGCAGGATAGACGATTGAATCAGGATGATGAGAGAGGTGAGCTTTTTAAGATGAAAATTAAAATTTTTGAAAATAAAGGTCAAATTATTTTTGAATTCAATTTAAAAACCCTACAAATTTTAAAAACATTTGAATGGTTTTCATTTTGAAAATTGTAAGGTTTTATACTCTTTTAAAGCTGTTGTAGGGTTCTGAATTTAATTTTTGCATGGTTTTGTATACTTTTTGAAGCTGCTGAATGGTTTTGATAGTTGAATTTGTACGGTTTTTGAAGCTGTTAGAATAGAAATAGAAACTGTTGAAAGGTTCTAAATCACTTTTTTTAAATTAATCTCTTTCTAGGTCTCGGTCAAGGAGTTTTAGACAACAGACCAACCTTAAACATCTTTAAACTAGTCCTAGAGTCTCGTGAATCTTGCAAGAAAATGGACGAGAGACATGTAGTTGGATATTTAACACCAAATGCTTATATGGAACAGAAAAAGCTCCTACATCCATTAGAGAAGCTCATATTTACAGAAAATGATTGGAATGGATTAAAGCACAGTTTTGGAACAGATCGTGAAGATCATGAAGGATATGAGATAGTCACATTAAGGTCTTTACCACACATACGAACAAATTCTATAGGCATAGTCATACACCGAACAAATTTCGATAATTGTGGCGATACATCAGTTAGTGGAAATCAATTAAATCTTAAAAGACTTTTGGGACTTGACGATGAAGATTCAAGAGAAATTTATCGTTCAACAGTGACATTACTAGAAGCTAAGCAAAAATTAAATGATGAATCAATTGGAATGTGTGCGATGGAACTAAAAGGCTTCATTTTAAAATAACTTAAATTAAAATTGTAAAAAAATGAGAAAAAAATATTGTGATTTTTTATTAAACTAATTTAATTAACATAACAATTTTTTTTGTGCTAATCCTTAGTTCTTTTTTTGTGAGTACAAAATAATAAACAGTGAGTTAATTATAAATCTATAGCTTTTGTCTTTTTCCTCTCCTTTGTTCTCTTTCTTTTTAGCGTATATTGTTGGTTTTTTGGATTAAGTGAGAGTTTTGTGAGTTTAACGGTCGATTTGAATGTATTTTGAATTTTCAGCGATTTTTATTCAATTTATAGAAACAGTTTTAAAGAAACTTTAAGTTTTGAAGAAATGCTAATTATTATTAATAACATTTCATATGGAATGAATAATTTTTAAGGAATATTGGTTATTAATTATGATTAATAAAGTTCAATTAGTTTAAAATTATGAAATTTTTAGCAAATCATAATTTAAGGTTCATAAATATTTTATGATTTTAAAAAGTATCTTATATTTTGAAATAAAATAAAATTTTAAATAAAAGAATTATTTTGCAAAAAGTTTTCAATCTTAAATCCAAAATTTTAAATAAATTTTCCCGAATCACAATTTTAATTTTAAAAAATTTTCAAACAAATTTAAAGCCAAATTTGAATAATCTGAACTTAATTTTGAAGAAAATAAAATAAAATTCAAAATAATCATATCTTCATTGAATTTTAGAAAATTTAATTTTAAAAAAAGTGAAAAAAAGAAGCAAATTTAATTTTCATCATTTTAAAGATTTTCCAACTAATAATTAAATAAACATAAAAAAATATTAATGAATCATGATGAAGGAATTCCAATAATAAAAATCCACAAAATCTATATATCAAGTTGTCAACTTTCAACGCAACATTGTAAAGGTACGATTTATAAATAAGTTTAAGGGCGTTTCCACGGATAGAAATTTGCAAAAATTTTGACTTCGAAGCAAATTTTTACTTAATTAGGTCATCTAGACAATTAAATAACCAAATATGATTATGTACGACGATGAATTCTACTTAAATAATCTTATATCTTCTTCCTACTTGCCTTAATTAACAAAATATTTAGCTTTTTTTGAGCGTCGCCCTATTTCAAAATATGGAATTACAAATTTTTTATCCGATAATTTCCACTTTTTAATAATCCAGACAATTACTTATTACTGTTTTCTTATACATTTCACCTTCATTTTTAATTGTGTGTACTCAAATCTGCTTAAAATTAAGTCATTAAAAAGAAAAATGATAAATTCTCTTGCACTTATTGAAATAGGGCGACGCAAAAGCGCTTTTTACCTAATCCACGAAAAAAATATTATTTTTAAAAGCAAATTTTGCTTTAATTAGAAGTATTTTCTGCTATCAGGATGTTGTTTACACCAGTTTAACACTAAATTAACATGTGAATTTCAATTTCATAATGATTTAAAAATTCTAAATTTGTTTTTTTAAAGGTTGAATTTTTCAAATAACAAGGATTATAAAAGCGCTTTTTCTAGAACTCCATCTATCTGTGGAAACGCCCTTAACAAAGAGTAATAGGGTAAAAAATATTGAAATTCGTACAAAACCAAAATTCGTACGAACAAATTTACAAAAAAATTTTTTTACCATTTTTAGACTTGAAATAATTGTCTTTAAACTCAACATCGGCCACATGTTAAGGTCTTTTGACTTTGCTTGGGGTCCATATTTTTTTTTCAATCTTGAAAAGAACAATTTGTGCAGCATAAAGCAGTAAAAAATGCACTTCATTCCAAATATTGAAATTCGTACACAACAAATATTGAAATTCGTACAAAATTTAAATAGTAGGCGATGAACAATTTTAATTGTTTTTGTGTAAACAAATTAAATAAATTAAGTTTAAAGCATAAATAAGCTGCTCAGGATGAACAAAAACCTCCTCAAATGAAAATACAGCAAGAATTTTAATTTTTTATCAAGTTTTGGATGCAAAAATCGTCAGTAGTTGGTGTACGAATTTCAATATTTGAGTGTACGAATTTCAATATTTGTGTGTACGAATTTCAATATTTGAAATAAAGTGGATTTTTTACAGCTTTATGCTGCACAAATTGCTCCTTTGAAGTTTGAATAAAAAAATATGGAAGGCAAGCAAAGTCGTAGGAAAAATTTGGGAAATCAGCAATGCTTCTAATGAAAGTTACAGGACTTTCAAAAAAAAAATTTCGTTTTGTACGAATTTCAATATTTTTTACCCTATATTATCATGTAGAACAAAAAGTGTCAATAGTTAATTAACGAGAAAAATGAGTGCATTAAACAGCATCGAAATAGCTTTAAACTTAAATTTTAAGAGAAATTAAAATTTAACTGCTTTTCAAAATTTGAATTTTATTACATATCAAAGTAACACAAAAAGTGCATGCAACAAAACCAAAAAAAAATAAATTTAATAAAATAATTGAAAATTAAGACATAAAAGTGTGCAGGAAGTAACGGTCAACAGCAAATTCAAATAGCTTGGCGTGCGTCTAGTTGAAATAAAAAAATTCAGAGTGTATTCAGAACGATATAAGAAAATTTTCAACTTTATAATCGCATTTTTCTTAAAAAACTTTATAATTATAATAAATAACTGTATAGAAATGTTAAATGACAAGAGTGAAGTTGAATAAGTGTGAGATAAAGTATAGAAAAGTATAAAAAAGAGCCAAATTTAGAGTATCAAGCATAAAGTATAAGTGTCAAAAGAAAAAAAAAAAATATGTGGGACTGAAAGAGTAATCGTGTGACATGAAAAAATTGTAGTTCGTGGATTTAAAATCAAAAAATTCCATCATTAACAACAGTTTGGAATAAATAATTTTATTATAAATCCCACCAATATCTAAGTTAAGTGACATTTGTGAGCCCATAATAAGGATTATCACGAAATTTTCGGTGAGTTTTTTTGCGTTGGATATTTCATAAAAAAAATGTTATATGCATGTTGCGCTCATGTCGTCGTTACTGTCGCGATGCGCAATATATATCGCCTCAGCCTTTTCTTTCTCACTACAAAAAAGAATAAAATGAAAATGAATTTTTCCTTTCCGAATGTACAAGATGCAATTTTATTTTTTTTTTTTATTCATATTTCCCAACTAAAGAAAAATTCTTTTCATACATTCAATTCTGATTGAATTAAGTCAATGTCTAATGCCATTTTTGTTTGGTCCACAAGTAAAGTTTGCTTCACTCTCCTCTACAAATGCCGCATATATAAATTTACTACTCTCATTAACTTATCGTCTTCTCTGACTTATTTATATTTACGTCAATTCCAGTTCTTTTTTTCTGGCAAAAATTTTTGTCCCTTTTAATTAAATTTCATGTCATGTAAAAAAAAATTGAGAGCTTGAGAGCTAGACAGGAAAATGTTTGAGAAATTACGCAAGATAAAGGCAAATTAATAAGTCTAAATTGACATTGGCAATCATTATCTAATTTTTTTTTTATTTTTCTTCTCCTCCTCGCTGACTGTCTTGTCACTACTTTTACTTGATGGTCATACATGGGATTCTAAAAATAAGTTTCGCGAAAAAAGAGAAAAAAAAATTGAAATGAAAGAAAAAAAAAGTTCAAAAGAGGAAGAAAAATAGTTTATTAAAAATAAACAAATCGAAATTGAGAGATTATTCGACAAAATTATTAAGCTCGGTCATTTGAGTACGAATGCAAAAAATAATGAATGAATTAAATTTTAGCAATTAGTGAATGTGATATTAAAAATCATAAAAATTATTCAATGTGATGGAATTTTATTTTTTGTAGTTTTTATTTATGGAGAAATTTTTTTTTTTTGCCTATTCTTTTTTTTTCTTTCCTCCCCGTACGTATTTTTTGAGCCAGCCATTTTGATTCTCTTCTCTTGTTGAGAACATGTTGTATGAAGTTTTGTCGTATGAATGAGAAGCAAGAAGAAGACGGCGATGGATTTTTTTTTTATTATTTTATTTTCGTTTTTTTTACACTAAATAATAAAAAGTCTATTTGATAAATTTTACAACTATATAATTTAAGTGTATAACTTGTGAATCTTTGGAATATTAAAAGAATTGAAAATTATTCAATATGCAGAAATGAAAAAAAGCAAAAAAAAAAAAAAATCAATTATCGAGATATTGAATTTAGCCGTGTTTTGTGGAGCATTTCTGATATCTCGAAATAAAAAAAAAGTTATTTAATTTTTCTTTTTAAATATTCTCTCAAAATCTCTCAGTGGAAGGTCTTTGTTAATGAAAAATAAAATAAAATAAAAAAGAAACTGTGCATACATATATAATATTATTGTATATAATTCGTGTGTGATAAGAAGAAGAAAAGCGCACTTTTGAGAGAGTGAAGGAATAAAAAAAAAATTTTGAAAGAAGAAAAAATCGCAGAAGAAAATCAATATGAGGATGATAGGGAAAAAAGCGGGGGTCTAATAGTTTTTTAAATTTTTATAATATCATCAATAACAATCTAGTGATGTATGTAAAATAAATAGACTTTTTTTGTGCCTCTTAAAATTCAGTGAAAAAAAAAAAATGAAAATTTCCAATTGAAAAATCCACAAAAAAAAAGTGAGTGAGTGAGTGAAACATGACAAAAACAATCAATTGGTAAATTTCTCTCTGATTTCATCTCCTCTTGAAAAAAAAATATTTTTTCTTCTTTTTATTGAATTCTCACTCAAAAAAAAATTATCAATTCGTAGTGACATAAAGCCACCATGTTAACAACACTATTTATCACTCTTTACTGCTCACCTTTATCATTAGATTATCAGTTCGATGTAAATCATAAATCTCTATTTATCTAGTGATGGATTTACTGGAAAAAAAGAAAATTTTCATTTTATGCCTTTTGTGAACCTTTTTTTTTAGCGCATTTATCTGCATAGTTAGGGTGAAAATTAATGAGATTAAGTTAGAGAATGTGTATTATTGGTAGTTGATAGTGGAGTGATTAAAGTGGTAATAATTGAAGTTTAATCTAGTTCAGGATAGTGTATTGATACAGCTTAACCTTAGAAATGACTTAAGGAGTCGTTTACTTATGATGTCTAGAGACAGATAAATTTCGCATTTACGAAACAGTTGCGAAATTTGGACTTTTTGTGGCAATAGATGCGAAAATTCCAAAAAATAGATGCGAAAATTCCAAAAAATAGATGCGAAATTTATCTGTCTCTATTGATGTCTGATTTTTCGGAGAGAGGGAGGAGGGTCTGAGGCTGTGTGATAGTTTAAAACAATAGATGTTTTTTTTTTTGTATGAAAATTTTGTGACAGAGGGAGGGAGGGGGTCTAAAAATCCAAGATTTTGATAAACGTCATAAGTGTATTATTATTATTATTTTATTTGTCAAATCATATTAATTACATTATTACGTATACATTAAATAAGTTTCAATGATTTTTTGTGAAAATCTTTTAAGGAACTTATGAAAAAAAAAACAAACGGTACTTTGAAATTCAAAAAATAATTTTAAAAAAATATTTTGTCTTTAACGGATGATCAAAATTCAAATTTAAGGTTATAGTGTACAGCCTCTAATTCATCTACCTAGTTTTTCATAAAGAAATTTATAATCAAGAAGTTACTGATAGAATTTGGAAGGTTCCTCATCATCCGCACCATAAATCCCTTAAAAAAAATTTCATGCATTACCTAACCCATCCATTCCTTCCAACAAACTCAAAATCTCCCTGAATAATCAATCAATTTCCTTTAAACTTCCTCAAACAACATCTCAAGCTTCCACACAGCAATAAAAAATGATCCAGTTGAATTCTTTTCACATTTTTATTATTTTCATTTTTTTTTTTTCATCAATGAAGAGTCAACAAACTTTACAAAAAAATGCTCAAGGCTCTTCCAAAAAATATATATTAAGTAATGACTATCTCATGGTCAACTGCTTGCTTTTAACACGAATATCATCTTCATGATAACCTCGAAGCTTTAATAAAAATAAATCTTTATCACTTTTTATGATTCAAATGGCATAAAAATTATCATGAATAAGACACAAAGGAATGGCTGTCATGAAAATTAGTTTGAGTGAATTTGTGCTTTGATGTCAGGAGAGAGTAATGCTGGGATAAGGAATTGTGAAGTGTTCAGAGGAACTGGATGAGTGAAGTTTTAGAAGGAAAATTGACGACTTTAAATGTGTTTTTTTAGTTGTTATAGTAATTTGCTGATCTTGAAACTTTAAAGATTTAGAATTAGCAATCAGAATTACAAGCATGCACAGATGAGATCCTTACAATTCCTTGAAAATTTTTAAGGTCTTATCCAGCTTTGATTAGAGAAACTTTAATAAAACTCTACAATTTATTTGTTGTTAATTATATTTATTAAGGTCCATCAGCTTTTCATTGCTATTACAAGACCAGCTCCATCGGTGTCCGAAGTTGTACTGTTCCTTTATTATGTTCTGTGGTATTCCAATGTTGATCAATTGTTGTATAAAATTCCAAAAAGTTACAAATCCATGTTGTCTAGGTTATGTTTGATGCAATTTCAATTTTTCTCCAAATTTACTATTAAATCGCGACTTTTTTGAGTTCTCTCCATAGTCCATTTGTTCCTTAGTGTTTTACGTTAACTTATATCCGGTTTTTAACTAGTTCCTACGCGTAATTAATATAAATTTGAAGAATTTCACAATTCCACAACCTCATTGATCAGAGGTTTCGAGAGAACTCACTCTACAATTTATTAAGGATTTATACGGTATTCATTGTTGACAAATTTGAAACTTTGCCTTTGAGGAATTGTATGTAGATTAAGCAAGTGTGATTGATTAACACAGGAATTGACATTTGTTCGAAAATTAAAAGTTCCTTAAAGTTTGAAATTTTTGTGGATTCTTATTTGATTTTAACAATTCTTCATTTAATTCCTTAAAATTCTAGTTCGTTACATGAAGTTGACTTAGATCCAGTCCAAATTTATCATTGACAAGTTATGCAAATAAAGATATACCAAAAAAATTTGAGATCTTAATTTTATGGAGGAAGAAATCCAGATTTTGTGAATCGTACCAAGATACTTGCAATAACCTAAAAACCCTCTCTATTAATCCTTTAAAATCAGTCTCAAATCTGCTCCTGATTAGTCACTTACTCATCATCCTCTGATTCTCAATCATAAGACATCACAACTAGCTAAATAAGCCCTAATATTGGCAAATTAAAAAAACTTGTATTAAACACAATTTTAATTGAATTTATGCTTCGAGACTGAATGAATGAAAAGAGGTTAATACAAGTGACTGTAATAGCCTGGAACAGAGAATAAATTTGTTCAACCACTTTGCTAACTCTCCGTATGATTCACAGTGGGTCAGTGGATAAAAAAAAAAAAATCATTTACTTGATGAATGAACTAATTTTGTTATTATATTGATGCTGTGGAATTGATTCTAGTGGTTGATTGTTATTGTATTAAAGGATTTGATAGCTTCGAGTACATTTTATAGTTTAGTAATAAGACGTAGCACGTCCACATGCCAATTTTTTATGTCACTTACAAAATTAATCATTTTCTGATCTTTGTTGAATTTACTTTTACTTTCATGAATGATCCTCATTCAAAATAGTCAATTGACATGCTCTATACTCAAATATATAAGATACATTCTCAAGTAATAAAAAATAATTTCAAGACTTGTTCATTAGCGTCATCATTTGTATAGAATTCTCTGTCACTTTCTTCTGTTAAAACAAAGACGATCAAGAATTTCTATATTTATCGTTTAAAGAGAGTAAAAAAAAATATTTTTGTCTCAGGTGGAGGAACTTGTCATTTTTGATTGTTACTTTTTTGTTGTTTGTTGTTAGAGTTAGTTGTTTACTATTTCTTTTTTTTTTTTGGCTTTGGGATTTTTGTTGATTGCTGTGCATTTGACAGGATGGATTTATTCTAATCTATTTTGCTATGAGGATTTTATTGTAATAAATAAATATTGGGGTCATTCTAGGATTGAGGAATGATATTATGGTCATTTTTACTACGATATAAGAATTTAACGGTTGAAAAATATTCAAATTTTTTAAATAATTATTCAAATTTAAAAAAAAACCGTTATGAACTTAAACAAAAGTAAACAAATAAATTGCACAGGTCAAAAAAAAATTCATTTTAATTATTTTTTCAATATTTCATCAGAAAATAGCAAAACTTCATAGATAATTTACATAATAAAATTTGCTAAATCAATAAAGATCCTGTGAGGAATAAAAAAGCAACCCTTCATTGCCATAAAAGCGCTAAAATCAATCAATAATCTTCGTTTGTTAATAACACACATAAAAATAAATTTTCTTTTCTATTTTTCATTGCAGATTTATCGTTTTTGGTGGAATTGAAGTATATACATATAAACATAGGAGAATAGCAGCTACATCACTCATAATTATTATTCAATTACGTCCAGTATAATACAGTGCATATAGGGAAAAAAGCATACTAAAAAAAATAACAATATAAATACTAATAAAAACAAATAAAGGAAAAAATAAAGAAATAAAGATGTCGTCGGGTACATTTGTGGATAGAATAGATCCGTTTGCGAAGCGTTCTTTAAAAAAGAAAAGTCGCAAGTCTCAGGGCTCATCAAGATATCGAAATTCTCAAGATGTAGAACTACAACAATTACCGCCGCTTAAGGGTAAGAAATGAACTCATTAATAAGCATAATCTTATCAATCGGTGCTTTCTTTTTGTGCCTTGACTTAATTTTTTTACGGACTGCATAGTAATTTTACCTTTTACTATTTTTTTTAGTTGACCTATCGAGTATGGAACAAGAAGAACTATTCATACGAAAATTGAGACAATGTTGCGTTTCATTTGATTTTATGGATCCAGTTTCGGATTTAAAGGGAAAAGAAATAAAACGTGCTGCACTTAACGATCTATCTGCTTATATAACGCATGGACGTGGTGTCCTTACCGAAGCAGTATATCCAGAGATTATAAGAATGGTATGTCATGATGACACCTGCCAAAATTGTTTTTGGCAGACTCATTTATGAGTTTTCTAATCGACAATATACTCTTTTTGTATTTTAGATTTCTGTAAATCTGTTTCGCACATTGCCACCAAGCGAAAATCCAGATTTCGATCCTGAAGAAGATGATCCAACGTTGGAAGCATCATGGCCGCATCTACAATTAGTATATGAAGTATTTTTACGCTTCCTTGAATCGTCGGACTTTCAGGCTACAATTGGAAAGAAAGTTATTGACCAAAAATTTGTTCTGCAGGTTTGTGCATGCGATATTCTTTTTTTTGTGTGGATTGTTCGTTTGTGATGTGTCTGATATACCTATTTGAATATAAGGATAGAGTATGAATATATGAATGCACATCATCAACGAACTGTCCCTACAATTACCTTTTAGTCCATTACTTGAAATAACAAAGACTAAAAGTGAAATGAATAAGAAGAAAAAAGAACGACAATTTTATTGATTTTGGACATTTCTTTACTGTATTTTTATTCTTCTCAATTTTTAGTTGCTTGAACTATTTGACTCAGAGGATCCACGAGAGCGCGATTTCTTAAAAACAGTGCTTCATCGTATATATGGAAAATTTTTGGGCCTTCGCGCCTTTATACGGAAACAAATTAATAATATTTTCTTACGTTTCATATACGAAACAGAGCATTTTAATGGAGTAGGAGAATTGCTGGAAATATTGGGAAGGTATGTGAGAATTTTTGAGTTCATTTTCCTGAATTTTGTATGAACTGTCATTTTCTAAATTTGAATTTTTAAAAAAAGTTCAAATTTTGAACCTTAAGTCTTTAAAAATTTTTTGGCCGTTAGTTTTAAAGTTCAAATTTTAAGCTTCAATAGTTTGGCACTTATTTTTGAATATTTTATGACCGTTAAGTTCAATTTTTGAACTTAAATTCTCTAAATTTAAAATTTTAAGCCTTGTTTTTAAATAATTTTTGACAGTTATGTTTTGAATGACTTTTAATCGTTATAATTTTTGAACCATTAATTCTGGGGTATTTTATCGATTTATTTACACAATTTTGACTTTCATTTTATTAAAATTCAGGAAAATGCTGAAACGTGATCAAATCCATGCAAGTGTATAATGACATGGAGGATTATCGTTTATGCTACATATGATTTATATAATTTTATTGAGGATAAATGCCTCACTCGACTTCTTATTTCTCATATTTATTTTTTATTTTTATATTTATTTTCAGCATTATCAACGGTTTTGCATTGCCACTTAAAGCTGAACATAAACAATTTTTAGTAAAAGTTTTATTGCCATTGCATAAGGTGAAATGTTTATCGCTATATCATGCTCAATTGGCATATTGCGTTGTCCAATTTCTTGAAAAGGATGCATCTCTCACGGAGCCGGTCGTTCGAGGATTACTTAAATACTGGCCAAAAACATGTTCCCAAAAAGAGGCGATGTTCTTGGGTGAGATTGAAGAAATATTGGATGTGATTGAACCACCTCAATTCGTGAAAATTATGGAGCCTCTTTTTAAGCAGATTGCCAAGTGTGTTTCAAGCCCTCATTTTCAGGTATGTCAAATTGTTAATTTTAAGTACTACTGCATCACAATTTTTAATCTTTTTTCCTTTACATAATGCGCTTCCAACTTTGGCCAATTGCCGATAATTTTTCTTATTTTTCATTCAATTTTATTTATTATTAATAGCCGTACGCATTCTTATTACATTTATTTCTCTCAAATAAATTGTGTCTGACTATATTTAAATTGACTAAATTAAAAGGTCACTTTTCTATGTCGGACGGGTCTTTTTGGAGGCTCGTGTTGATCAATTATTGATGAGATTTTTTTTATGCTATTTGTAAAATTTGTAATGTGCGATTGTTGGGGTTCTGTGAGTTGTTTTGATAAGTTTTAAATGATTTAAACATAAATTTTAGCAAATTTAGGTTAAATAAGACTCAAAATTTAAAAATTAATTCTTTAACTTTAAATTAGATTAAATGCAACTTATTGAAGAAAATGAAAATGTTAAAAAGGTATTCATGATTTTGACAATGACAAATTGATGATTATTGGCTTGACTTAAATATTTAATGATAGAATTTGATTAATCGAAGCTTTTTTTTAAGCTTCAAATTCACAAAACTTAATTTAAACATCTAATAAAAATAGAATTTTTAATTAACTTCTCATAAAATGAGAACTAATATGAATTTTAATTAACAAAATCTTCTACTTGAATTATTAACAATTTTTTAGTCGATTAATCAAAGGCAGACGTGGTAAATCCTCACAGGAAATGCCTACCAATATGAATAAAAAAAAAATCTTACTAGAATTTCAGTCGTGTACGCAAATAAGACATTAAGCTACGATCCTGTTAAATTTTCTTTTCTACAAAGACTTTTTTTCGCATCTACGTGCTGACGTTCTTGCCTCAAATTTAATTGAAGTATTTTGTACGTGATGCGGTGCTGTTTCTTAATTTATGACAAGTTACATTGTATTACACGAAGCAATTACATTCTTTTATGGTGAGAAATTACATAAAGTGGTGCACAGTGTACGACTCAATTTAATATTATATAAAAATTTTCGTCCTCGTTTTTCTGTTTGTAATTCCTTCGTGCCCTTTAGCTGGCTATCGGAATGTGTTTTACTAGGTTGTTAGGATTATCGGATTGTTTACTTATTTTGTAACATATTTTTTTTATTAAGAATTTGAAATTTTTGTAATTTTTTTAAACGTTGAATTGAATTTGAAGATAATTTTTAGAACAGGGTTGCAAGACAGGCAGCCTGCGCAGGCGAAAACCGTACAAACTCTTCATAATTTGTAAGGTTTTTCTATCAAAACCGTACAAATTATCGAGAATTTGTGCGGTTTTCGCCTGGGCAGGCCACCTGCCTTGCAACCCTGTTTTAGAATTCTCAAAAATAATTTAATTTTGAATCCTCAAAAAACCGTTAAAATTTGAACTTCAGTTTAGAATTTTGAACTTCAATTAATGATTTTGAACTTAAAATAAGGATTTTGAACTTTCAATTAATGATTTTGAACTTAAAATAAAATTCAAATTTAAAATGACCGCTAAAAGTTCAAACATAGAATATCTTGTAGATATTCTGAACTTAATTTTCATACCGACGTCACTAATAAATGGCCTCAAAAAATTCTAATACAAAGAACGCATATCACTAGCCAGCTATTTATCTAGTTTTATGGTAATGTACGTCCTTGCCATGCGTTTTAACGCTAATTTATACTATTTTATCGCGATTGATAGTCGATTTTACGCATTTTCGTGTACGCTATCTTACTTTGATTTTTGTTTATTGTAATAGAAGCATTGTACCTATTTATAGACACCGCATCAAAGAAGTGAAAAAAAAACACGATGTAACTCTGTTAAGTTCATTCATTCATCATAATCGTTCACATTTGTATTATTAATAATATTTTAACTTTTTTCATATTTTCATTATATATGAAATTTTAAAAAATTTTCAACAATAAATGGAAGCTCATTCATTTGTGATGTAAAGGAAAAGAAAGAAAAAAAAAAAAATTGGATTGTGAAATGAAAAAAAAAAAAGTTTTCATGCTCGTCGTTATATTCCCACTTTATAATTGAATTTAATTATTAATATATTGGTGCGTTCTAAAAAAAATGAGCCGGTTTGAATAAGTTTTTTCAAATCCTTATAACTTTTGATAGAAATAAGCTTTAGATTTGAAACAAAAAGCACATTAAAAGTCTTATATGCTAGTATTTACTGTGAAAATATCATTATTCTAACTTTTCTGGAAGTTAGTTTTATAAGCCGCGGAAAAAAACTAAAAATTTCAAAATTTTATGTCAAATTTTCAAATCAATTTCTTGAAATATTTTTCCACTACACTAATTAATCTAAACAACTTTTACAATATGGATTTTGCTTAAATTTATTAATAACTTATCAATTTATTTTTAAACTTCGCAATGCAAACAAAATTTAAAATTTTATCAACACATCAAAAAACTCAAAAATCAAGAAAAATTTTGAAATTTTATTATTTCTCTAAGAGGAACAGCTTTAAAGAAAAACTAAGTATGCTATTATATTGAGTATATAATAAGCTACATAACAAGTATTATTAACTTTTAGTCTTTAACAAAAAAATTCTTTACAAATTTTTTTTTTCTTTGTGCTTGAAATATTTTGTGATTTGACAAAATCTTTAATTTTATTTACAATATGCAGTGAATTGGAAAACTGTTAAGTTATTAATAAATTTAAGCAAAATCCATATTGTAAAAGTTGTTTAGATTAATTAGTGTAGTGGAAAAATATTTCAAGAAATTGATTTGAAAATTTGACATAAAATTTTGAAATTTTTAGTTTTTTTCCGCGGCTTATAAAACTAACTTACAGAAAAGTTAGAATAATGATATTTTCACAGTAAATACTAGCATATAAGACCTTTAATATACTTTTTATTTCAAGTCTAAAGCTTATTTCTATCAAAAGTTATAAGGATTTGAAAAAACTTATTCAAACCGGCTCATTTTTTTTAGAACGCACCAATATATTATTCTATTTATATATCCGTATATCCTTCATTTAGGTGGCTGAACGTGCATTGTATTTTTGGAATAATGAATATGCAATGTCATTAATTGAGGATAACAATGCTGTTATAATGCCGATAATGTTTCCAGCTTTGTATCGTATTAGCAAGGAGCACTGGAATCAGACAATTGTTGCACTAGTTTACAACGTTCTGAAAACATTTATGGAAATGAATTCGAAATTATTTGACGAATTGACAGCAAGTTATAAAGCTGAAAGACAAAAGTATGTTGTGCATTGTTTTTTTTTTTATTTATTGATAAGAATGTTTATTTTTGTGCAGTTACAAGTGCATTTTTGTGGAAACAATGATAAAAAAAAATATTGATGGATTTTTGTGTGTTCAATTTTGATTGAATAAGCTGTGAGGATTGGAAGTGAAATGTTAAGGACATTAGAAGTTTAAATTTCGTTAAATTAGAATTTTTAAATTTTCAAGAAAAATAATTCAAATTTTCAACGATCGTTAAATTAAAAATTACATAAAACCGATAAATTTTGAATTTTTATAATTCAAAAAACTGTTAAATTTTTAAGTTTTTCAAAAAACTGTTAAATTTTTATGTTTTTCAAAAAACTACAAACTTGAATTTAAATTCATAATGACCGTTAAATTTTGATCAATGTTTGAATTTTGAACTTCAATTTAATTTTAAATTTAAAATGACAGCTAATTTTTGAACTTATTTTAGCAAATCAAATCATTTTGAATTTCAAATTTAAATTTAAATAAAAATGACAGTTAAATTTTGAATTTATTTTAGTAAATCATTTTGAATTTAAAATTTAAATTGACCGTTTAAGAAACCTCAAAAAATTCTCAATCAATAATCAAAATTTATCATCAGTTTATTCGATTTAAACACAATGTTTATATCAAAAATGCACTATAATCATCCGCACAATCTACAATAATTATTTGTTTAAAGAACGAAGGCAGGAAATTAATTCGAAAAAAATTATTTTTTTTAATGTGTATAATTACAGAGAGAAAAAGCGCGAACGAGAACGTGAAGAATTATGGAAACGTCTTCATGAATTAGCTGATGAGATTCAAAAAGGTGATAAACATGGAACGATAGGTACATTACCAACAATACCGTCGTCAACAACATCAGCGGATGTTGGTAGCAATCAATTGAACAGCACTGCAACAAATAATCAGAACAACCCAGCTGCATCATCAGCAAGCCATTCAGCTTCAGCTATAAGTACGCAAATGAATTCATTGTCAATAAGTGCTGCTGGTGGTTCCATGTCCAAGTGATGTAATAATTCTAATGGTAAGAGTAAAACTAACAAAATTGAATGTTGTTGATTCTTTTAAAAAAAAATAATAATTGCATAAAAAAAATTACACAAAAAAAAAAGCATACCAGCATGACGGTTAAAAAAAAGTTTTTCTTTCAACTACCATAGAATATTTCATTCTTTTTCTTTGGGACAAATTTTTTTTTTTTTTAAAAAAAAAGAAGATAACAAGAGAAATATAAAAGAAAAAAAAAATCTTCTCTTTTTTTGTTACATATATTTTGTACATGATGTTTATCAATAGAAATCCTTTCAAGCTTATACACGAAAAAAATGGCTTTTTTTGTCTTTTCTTAATTTTATTTACGACTTCTTTGTGATGATAATTCTTTCATTTTTTTCACCTTTAATTTTTAAAATGACTTTTAATTAACCTAAAAAAATATCTTGAAGAAAAAAAAGCAGCCACTTTTACGCAATAGAAATGTTTAGAATACTTTTCATATTTTTTTTTTTTTTTTGTTTTTTTAAAAATGATTTTTTTTCTCCTCTTTTTTGAAAGTAGACGATGAAATGAATTTTTTTATAAAGTATATAATTTCAAAGTTGTATAAAAAAACATGATGATTATGATAAAAAAAATGAGAAAAAAAAATATTGCTTATTTCAAATTGTAATTGCAACTGCATAATAAACAAGATGAGTAAATGAGAAAAAAACTATTATAATGAAATTGGAAAAAAATAAGATTAAAAACTAATTCAAAGAAGTATGATTTTCATTTTAATGTAAAAATATTAAAGAGAATATATATTAACATTAATAAAAATGAATAGAGAAACTCCCAAAAAAAAATGAATTAAACAACAGATGAGTAAAAAATCGAAAAAAAAATAATTCTAGTTTTTAATATTATCAAATTTTAGGGGATGTTGAGGGGGAGATTTGGAGGATTTTGTGAGATTGAACGGAAAGAATTTTAGTTGACATTTTTATAAGTTTAAAACCATTAAAATTTTGAACTTGATCCATAAAATCACAAATTCTACACTATTCTACATTTAACAGTCGAGAATTTAAAAATGTTGACTTAAAACCTTACAAATTCAAATTACCCTGTTTTTACGTTATAAGCCAGTGGCTTATTTGAGAAAAAAAGTTAAAAAAATCTCGAAAAAAGGCTTATTAACGAGTAGTGGCTTATTAACGAAAAGTAAACAAAGGAAGAAAAATCAAAAATTTTCATGGACATCATGAAAAATTTTAAAACTTTTCTATCATAAACGATTTCAAATGTTGCAATAAGTCATTTAAAACCGAAAAAATATTTTTATCATGCTTAATTAATAGTATTTTGGTAGTGGCTTATTAACGGAAACAAAAAACTTTTTAGGTTCAAATTTCTTTAACAAGCCAGTGGCTTAGTAACGAGTAGTGGCTTATAACGTAAAAACAGGGTAATCAATTGAAAACAGCTCAAATTCAACTGAAAGCTATGCAAATGCTTTTTAAGAACCATACAATTTCATTTCAAATTTGAAGTGTTCCAACAAAAAAAAAAAATTGTAAGGTTCTGAAAATTTTTGTTCAAATATTTTTTAACTGTTATTTTCTATTGTGACAAAAAGAGATTCAAGCAGTGTTGCAACGCAGGCAAAAATCGTACAAATTCATAATTTGTAGGGGTTTTCTATCAAAACCGTACAAATTATCGAGAATTTGTACGGTTTTAGCCTGCGCAGGTCAACTTCGTTGTAACTCTGGATTCAAGTATAACTTATTTCGATCTTCGAAGCTACCTGCCGAATTTAGAATTATTAAACTGACTGAAATATGTAATCTAAACCTGAGATTTCCTTTTTTTAAAGATGATTAAAATTGTTACGTTTTTTTAAATCGAAATAAGTTTGCTTTATAAATTTCAAAAGCTTTTCTGTTACAAATTAACACTTACAAAATGTTCATCAATCTCACACAATCTCTTCAACCCCTCAACACACAAAAAAAGAGTTAAAATATCCTTTGGCCATTTCAAAACAGCAAACTACAAAGATTAATCGATTAATTCTTAATTTTTTTACGTTCATTATCATCAAACAAAAATCCTTTTTTTGTCCACATAAAAGATAAAAAAAAATATTTCATTTAAGATAAAAAATACACACTTACAACAACAACAAAGAAACTATAACGCTAAAAAATTAATTGATTGATAATTGAGTGTTGAAAATTTCTGAGGATGTATTGTGGGTCTTTGTTTTTTGTTTTAAAATTTTTTTATCAACTTTTTTTTTTTTTGTTTATTTTGTTTTACAGAGATTGAGACTTAGGGATGATCTGAGGATGAAGAAATTTTTGTTTTTGTCAAGATTAATGACTTTTTCTGTGCTTTCGAAAGATTCTATTTTGTCGAAGATTTTTTTGTTTCAAGAGATTTTTCAATTTTAGAAGTGAAACAGTTTAATGAAATTATTCAATAAAGTGTGTTTAGTTTATTGATTAGAAAAATAATAGTAAATTCGGGTACGTATTCAGCTTTTCTGTTTTATTTTTAACCATCAATTCAAAATTTTTTCACAAAAAATTTATGAAAAATAATTCTCAAGTATAGGATATATATTAATGAATGTCGAATGAACAGATTTGCATGAAATTGACATTTTATTGAGAACTTTTTTGAAGATTTCAACGACAATTAAGGATTTTTTTTCATTTTAAATACAAAACGAGCACTTAGGAAAGCATTAATCAAGACTTAAAAACAAATAAAAATAATAATTTAATCGATTTCTGTGAAGTTCGATAACTTTTCAAATGATCATTCAAATTTTAATTTTGTAAAACGGAGATTGAGTTTCTTTTAAGGATTTATTCTTGCTATTAAAGCTGATCCATTAAGCTTTACTTTTTCTAAATTTTTTAATTAAAAAGGATTTTTTTAGCAAGAATAATTAAGGATTCGTTCATAAATGATGTTCAATTTAAAGTAAGGGGTTCTGATGCAAATGGGACAGTCCAAGGGGGAATTTTTGTATGAATATTGAATATGTTGCAGCAGAAAAAATGAAAAATTTAAGAGAATTAAATTAATCATTATTTATGAACGGTTCCTAATATATATTTTTTTTTTTATAAGAAAACCAACATATTAGACCTGCCAAAAGTAGCAACAAAAAAAAAAATCCATATGTCCAGAATGTGTAATGAGTGTCTAATTAACCAATATCCAGTAGAAACAAAATCTATGACCTGCAGCTTTACAACAAGATAATTATAATGACTAGAGAAGCTAAGACCAGAAGCTTCATGAAAATTATTACTTAAAAAATATAAAAAATGTATAAATTATAGCCCAAATTAGGCTCATAAATTTTCCAATCACTCAATTGTCAGTCACGAAATAAAATAATAAAAATAAAAACAAGTTCTTACAATCAAGCCTACGATCATAAATTAAAAAGAGAAAAAAAGAAAAAAAAATATTATAAATATAAATAATAATTAAAAGAAAAAAGAATGGATGAGCAAAAAAAAATGAATAGTTACGTTTTTCTGTTAATAATGGTGATTAATTAACTAATTAATTAATGGACTCTATTCCTGAGAAATGAGAAAAAAAAATAATAATAATAAAATAATAAAGTAAATTAATGATGATGTCCCATGTAAGTGAAGAAAAATGCAAAAACAGTAAGCAAATAAATAATAAAGAAAAAAAAATGTTAGGAGATAATTTTTATTATCAAAATAAAGGTCTTAGACTGCATAAATAATAATAATAATAATAAAAAATAATAATGTTGGAGAAAATGTGAACATTTCATTGCATAGTGATTTTTTTTTATAAATATTTTCTTAAATTTATTTTTATTTTTCCCAAAAAGTTCTCTTTTTATTTTCTATCCGACAACAAAACACAAAAACATATTTTCTATCTTAACTATCTCGTTCCTCCTCTTTCTTATTCTACATCAAAAAAACTAAAAGATAATAAGCATAATGGAAAAAATATATTTCACAATTTATTCGCATTAAAATCCATCGATAATCATTAAGGTCCATCTCTTTTTAATAAAACTTATTGCAATCTATTAATGATGATGAAAAAAACACACGAAACACACACAAATAAACATTGTATCGCATTGGAAGGGTGGATATAAAAAGATTCCCGAGTAGTGGATTTGGAAATTGCTATGAGTTGCATTGAGGATGATTTTTGTTGCTGAAAATGAAACTGGATGCAGTTTTTGCTTCAGAATTATTAATTTATTATAAAAACCAGATTTCTAGGTTATGTTATGAGAGTTTCATCCTAATTTATTAAAAATAGTTAAAACAGGTGAAAAATTAAAAAAATCGACATTTAAACTGCAACTTAAGCATCCAAAATTATGTTTTCCAGCCTTTTCTTTCATTGTGATCCTTAAAAAAAACGTTCTGGAAAAAAAAGTCTTCAAAAAATTTCAGATCTTTAACCTTCTATAACCTCAAAATATAAACCCTTTAAATCAACTAAATCTGATACTTTCGCAGTAAGCTTTCTACAAATTATACTTTCAGCGCTTAAACTTCATTTTCCAATGCTTCTTATAGCCACTTTCCTTTTCAGCACTGCTCGGGTCTAACAATAACGATGATGAGCATGGAATGTAAATTTTAATAAGGTTGCATGTGGGAAAATTTACAGAAGATATGAGAATATGTATGTAAATGAAAATTTAATTAGAATTGAAAATTTTCTCCCTTTTCTTATTATATTATTGAATTACTTTTTAATGGACTTTATGCTGTTTTATGGTACAAAGTAAGTAGGGCGTTTTCATTATAGTTTTATTGGTGCTGTCTGAGGTAATAGATGTTTTTGGAATGGGGTGTATGATGAAATTTATCGTGACTTTAATAGTTAAAGAGAATGAAAATGGATAAAAAATATTTAAAGTTTTTGAAGAAAAAAAAAAGAAAATGAACTTTTAAAAAAATAGTAATAAAAAAAGGCGTATTACTCCTATATTCAAAATAATGTTATAAACATTCGATAGGATTTGAACCTAATAATTATTTTAGTTATCTTATTAATTGTTTTTTTATCAATTTCATTTACAACCTAAAATTTAGCAAAAAGTATTCTTAAATTTAAAATAGAATTTCAATTTTTGTAAATTGCTTATCCACCATCAACTTAGTAATTACATTAGCAATATGCTTTTGAAATTCTTTATCAAAACCCATGAAATGATATGCTAATGAAATTCGACAAATCTATTGCCAAGGAATCTGGATAGAGGATTGAAAATTCGAACTCGATTTTATCTTCCGATTTTTTGTAAACACATACTAACACAAACAAACTTGTTTACATTTTTAAAAGAAAATTTTAAATCATAATTTTTGTTGCTTATTTTTATGAACAAATGTACTGGATCTTACTTAAACGAAGCATTATGATTTAGTAATGCCAACGAAATACAGATTTAGTGATGATCCAGTCTAAAAAGAGATAAAATATTGAATTTTCTAAAAAAAATAATAATTTCGAAAAATTGTAAACAAAACATTTGAACCTTTGCAAAAAATTCAAATATTTTTCGGTTTAACGTAAGACCCTCTATCCAGATTCCTTGGATCTATTGAAATATTCTACAAAAGAAAGAGAATCTTGATATCAAAGAAAATGAATAGAAATGCCATTGAAAACTATTAACCATAATAATCATAACACTACATGAACCCCTATCCATATGAAAAAAAAACATTCACACAAAAAGGAGAAAATTCAATTCAAATAAGAAAAATTTTCATTTGCACACCATTTCGTGCTGCACATTTATCCACATGAGAACAAAGTGACGATTGCATTAAGAAGAAAAAGAATCACATTCATGAGAGTTATCAGAGTAAGAAGTAAAATAAGAGTAAAAAAAAATGTTTTAACAACATAAAAATTACATGCAAATGCCATACATACCTAGAATGAGAGCATGCAAATAATAAAAGAAAAAAAAATCTAGATTAAATGTAATATTTTTAGAAAATGAGAAAGAAAAAAAAAGAAAATTTTTGAAATTTTAATGGGCTTCGCCGAAAAAAAAATGTTCGTGAGTGACGCTCTGTTTTTCTTACTTTTCTCTTTTTACTCAAATGAACCAAATTCTAAAGATATTTTTTATAATTCAGAAAAAAATTCCCTATTTTTTGATATACAGTTCATATCCTGAAGTAACGTAGTTTTCTTTAAAAATCAATTTTATTAAGCGTCACTCACGAACAATTTTGAGGATTTTTTGTTACATTTAATTATATTTCGTCGAATCTTCTTTTATATATAATGAAATGTATTTTTATAGATAGAGAATTTAGTTGTCTATCGAATGAGCTAAAAAAAACTCACTGATTAAAGCTTTGATTAAGAGTTATAAACGAAAAACAAATTTATTTTTATCCAACGGATTTTTTTTTATTTAAATTTTTTCAACGAGAGGTTTGTGTGCTGAATTTTAATTTTATAAAATGTCACTTATTATTGATGCTTGAGCTGCAGCAATATTCTGAATAGCTTTTAATTTAAATAACTATTATGTTCAAATCATGTTAGCCGTAATAAACCAATGAACAAGTGAGTTTTTTGAGAAATAATTTTTTAGTCAAAATTCAAATATTTTTTATCCGTTGGAACAAAATTCCTTAAAAAAACGGCGATGTATTAATACAAAAAAGTGAAAAAATAATAAAAAAAAAATAAAAAATAAATAAACCTTTGTGTGGTAAGACTAAATAGAATGAAGAATGTAAGATGTGGGCTCACTTTTTAACTCAAAAAACTATTAAAACTCACGAATATGACGACAAAAAAAACTTTGCATAATAGATCCTGAAGATAGATTTGCGCTATAATTTTCCAACTTTTCCAATGATGGCAAACAAAATATTTTTTTAAACGTAAATGATCTCTAATTGAGTTGGCTGGGATGAAAAATTTCAAAATAGTGAACATTTATACACAAATTTTTTTATTATAAATTCTTTAATATTTTTCATTTGGAAACATTTGGATAGTTTAATTAAAATAGTGATGAGTAATGAATGAATGTTGGTGGCAGATGTAGTGCATTAATCTTTTTTCTAATGGGCGACTGTTGGAAATTATTCAGTTTTGCAGATGAGGAATCTAGTTTATGTTGAAAGGATTTCGGGGTGGTGTCATGGATTAAATTTAGGTCAATTGAATTTTTGGTCTGTTAACTTTAATAATTTTGAGGAACTTTTAAGGGGGGTGGTATATTAACTTTTGAGGATCTAGGAGTTTTTCATTTTTATTCAGAGAGGTTGAATCTATTAATTCTAAGCTACAAAATTTTAATTTAGGGGCTGTTCACGTATGACTTTCATCCAAAGTTGCAATATAGACGGACTGCATTGCATGCATAAAAGAAAAACCATACAATTTTTCTCTGTGCAGGCAAATACAGGCCGCCTGTATTGCAACTCAGATTCCATCAAAAGCTTGAATTTTTAGACCCTCTACCCCATTCTGTTACAAAATCTTCATACAAAAAATTTTATAGCTTAAAACTGTCACACAACCTCAGACCCCCTCTCCCCTAAAAATTGGACATCATAAGTAAACGACCTCTTATCTTGAACTTAGTTTAATCTAAAAAATCAACCTACAAAATCCACTTTCTAAAAACTCGAATAACTAACGACATTACTCAGGTCAATGACACAATTATAACATGCAAATTTTCTAAAAGCCCCCCACACACTTCAAACTAATTTTCAATTCACACCCCAAAGGCATTCAACAATAAAAGCCATAAATTAGAATCCGAGTTGTCAACTGAATAATGATAGTCCACAGCAAATTGCCCACACGAGAGACAGCTTTTTACTCTGTATAGCGATTTATTATCCTTGTAAATTAGCTAATTTTTTACACTATAAAACTATGAATGAACAAAATAAAAAAAGACTTCTAAAAATCGCTTTTAAATAACACAAAAAATATAAAATAATCATCATGAGCTATGAAATGTCAATGTAAAAAGAATTCATAAAGTCGTTATTTGTACACTATTTTGGTACCTTTACATAACTATTGTATTTATATAATGAGAGAGAGAGAGAGAGAGAAAGAAAAAAACGTTGTTGATAGTCGCTTGATGTACACTATTTTGAAATTTATATTTTCACGTAGCTTTGCGTCCTTAGTAGATGAAAGTGAAGACTCTTGCTAACTGAAGCTTTTTCGATTGTTTTGTTGACATGGTGGGGGATGTTGTTGTGGTTCTAAGTTTTTTTAGGAGAGCTTTCGATAATTTTTCACTAGAAGCTAGTAGTATTTTAAGGTTAAGAACCTATTATAGAGTATATTCAAATTAAAACTATCAAAAAAAGATTAAATCAAGATCTGGGATCATTGATACTCTTAAAAATCTACTGCATATAGGCATCTTAAAGTAAATAACTAAAAATAAAAATTAACCATCATAAATGACCCTGAGAACTTAACCTTGAAATACCAGAAAAAAATCTACAAAATAAAATGTAGATTGATCCACAACCAACCCCACCTATCCCTTTTATTTCCATTACTCCCCTCACATCTATGAATTAATATTTTTTGAATAGTAATACATTAATTAATTATAATATAGTCAGCAATAAAAAAATGATAAAGAAAAATATCAATTATAATTAATTACTAAGAAAAAAAATTATTATTTAATGACATAAGAGGCAAAAAAAGTTAAAAATATATTTAAAAAAATATCACAAACAGACACTTCAGGATATGAGTTATGAATGTTTATGCCCCCGAAATATAAAAATATAAAAAAAATAAATAAAATTATGGCCAAATGATGATTCTAAGGAGAAATAAATAAGCAGGTGAAGATAAATAAAAATAAATAAAAAATAATAAAAGTCACCACGTAGAGATCATTTATAACACAATTACACACATAAGAGAAAGAGAATCAAACCGTAAAAAAAGATAAATAATGAATTAAAGATGAAGATTAACAAATAATTTGGGCTTTTCGTATTGGATGTGATAATTAAGTAGGTACAGGGAGTCCTCGAATTGAACACTTGTTTTGTTCCAAAATTTTTCTATTCAAACTGAAACGTATGAAAAATGACCATTAAAATGAAAATTTGAAATTTTTGTATGGGAAATTTTTGGTTATTCAAATCAAATCTGTTCAAATCGAGGCCCCCTGTACTTTTTTTGAGGTATCATTAACACAGAAAAAAGAAAAAAACTTTCCAGAGTGCTTTAACCTTTTAATTATGAAGGTCAATCAGATTTTGAGGAAATGCTGTTAGGGTTGAAGTGCTTCAGAATTAATTAAAAGCTTACAGATGTAAATCCAGTTGAAGTTTTTTTGGGGTTAATGTTAATTTTTTAATGGAATTCTTATGTAATTTACTTTAATGTTAAAGATGTAATTTTATTTTGATGAGATCTGATGGAGGGTTGACTTACTGGTTATTGCATTAGCTGGTCTTTCCAAGACTTAATGAGAATTTCTGTTTGAAATTGCAAAGATTTGCAGTAGTAGCGTAGCCAGGGGTGGGGGTGAATGGGTGAATTTTCAAGAAAAAAATTACCCTTCCCTCTTAAATTTTTTAAACAAGAAAATTAAATTTTACTCCCTTTAGGACTGGTAGGATTTTTCATATCTTCATAAAATCCTTAAATAAGCACAAAATCAATTCCAAACATACTTAATCATCAAATCCAATACAAGTTAACCTTAAAAAATACGAAAAATACCATCATTATCAGTTATAAACTATGAAAAACACTCAAAAGAAAACTTTATATACTTCTTTTTAATTTCAAGAGATAGTAATTGTAGGAAAAAAATTATGATAAACAAAAATAATAGTGTTCTTTTCCCAAGAGGAAAATGCGCTAAAAAAACGTATATTAACATTGAGACTACACACACAAGAAGTAAAAATTACACAATTCTGCAATGAAAGTCAACAAAAATGCTTGAAATAATATAAAAAAAATAAAATTTTTATAATTTTGCATACAAGAAATAGAAAAGAAAATGAAAAATTCATGAAAGCGAAATTAATCAAATACAAAAGAAATGTTTAAAGAGATTTGACTGCATTTTGTTCTCCCTTCTGTAACGAATTCGTTGATAAGCTTTAACAAAAAATAATAATTAATTTTTAATTTTTAGAAATGTGAAAATTTTTGCAAGAAAAAAACTTTTTTCTCTGGATATAAGATAAATTACACATTATATGTTAATAATATTATTAGAATTTTTTAATTTGTTAATTCAGATGAGATAACAAAGTAATAAGTGAGAATGATTAAATGATAAATAATCCTTGCTCAATACACAATACATGGAAGGCACCTTCTAGTTTGTTCGTTTTTGTCCTTTCCTTTTAACTTATATTTCCTTCTTTTTTTGGGGGATTTAAAGTTGATTGAAGTTGTGGACTGTTAGTTGAAGAGTTAGATCATTGGAACCATACAGATACTAAAGATATTAATCAAAAAATCGTTGTAGAAATAACTTCCAGAACCTTATTTTTGGATGGTTCCAAGTTGACTTTTGTTCAAGTCCTTAGATATTTCAATGAATTTTAAATTCTTAGCAGAATTTTAGAATGAATCAAATTTTCAACACATCGGTTAGTCATCAATGATCTTTGAGTAGGGTAATCGATCAAAAAATTAGATACAGATTTGAAATTGTAAGAAAAGTAGATTTTAAGTCTGTTCCTAATTTTTGGCGAGAAACTAGTTTAATCTTGAGTTTGAAAGATGCAAATTTTGAATTATTCTCAAATTCTGATTCAATGTAGATTGTTAGAGTCATTTGGGGATGAATTTATTCAAGTTGAGGTTAGGTGCCGTTCTTTTATTACGTAACAAAATAACGGTCATTTTTCAAAAAAGAACAATGGGATTCTCAGAAATTCTATTGTTCTTTCTCCGAACTCCCCTCCCTACCAAGCGTTACGTAATAAGTGAACGACTCCTTAGTTTATCAACTGATTTAAGCTTGTCTGGTGCGGTTTTCTAGGATAAAATCTAGGGTTCTAGGAGTATATCCTATAAAAAAAGGATCTATAACCCATCCCTAGGGATGTACCAGACACCAGATCTTTGTAACAATGTAGAATGCAACACTTGTACCATTTCTCAAAATAATTCCAACAATCACTTCATTAGACCCTAATACCCTATCCCTTTTTCTAAGCAAAAAAACAAGCGTAATGTGTCTACATCTATCTACATACATAAAATAATGAATGAATAGATGATAAATGCATAAGTATGAAAAAAAAATAAGAATACATTGGCTTCATGCGATAGGTAGTTATTTGTTTTTAAATTGAATTATTTCTAATTTCCTTTAAAATATAATAAAAAAAAAAAAAATGCTAAATAAAATAAGAACCTTTTAACTTACTTATTTTGATTTATGTTTTTCAATATATATATACATACATAATATATATAATTGAAGCCAATGCATGAATAATATATTTTAATAAAAAAATAAATAAACAAAAAAATGAAATCATTAAGCAAGTAAAATAAAAAAAAAGTCTACTTTTATATGTGCAGAATCAGAATAATGATAAAAAAAAATATGAGATGAAAAAATTAGTGCTGAGAGGTGTGAGAATACCTCAAGCAGTCAAAAAAATGAAAAACGATCAACAATTACAAAAAAACCTATGCATAGAATATTTATTATTGCAAAGATTCAGTCAAATGATTTATATTAAGTTTAATAAAGTAAAAAAAAAATTATATTGAAAAATAATAAAAAAATGTGTTTTATTTTTTTATTGTTTTGTTCCTACCCTCTCTAGATTTGACTTTTTTGTGCAAGGTTGGACTTTTCTCCTGATTTTAAATTGATCGACTTTTAAAATTTAGACCGTATTGAATAAAATGTAAAGAAAAACCGTTATTTTTTTTTTCTCAATTCAAAATTTCATTTTCAATGACTTGAAGTTGGCTTCAAAACAACAAAAATAAAAAAAAAAACAAACATAAAAGAATTTTAAAAAAATTTAATTTTATTTATGAATTAACAAGTATTTTAGTGTTTTATCAACACAGCATCATTAAATAACATTTAAATTATTCAACTCCACAAAAGTTTTTGTGAATTATGTTTGAATTAAAGTGGCTCCGACGATTAATAAGGAAAAGGACAAATCGTATTCCAGTCGATGTTGCTCAAAAATATAAAGGCCGATTAAGCTTGTTGTATGCTGTAAGTGATATTGTCAATCTATAAAAGTTAGTAACTTATGGTTATTTATTCAGTTTCTAGCTTGGAATGCGTTTGGAATTGTGTTATTTCAAATTTTCAGAGGAAAAGCTGATTGGGCAGGTAAGAGATCAAGGAATTGCCAATGAGCCACATTTTAAATGAAATTCCATTTTAGAGCATCACGGACTTCCAAAAGAAGATGGCACATCAGCACAGCAGTTTGCAAGAATGTTAAATGTTCCAAAAGCAAAAGTTGTTAGAATTTCAGGATTTACGACAGAAAAGTATGACATAGACCATACAAACGAAACTGAATATAATAATAACAACTGATTAAATCAGATGTAGATATAATTTTTATTAAAAATCTTTTTGATAAATGATATTTATGATAAAGGCACTGATGCTGTCACATAGTTTAATGAATAAATATTACAGTTTTAGAACCTGTCAAGAGTTCCTTCGATTGAGTCCAAAATTTCAATTTAAATGCTGTCCATGCTTTCTCTTCTCCATTTCACAGCTTATAGCGAGTCTAGAGAAAATTAAATATTAGTTAGGAATTTATAAAAAAATCTTTGAATGTTACCTAAGTGTTTCATATTTAGATACGATATTATGCAACTCCTCTTTAAAAAGTTTCGTTATCATCTCATTGATAGTCATTAATTGATTAACTTGGAACATATTCCATTTTATAATGTGATCCTTCTCGGATGAGGATTTTGTGTAGATTTTCAGCCATTTAGGAACATTCTGTGAATGAAAACAGTACAAATTATTTTTAGAACCATATAAATTACATGGAATTGAATGGTTTTGAAGAACATTTGTAAGGCTTTGTATAAAACATTTGAATGGTTCTTAAAAAACAATTGTAAGGTTTTAATTTCATTTAGAAAGACTTTGAATTTAAAACTTTACAAATGTTTCCAAAACCGTACAAATTCTTGGAATTTGTAACGATCTAAAAATATTTTCAAGCTCCTTTAAATACTTACAACATTAAGCAGTGGATTAGCAGGAACTAATGCTTGATGATGAATAATTGTAGGCTGTGGTTGATTATGAAAATGATATCCAGGTAAATAATAAGTAGTCCAATAAGGATGATGAAGCTGCGCTTGTCTTGTTATGTAACTAAAAAATTAGAAAGAAAAATAAGTTGTCAGTCAACTTTTCTTCTCCTTACAATTCTTGAAAATTCTTCTAATTCTAAAGTTAAACAGATCATGACTCACTTGTAATAATAAACAGATCCAGCAGCTTCAACACGTTGCCAAAATAATGGCAATGCATCTCGTTCAAGTGGATGTGACCAATGAGTCGTGGCCGTATTATGATCAATGTAATATTTTCTACGACCTCTTAATGTATAGTCAACTGACCATCCTGGCGGCAAGGGTAATTCATCAACATTTATGTTATATTGTGGAGTACTACGAACTGTAAAAAATCGATAGTTAGTCAAATGAAGCTTAATTATGGATTATAATGCGATGACTTACTTTGTGGAACTAAACCGTGATGAATACTGGATGGCAAATTAGCATAAGCTTGTGACGACGAACTACTTGGTAGATTTGAATATAAATTTTGTGATGCAGAATAAAGTGAAGAAACTGATGATGGATTATTATGAGTGTTGCTATAAATAGGCGATTCAGATCGTCGAACGACTGCTTGATTCTCATAGATTGGTGATGCAAGACCTAAGTCAAGCTGCTGTGGCTGTTGCTGTACTTGATTATTATTATCATTATAGGTGTTAATTTCATAGTTAGAGTATTGAAAATTCTCATTTTGATCCGATTGTTGCTTCTGATACAGCAGAGATTCCAATGTATCAATTTCAACATAATTATTTTGACTATCACTTTGATTAACTAATTGACTGCTCGATGGATGCGATTGAGCTAATGTTCGATGAAAATATTGAGCTGTTGAGACATCGAGGGCCAGTTGTTGCTGTTGTAAACTTGGTGAGCTTGTCTGTTGTAGATGCAAGTTTGAAAATTTATTCGAAAGCTTATTCAATGCCAATTGTGAATTTTGAGTGTATTTTCCTTGACCGATATTAGTGCCAAATGCATTGCTGCTACTTCCACTAGTCGAACCGTTTATTTTCAGCTTATTTTTTGCATCATCGCTCTGACGATTCTTTGACTTTGTGTTTTTCTGTTCAGTCGTTGTCCACACATTTATCACTATAAGGTACACAAATAAAGAATTATAAGTTTTATATATATATATAGAGGATGATCAAATTGCACAAGTTGATCTTACATTTTATTTCTGGATTTAATGAATCTTTTTCTGCAATAAATAAACAAATTATTCTCAGTATAGCTTTGTATACTCGATCTGTAATTAATCTTACTTATGTATTTGCCTGCTAGTCCTGTTTTGGTCGTCTTATCCTTTTTCCTTGAAAGCATAATTCACTTATTTTTTTTATTTAATAATTATTATCACGAGAATTTTGTAGGAATCAAGAAAATCACTAAATTTGTAGATATGTTGGGACAGGAAATTGCTGACTACATTAACTACTCAATGAATCACACAAGAAGCATTTTGTATTGTTTTGTGGTCATTTTCTTTCTAGAGATTATTGCTCTATGCTAAATATGAAATTAATTGAATCTTTCCTTTTCAGGCTTAATATTTTGTTCCTTGCACAATATTTTTATGGCTCTTTACTGCAGACTCATTCTTTGATGATAATATCACAAAATTTTAAGGCTTTGAGCTGAGAAAAGGATTTTATTTTAATTTTAATTGAGTTTTTGATTAACTCGCGTGAATTTTCAATTCTGTTTTGATTTTTTTCTCACGCTTTTGTTCAACCCGTTTTATTCCTCTCACTTCGAAAGTTTAGATCGATTTTTCGACCCTTTCTGCTTAGTTTTGTGTTTTGAGAATTTTAGGTCGCGACAATTGTTTATGGCACAGCAAATGGACAAGGTTTATGGATTAAAGTAGGGACAAATTAGGTGAAAATTCTGAAAATTTCATAAATAAAACATGGCTGCTTTTCAAAATGGCGTCGGAAATTTATTTAAGTTATATTCTAAAAATTTTAAAATGAGATACCAATTTTGAATGCAAGTTTTATATGCTAATTTCTGAAAACATTAATAAATTGTGCAAGCAATAAATGTCGTCGTCATAAAAGTTTTAATTTTATTGCGATTCGTAACATTTGAAAATTTGAAATACGTTACTTTAATCCTAATAATCTTAAACATTTTTTGAATTTAACTATTGGCCATCAATTTAATAAAAATATAAATAGCTCTATTGAAAATTGATATAGAAATTGGATAGTTTCAAGATAATTTAAACAAAAATTTAAATTTTATTTTCACAAATTTAACATCAAGTTGTAAGTTTTTTTATGTTTGAATTTTAAATAATTTAGATTGATAACTTAGAACCAACATATTTTCATTGCCTCTCCTCACTCTCTTCCTCCCCTAAATCCTTTTTAAAAATTCATTCGATGACGAAATTTATCAATTGCAATTTCTTGAACCGTTGATCTTAAAATCCTTCCATTAATTCCAACAGGCATTTCATCAATGAAGTAAACTCCACCATATAAATGCTTAGAATGAGGTAATTTCTCAGCTACAGTTGATAATATATCATGTTCCATCAGACCTTCAAAACCAGTCTTTTTAATAACGACTGCTGCAGTTAAATTGGTAACTTTTAAATCTGGAATTCCAACGACACACACTGACTCTACACCTTCAATTGCTTCTATAATATTTTCAATTTCCGACGGGGTAATCTGAGAACAAGTTATCATTTTTAATTTACAGCTTGATTGTCATTAACATAATATGTTAAGATTTTAGACTATGTGAAGAATCCTAAGAATGGTTATCACTTGATTTGAACTAACTATAAGCTACTTACCAAATAATCCTTATATTTAAAAATATGCTTGTTCCTATCAATGATATAGATGTATCCATCTTTATCCAAAAATCCAATATCTCCGGTTTTGATAAATCCATCTCTATCAACTGCTTCTTGTGTTGATTCAGGACTATTGTAATATCCTTGAAATTTAAATTCGGGCTTGACTAATATTTCACCAACTTCCCCTAAATCTAAGACAGCACCTTCATCATCAACAATTTTTACTTGAATATTTGTGAATGTTCTTCCAACTTTCAAGCCATTGTCATCTTCACCTGGAAACATTCCAGCTATAAACACTTCTGTCTTTCCATAGGAAATCAAAAGTGGCTTATTTGGAAAAGTCTTTTTGAACTTTTCACGCAAATTTTCAGACACCACGGCACCAGTACACGAGAACAGCTTCAAACTTGAAAAATCACCAGTTTGTGAGTATGGAGAGTTGATTAAAGAATTTAAATAAATTGGTGGCATAGCTACAACAGATACGCGATACTTTTCAACAAGTTCTACAAATAATTTGGGTGTAAAGGCTTGATTTGTGGATATTCTAGTCTCTCCAGGTCGAAATGGTGATAAAAATATTCCAATGATTCCGACGCAAGCATAAATCGAGCTAAAATTCATGGATCTAAATTCCTTCATTGAACGACACTTCATTTCTGCATAAGTTAGAATAGCTGTATGTGGGATACATACACCTTTTAACTTTCCATTTGTATCTGTCGTACACATTATTGCAATCAATTTTTCCGACGATTGTTTATCAAATTTTGTAGCTTTGTAGTGGTATTCAGATCCAGTAGGAATTAATAGTTCATTAACAAATGGAACGCCAAGATATTTCTTCAGAAGAGTATAGATCAATGCATTACTGTTGATTTCTTTGAGAGCATTTCTTGTCACTTCCAATAGATCATAATCGCAAAATACAAGAACTGGCTTTGTCTGTTCAAATATTTCTTGAATTTTACTTTTACTAAAAGTTATATGAAGTGGATTAATAGGCGCGCCGATCAAAGTACATCCAAGTACGAGAGAAATTACAGTACTTGAATTTTTGCATATAAATCCAATCACATTATCAGCTTCGATTCCTAATCTTTGAAGATTTTGAGCTACACGAATACTTGAAATTTTAATTTCTTCGCAAGTATGACTAGTTCCTTCTTCATGATTAATTTGCAAAACTCTATCTGGTGTCTCATCAAGCGCACATAGCAGTTTTTCTCCATAATATAAATCCAACGGATAGATGTAAGTATTCACTGTATTAGTCCAAATTTTGGAATTGGGGTTAAAAGTTCCCATAATAAGATTTTTTTGTGAATTAAACTTGAATGTTATAGCGCAAAATGACCTTTTTCACACATTTAATCAAACAGTACTGACAACTCAGTTTATTTATTAAGCTTTGTATTTTCTTATCTTTCAAACTTGCTTTCTATTACACGAAAAAATATCTTATCAGGTTGATATACCATATAAGGTAATTCACAATCACACGTTTAAATTTGCTCTCATGATGCTATCGAAAAGAACTTATATCTTTTGTTATTATTAGTTCTATGAGCTTTGTTCGTCTGTACACGTGAATTTAATCATGTATTAGCCCGCCAACTTCCATTTTTGGAGGTTATAAAATCTCAACTGAAAAGTACTTCCAATAAAACAATAAATAACTCCAACTAGACATTTTTATAATAAAACTAAATAAATTAAATTTTATTTCTTTAAAACATAATTTTGTAATAAGTTCACAACATAATAATAATAAAATAAAATAAGGGGGTCGTTCACTTAGTATGTTACGTAAAAAACACTTTTTAGACTCCCCTCTCCCTTTCTTTAAGTTTTCTGTATCAAAAATTTTCAGTTCAATCTATTTCAAAATCTTAGACCCCATCCCTCTCTAAAAAGTGAACATACTAAGTGAATGACCCCAAAAAACAATTTCAAAGGAAATATCACAGATCTAGATTGCCAGCATTCATTTGAAATGTCAATAAAGGTTTAATTTATGACTCTGAATTTAAATTTAATAATGGTGATAAATGACCGGTGCTTCCAAAATTATGAATTTCAACACCAGCTTCGAGTTCTTGCATGGGCTCTTGTGGATGTACATCAGACTCTATTATATGCTGTGAAACTTCCTCTGGGTTTACATGATTAACGTTATTCGCACCATCGACTGTATTATCAGTTGTGTCTACAATAACTACTTCTTCTTCTTGTTTTGCTGTGTCGGCAACGACCGGAATATTTTCTTCATGTTCTGGCTCTGCTGTTGTTGTTGATTCTGTTGCGGCTTTTTCTTCATTCTCTTTCACTCGTGCTTCTTCCATTTCTTTGTATTTCATCGCGAGATACCTGTGTATAGACGTAGACATTAAGAATATTATAATTACAAATTCTTATGAACATACTTATCAACTAATGGCCCTTGGAAGTCTTGCGGAAACTTTGGTGAAAATGGCAAAATGAATTTATAGAGACGTTCATTGAGGACATACAATTGAGCTGTAAAAAAGGTCAATAACTTATATACTTAATCTACAACAATAGCTGTATACTTTACCTGTGGACGAGCACTTTACATTAAACCACCTAGGAAAATGTAAAAATTGACGTAATTAATTGATTTTTTATGGATCAAGCACTTACCAGTCACACGTTAATGCTGTTTGACTGAAAATTGTTCCATTTGGACATAAGAAACTTGATTTACCGCCATTGAGATCGCAGTAGTGCCATACTTGACATTTTGTGTCGGGATCGCCAAAAAATCCTTTGTAACGTTGTTCCTTGCAACTGAATGATGTTTCAGGGATTTCATGGTAGTTTGGATAATCTATGCCTGGTCTTCCACTGTTGGGTCCTGGTGAGCCATCTTTAATGACGTCTGGAGGGAATGTTAAGATAGTTATTGAATTTGTGCTATTCTCATAGCATGAAAAATTAAACACATTGGCCTAAACCAATCGTGTATTGAATTTACATAGGTTTGTAAGGTCATGGGTTCGATTCCCAATAAATTAAATTATTATATCACTCTTTTGATTTACTATTTTTTTTTTTCTCAACTCACCATCATAATCATTATTATCAATATCCTTATCATAATAATCATTTTCAGCATCATTAATTTCATCATTTGGATGTTCCTTCACATGCTTATAAATTTTCAAAACATTCGGAACTGGTGTGATACGCGTGAAATTTATATGCGGTTTTATATTCTCCGACGATGATTCAATTTCATATTGAATTGCTGTCAATTCCTCATTTTCATAATTCAAATGATGTGGATTAATGTTAAATTCATGATGTTGTTGCTTGGGCTGTTCCTCATTTGATGTTTTATTTTCATAGCTCGGTTGGTATTCGTAAATGAGCTGTTCTTCAAACTCATATGTATCCTCTGCGGGCTGTACTGGTTTAGTGGTTGAAATTGCAATTGGTTTTGCTGTTGTGGTGTAAATCAATGGCTTCTCATGCTGCTCGTAATGAACTTGTGGACTCATTATTTTTATGGACTTTATGTTGGATTTTATGCTGTAAATTGGATAGAATTATGTGATTGGATTTATTAATTTTTGAGTACTTTGTATGGACTTACTAGTTCTGTTCTGGAGGTGCGGTTGTTGCATGCTTAAATGGATGTGTTGTTATTGGAACAAAGTCTTCACTTTGGTCATCGTTGGTCAGTGAAAATTGACTGCACAAAAAATCAATAACTTAATTCATAAACTTTTAAATATTTATTTTTATTTACCTTATATAGTCATTATAGACTTGTCCTTTAACATAAGCTGCTGGTTTTGGTATAGTCATTGGCTGCCAATCACCTGGAATCTTATTAGATGGCAAGAATGGCGTATAATGCTTTACTTTTGGAAGTGACACAGGTGCTGGATGTTTATGATGATTATATAAATGTTGATATTTTACATGATGATTTTCAGGTGGAATTGCACGATTATAAATAGGGTACATAGTTGCTGTTTGATAAGAATCTTTATTGTTGTTTTCTGGTCGTGCTTTGTAAATAAATCCAGCTTGGATGTGAGGTGTTTGCTTTATTGCATTTCCATATAAATAAGCTATGCTTGGTATTGGTGTGTTTGCTTTTGGCAGAGATTGGAGATACTTTAAAAGATAAAAAAATTAAATTTAGCAAAGTCACCTTTGAAATATTTCTAACGGTTGAAATTTTTAAATTTTTAGTTTAGATTCAAACCACAATGGTCTGAAATCGAAAAAAGTGTCCAAAATTTATTAAACGTCGTGTCTTTTAAACTTCATCTTTTGAATGCAGTATTATAAAACATAAACTGACGCATCTTCTGTGAAAATATCAAGCTTCCAATCGTTGTCTAACTCTGTCAATCATTAACCGAAGTCACGAAAAATTTGTTTACAAAAACACCATGAAAAAGTTTTCATAAATTTTTCTACTTTCTGTTGTTGGATTCACATTCTAATCACTGTCAATAGCTTTATAGCAGATAGCTTTATCATTAGGGAAAATGCAATTAAAATTTTGAAATTTTCCAAAACTTTAAATGTCCATAAGTTAAAAAGCCGGGCGAAGCCGGGTCTGAAACCTACCAGAATACAAAGATTGAGTCTTAATTTACCTTCTAATTATACTCTGATGACCCCAATCTCCCCCGATTTCGAGATATTTGCAATTTAATTTCACTTATTTTTCAAAATTTTTCCATACAAATTTGCTTGTGCACAAAAATTTTTGAGAAACAATTTTAAACTTTTAATGAAAAATCATATTTATCCTTAATATTAAGTATAAGCTCATATTTTCAGAGATGTATAATTAAGACATGACAAAACTATTGACACTTTCAAAATAAAGAAAATCAACCAAAACTTTGCGACCTCTAAAATTTACGTCAAAATATAAATTTTGGACACTTTTTTCGATTTCAGACCATTGTGCAAACCTTTTTTTTTTAAAAAAAAAGTATGAAAAGTTTTAAATTTAATTTTCAATCATTTGAACTGACTATAATCAAGTCTACGACATTGCAATACATCAAGTAACAAGGCAAGTACATCAATAAACTTTTTAATCAATTCAATTATTCAAATTTCTCAAGTTATCATTGAAAAAAGATCACAATATTTCATCAATCCATTAAAAATGTAAAAATGACAACAAAACCGCATAAATTTTGCAATTCCACTTTAATAAACATTTAACTTACTCGAACAAGATTTACATTACTATCTAAGTGGTGTCTCGAAGTTATGTACGGCACATATCTAGCAACTCGATCTTCATGATCTTTACTTTGTGAATTTTTCTTCGCATCAACATGTGAATTTTCTATAATTGGCTGCTTGTTGGTTGGCTTAACTGTGATCGCATGCGACAATTCTAATGCTGCAAAAAAGAAATAGAAACATATAGAATAAAAATTAATCATGTGATTCAGGAAATTCATTGTCAGCAGGTTATTTTGAGAGCAAAAATTTTTGCTTAAAACAAAAAGCTTTTGTGTTGATTTTATGAAGTTGCGAGGCCTTTAGATACAAGCAGGTTAAATTTAGACTCGGACATTTTTGCAGAAGATTAATTGCTTCTATTGTGGCTCGTGGATATAAATTATCTTCATGAAAACAACTTATTAAGGTGTGACCAGTTAATAACTTTTTATGTGTGACAATTTTCGCATTTTTGATGTCGGAAATGCGCTTTTTGTAAAATTGATGAATTAAACTTTTAGCATCATGATTTTTCCATTACTTCAGGTGCCTTTTTATTGCACACGGAATTAGAGAAACATGTTGCCTTGATCTGTTTATAAATTTGTTGAAATAAGCTAATCGTTAGTTATTGCATGAGATGCTAAATAGTTCCTTTGTTGTTTTTTATTTAATATCGTATGAAGGACATATGAGACAATGTTGAGTGTTTGAAAGTTGCTGTAACTTTAACATCACTTGTGCATAATATGCAGGTTGCTGGAGATGCTTAATTGAATAATGATTTATGACTTTTGATTTAATGACTCATGAATTACGGTTAATAAGAGATTGTAAATTATTAATTATGCTTGATAGACTTGTTCATTTGATGTATACAATTTAACGGTTTTCTTATTTTTGAATTTTAAAAAAAATTTTGACAATTTTTTACATTTTTTTTTTTAAAAAAAGGTATTTTCGTGATTTTGGAGCATTGCAATCATTTCATTGAAACTAAATTAGTCTAAAATCTTTGCTCATATTTTATTGAGGCTTTTTAATTATTTAAACAGCAAATAAATTTGTATTAAAGCTGAATTTGAATGTCAAAGTATGAATACGTAAATGTAAACAATTCTGAATTTTAAAATGAGTTTTAAAAAGAATTTAATCTTTAACATTCAAAGATATATTCATAACCAATAAATAAGCTTCCCGTTCGTCCAAATCTCAATAAAACAACACATCCAGCATGTAAGCGTTCAAATGAGCTTCTTTATGTAACCTAATGTAATAAATTTAATCTTCTTCTCAATTAAAGCCGGTTAAATGAAAGAAAGTAAAAGTAAATGTGTTTCCAATATGCGAAACATATAGAAACCAGTTTATTTCTCAACAATCATCATGATCACTGTTCATTTAAATTTCATCATCAGTAAAACAATTGCATTTGAGATCAAAAAAGGAAAATTAAAAAAAAAAATTGTAGACTCAATGGACATTTGCGAAAAACAAACACACAATTTTATTGAAGGTAGGGAGGGGATTCAAATTTTTTTTAAAAATTCAATTCTAAATCTCATCTCCGGCATAAATAAATACATATATTTCAATACTTTATGTTCGCCAAAAAAAAACTTTTGATTCATTTTATGTCTGTTGCTCACGACATATTGCCCCAAAGTGATTTGAAATAATTTTTTTTTTTTTTTTTTTCAAAAAGATATTCACTTTTTTTTCCTCTCTTTTTGTGGTCGTCAAAGAGTTCACTTTCATCATTATCAGCAGTCCTCATACAACTTGCAATACAATTTTTTTTTTATATATAGCAAAAAGAATTAACAAAATGTGAGATATAAATAAAATATAAAAACGCAGGAATAAAAAAAATATTATATTTATGTGAACTGTTCAATGTTTTGTCACATGGTCGAGGAAGAAGGAGATTTATGGCTCTTATTGAAGGAAGACAAATTGTTGCGATTTAATTTATATTTGGCTGATTTATGGACGGTTTCTTTTTGAGTATTTTTTTTTAAATGTTGAATCTTTTTATTGAAATTGTAAGAGGATTTCCTGGATGGTGAGTTATGAGATGATAACTTGGGTATTATGAAATCAAGTTTTACAGGGGGTCCTCGTTTTGAACAGTTGTTTTGTTCCAAATATTTTTATTCAAATCGAATTTACTCAAATCGAAACGTATGAAAAATGACCGTTAAAAATGAAAATTTGAATTTTTGTATGGGAAGTTTTTGGTTGTTCAAATCGAGGATCCCCTGTAATCAGAAAAGATTAGGTTTTGGATGTTCCGAAATTTGTAGATTTATCCAATGAATCTTAACTGGGTTCGAATCTTAACAACGATATATAAAAAAATGCTGTAATTTAATTTTCAAAAATCCATAAAATCAATCAATTCTTAGAAAGCTAATAGAATAATGACATCATTCACAAATCCATCCTCCTACACAGAAGCATGTAGATGCCAAATTTAAAAAAATCCTTTGTTATTCATTGTTTTTTAAAGGTTTGAAAATTAATTTTTTATACAACAGTATACATAATTTTTTTTTGTGTATATATGCTGTTAATAAAATATCAATATTAAGCTTTGTTGTGGATGGAGATAGAGGCTGACTGAGTGAGTGAGTAAACCAGCTAGAGAAAGAATAAAATTCATATTTTTTTTTCAATAATAATAATAATAATATTTTTTTTGTAGATATTGTGTATTTTTCATAGACTATTCATAAAAAATGTATTGCAAATGCGATTATTGCTACCTACTTTCCGTAAAGTTCACAATTTTGATATATTTTGCATGACATTATAATAAAACATTCATGGAGCATATATAAAAATAATATATATTGAACACAAAAAAAAAATTGCCTCAGAAATTCTTTTTATTAATAAAAAAATCGCTCTAAAAAATAGCTTATTCAGAGATTATTTTAATTTTAACATTTTTAAGAGGTTTCATGCTACTCTCCTTTTTTTGCTACATATATTTTCAACTGCTATGTCTCCCATCCACACAAAATACCATCCTTATATTATTATTTTATATAAAATAATATTAATTTTTTTTTTCACAAATGCAAACATTTCATTTTAAACAGATATTTGCACACTTAAGCTAAAGCATGGCGCATTCGAGATGAGCCAGATAAGCTACAGGGAGTGAGAAATAGTCAACAAAATAAATCTTTTGCTCGTGATAAATTCAGCATGTTTTGAATGAGAGGAAAATGTAGATCTGATTTAAATTTATGATTTTAAAAGAGGCCGAATGGTGAAAAAGAAAATCATGATGATGAAGAAGAGTCAATAGCTATGGATGATTGAATTATGGATTTATGAGGGAGATTGTTGAGATAGAAATTTATTATTGCACTTTTTGAGGCTTATTATGTCGGAAATGAGAGATGGATTGAATGTTTTATGGGATATAGAAGTTTTTGTGATAAATTGGCTGGTTGAGTTAAATTTTGAAATCTTTAGTTTTTTTATAAATGAGAACTAAGGAAATCATCTTAAATTTTTTTAAAAAAAAATTATTATTTAAAAAAAACAACAATTTTGTTCTATAGGATTCGAACCCAAATCAAATAATTATTAATTGCATTCGCTCAATGTTAAGTACCAATATTTTCTTTTATGCATTGTAAAATTACAATTTAAATTATGAGCTTGATATGAGAGTGCCAAGGAATGTGATTCATGATATAATGAAAAATTTTATGAATTAAAAATCGAAAAATAATTCTCAGGTCCCATTAAAGAATTTTAATTATTTTTATAGTCGCTAAGAAAAATCATAAGATCATTGACATGGTTGATGTTCTCCATAAACATGTATGTACCTTAATAGAAATCTCATACTTGCTATTCAATCAAGTGTTAATTAAATTTATTATTCTACCTTAAATGAACTGTACTGTGACTAAAATGTAGCAACAAATAAGCCTACCAGAAGCCAACGATCAAACAAGTTTAACATAAAAAGTCAATTAAATCATAAATAAAGTAATTATGTAGGCCAATATTGTCATTATTAAATAATTTGTCGTCTCATTACATCGAAGGGAACTTCATAATTTAATATTTTTATCGTCAACTCTCATGACAGCAGCTTAACTTTCTTAATACATTGAAGTTCAGTAAATTACTTCATTCACTTCAGAGATCATTAACTTTAATTATATTTTTTTTTTCGGTATGTCTTCTTTTACAATTGAATGCCTCATTGATTTCTTCTAAATTTCCCACATCAAGCTGCACATTTTTTTTCTTCATCAAATCCATTCAATTTCGCTATTTTTCTCTTCTCTTAAGCTTTTATTTACGAATCAAAATGATGATCAAAAGAATCAATCATGTGGCATTAAAAATTGAATTTTGTTTTTTTTTCGTGCATTCACGGATCAATCAAAACAAAACCAAAATTGCTCGTATAGAAAAATGTGGAAAATTTATATATTTTTATAGCAAAAAATTTAAATGAAAGTTCGTCTATTAAGTGGAAAATTCTGATGTTTTGTGACTGGAATTGGTTTAGGGATGGAATGTAGCGCAGTTTAGGGAGTAATTTGATGCTTATTATGTCTCAGTTTGAGGATTCAATTTGTTTTGTTTTTAAAAACTAGAATAATGTATGAAAAATCATAAGGTTGACTAGGATTTGAACCTGTAAATTCAACACACAAAAATCCAACAACTCTGAAGGCGTAACGGTTTTCCTTATTTTAGTACAAAATTTGAAATAAGGAATTTTTAGCATTCCTTATTTTAGTACATCTTGTCCGTTAAATTTTTAGTAAAGAAATTGCTGAAAATCTCGTTTAATTCTGCATTAAGTAATGTGCAAAGATAATTAAGGTAAAGAAAAACTATATTTTGAGAAAATAAGCAATTATTAGCAGTTAAAAGCAGGAATAGAAGTGTTTAATTTAATCAAGATAAAATTTAATTTCTTTTAACTGTATTAGTGTGTCATTGTATTTGTAATTTTCCTAGAATTCAGTATTGAAGTTTTAGTTGAATTACATGATTCTAGTAATTTAAAATGAAAGAATGCTTAAAGTTAAAGCATAATAATTAAGAATTTCGTAACATAACTCCTTAAAATTAATAAAATTTTGTATTTTGATTCAAAAATTTTTACTTGTGTGTGTAAATTTTTCGAACACGCAAGTAATTCAAATTCAAAACTTTGAACTAAATAACAGAAGTTTTTGCTCTTCAGAGTTGTTAGACAAAAATGTTTACGCTTTACTTTCTAGTCAAGTGAAGTGTTTTTATTGATACTTATTGATTTTTGTGCATTATAAGAATTATTTCTAATTATCTCGAAACGAATTAATTGACTGTAAATTCAAATTTATGACTAAAATTCTCAATTCTGATAACTAGACTAAAGCTGTCAGGCATCATATTAAAGTAGAGCCAAATTATTATGAAGAGTTTAAAACACAAATAATTTATCAATAAGAGACAATAATTCATCCTTAAAAATTGACAAAAAAACCCATGTAACTCAGTAAACAAGACATCAGACACAAGATCACATAAATAACTCTTTACAAAAATTGGTTCTTGCTTTAAAAAAATAAAAGTTGTGCATCTGACGCTATTGTGATTGTGAAAAAAAAAATAAAATAAAAATTATGTATATAAATGTATATTGTATAGCGTGACTAGATTTCCATTGAACAACGTATTTTTGGTATTTTGTTTCAATTAATTTGATATAGGTTTCACATAGATTTTTGCGGGTTGCGGGTGAAAGAAATAAATCAGATTGTCGCCTTTTTGCGCAATGTATTGTGTGAGAGGATTCATTTTTTTTTGTTATTGTGTATACTGTGTAGTATTCAGTGTTGCCATAAAATAATATTTTATATATAGAAGGGACATAAAATTTCAATGAGAATTGTTGATATAGTGCTTTGATTGGTGAGCAGCCTAGTAGCAGCAGTTGAGTGCAACAGTGTCAAAAAAATTTCATAAAAATCAGATTTTTTTATGTTTATACTTTTCAACAATGCACGCATAGATGAATAATGATTTGCGAACGATGAGAATGAATAAATGA
Organism: Chironomus striatipennis; assembly: GCA_026123125.1. Taxonomy (NCBI): domain Eukaryota; kingdom Metazoa; phylum Arthropoda; class Insecta; order Diptera; family Chironomidae; genus Chironomus; species Chironomus striatipennis. The sequence continues at coordinate 13,217,331 of CM047394.1, read as the reverse complement.
AATAAAAAGTCTGTGAACTTAAATGATTTGTTTTTATAAGAGATGAAAAAAAAGTCTTAAATAATTATTGAAATTTTTTTTATGCAGCACAAAGCAATTTTTTTTGTATCCCACATTTATTCGCAAATATTTCGATCGTCTGCATATTCATATCGATAAATACCACAAATAATTCTAAATATTTAACAATTTTTTTAATATTCACGATTCAGTTTCGAAAATGAAAAAAAAAAATCGCATATTTAATTATAATAATCATGATAATAAAGGCGTGAAATTGACTATATTTAATAATCCATAAATTCGTAAAATAAACAATTTTTTGTCACGCATTTGAATTTATCATTTTGTGCGTGAATAAATCGCCTTTTTATTCATTTTTAGTTAATTTTTCATGCCATCAAACTCATGCATAGTGATACTGCATAATAAATACGGAAATATCAAAGAATCAAAAATGAAAAACTATTCATAGCAGTAAATGAGTTGCGAGAGTTGTGAGATGAAAATTATTATTTTTTTTTGTGAAAATTGAAAAAGTTAAATGTCAGGGTGTGGAGGTTTTGTGGTTTATTTTTGTCATATGGTGGATTTTTGTCTATGGAACTGGCCATTGCGGAATGAAAGTCAGGGGAGTGTCCAAGGGGGTTCAGACTCCCCTTTGAGAGAAAATTTCTTCATTTTGCTATGGTATTTCGAGAAAAAACCATTCAGACTCCCCACCCTCCCTAGAATTTTTTCTTTCATCCATAAAAAATTTTTGGACCTTCCCTAGAAAAAATTTCAAACTACGTCCCTGATGATAGTGAACCCTTAATTTACTAAGAATCTAGTCAAGTTGTGAGTTCAATTCCTATCAAAATCAGCAAGTTTGAAACTAATTTTTAGTCACAGACATGACAAGCTTGCAACATCTATGACCCTATCTGAATATAATCTTACCAATTCCAAGAAATCCTTATCAAGGCTCAATCTAATTATACATTTTTATGTCAACAACTACCTCCAACAAAATTAATAATATCTCAGTCTCAAAGCTACCTCCAGACTAGACTCATCATGATTTAATCTACAAAAATTATCTTTCAATTCTCCAGAAATTATGAGGGTAATATTTAACTCATTTAGTCAAGCTATCAATATAGCCTTAACCTTCAAGATATTTTTTTTTTTCTCTTCATATTATCTTCTGCTTTAATGACCACTCAGCTGTCAGATTATCATGATGGTACCGTGCTACCAATTAGTATCAAAATGATTATGAATATTTCCGTAAAGCGTTTTGCTAATTAACAATAATTTTGCCACTCATGGCAATCATCCACCTGCACAAAGTCTGCGATTATATAAAGTCAAGAAAATGAAAGTTAAAAATGCTGTCAGAAGGGTTAAATAGTTGCAATCAATATCTGCGTTGATTGATTTCCTAAGCATCAATCAAAAGCTGAAAATTGCACAGTAGATCTACAGCAGACAGAATTATTACAACAAAAAAAGTAAGTCAGTAATTGAAGGCTGTAAATGTATCAAAAGTCTGTGTTTGTAAAATTAATCTCAATACGTAACAGAATTGAAATAAATGTAATTTCCTCACCATAATGAAGCCTTTCATTGACTTGTAATCTGTAGAATGAAATGCTTATCAACCGTTCCTAGCTTGAGGATAAGTAGTCATGTACTGTATATTGAGAAATGTTCGGTGACTTTTGAGTGGCAAATGTGCATAATTTGGTTAAGTAAAATTGTGAAAAAAAATTTAAATGCCTTCAATTTAGCAATGGCAAGTGTAAATTTAAAGACATTTTCGAATGCAAAACTGAGCATTAAGTTGTTATGGCTGGCATAAGTCTCTTATGGTGCTTAAAAACTCTTGAAATGTGGAGCAATGACTTAATTTATATTTTCTGAGGCAATTTGGGTATTTTTGGAGGATTTTGAGGCTATGCTACTTCTTGGCTTAGTCAATCTTAAAAAAAAAGAATTTTAGAAATTTTAAGTACCAAACCCTTGAAAACACAACACAACCTTTTTATATTCCCCAAAAAAAAGATGAAAAAAACATTCTGCACAGGTCACATGATATAATCAGATTCAATTATAATCGGTATGCATAATTAACAGTTATGCTAATTATTTTGTGTTTTCATTTATGTAATACATTCAATTATGTGGATGTTCATTATTATTATTTTTCATGTCAATTTCTGGAAATGAGCAAAAAAAAACGTCTCATTTCACATTTTTTTTTTTTATTTCGGAACTGAAACACGGACGGAGGAGGATGAAAAAAAGGCAAAATTAAATGTGAATTGGAAGGTAAGTTGATAATATAATAATTTTTATTATATTATACGGATAGGAATTTTTTTAATGTTGTTGCAATTTATCTGGTGTGTATCTCATTCTACTCATTCATAGCAACAACAACAACAACAACAAAAAAGAGCAGAATCTGCTTCCTGTTCACAAGCGTAAAATTGACGGTGAATGGTTAAAATTAAAATGATCCATAATTTGATTTATGAGCATTTAGTATTCGTTTTTTTTTGTTCGATGGGACAGGGCATAAAATTATGATAATTTTAATTATTTCGTGATGCATAAATTATGAGACTTATTCAATAATTTTTTTTTTCGAAAAATTTTCTGCTGTAAATAATTTTTAAATTCCCACACCCCAATCCAATAACAACAACATCATCATCATCAACATAAACATTCAATGAACATCGTAATTCCTGTAGACCTATATTATCCCTCACTCACTAGTGTCTCATTCCATTCCACCATTCAACCTCAATATCGACCCCCGATTATGTTCTCAATAAATAATAATGAAAACATGCAAAACATTTTAGAATAATTATTGAACTGAATAATATAAAAAAAACATCTGAAAATTATTATAATAACGATAACATGGACATATGCAAATTTATCTGATTTCCCAATCATTATTATTTATATATAAATTCAATTAACTCCGTTGTCTTCTAATTTCAATTTAATAACAATTCATTCATTTTCAATTTCAATTAATTTAAATATATTTGCTTCATATTTTGTTGCATCAAAAATCTTTTTTTTTTTTTGTTTTTGTTGTTTTTTGAGATAATTTTTGATGCTGTTGATTAATTTTTCGAGTATAACATGAACTTGGATTAATTTTAGGAGCGAAATTTGTGGATTATATATTGTGTTTATTTGGATAATGAGCTTTAATGAGATTAATAAGGTTAGAATGATTTAGTGTCAAAAATTTTCAAAATCATTTTAATATTCAAATTTCAAAAAATTGGGATTTTAAACCAAAATTTTAAATTTTTTAAAAATATTTGAAGTTTAATTTTTTAAAACTTTGATTTTTTTTGTTTTTAACAAGTTAAAAACTATTTTTTTAAAAAATAAATCAATTTTTAATTCATTACCTTCTTTTATTTTCCAAAAACTCTTTAATGTTAAACCTGTTAATGTTTAAACCTAGAAAAATATATATATTTTTAAAAAAAAAACTTTCAGTTCCTCTCCAAAAACAATTTTACTTGACAAAAGATTTCTTAAATATAAGAAGATTTAAATCTGTTCATTGACATGAATATTTATTGATTGTTGAAAAAATACGAAAATTAATTCAAATGACACAAAAGAATCGGAAAGTTGCAATTTTTTATGTTTATATAAATGCTCGTACAATGCCATTTGTTAATTCTTTTAAATTGTTTGAAAATATTTTTTATGAAAAAGAAGATTTTTTGAGGCTTAGTTTAAGTTCATTGTTACTTCTGTCTTTTTTGAATGTTTAAGCTTGAAAAAAGCTTTTTCGTTATAATTGATTTATGGTAAAATGTTTATCTGTCAATAATTAAAAGATAAGGAACTGAAAAATTTCTTTGAAATCTGAAATATTTTAAAAGTTTTGTGATCATGACAAGTGCTTTTTATTTTGTATTATTTTGTGTTATAGTGATCAACCGATCAGCTTTGTTACACATAACAACATATAGTTTAACAAATGATTGTGTAATTCAAACTACTATTTAATTTAAAATTGATATCTGGCAAGTTGGTTTTGTGGGATTGTCTTGTTATTAGATCCTAGTTATAAATAAAATTACTCAATAAATTCTGCAATATTTATGTCAATCTTTAAATTGGTTGGTATGTAAATGTTTTATTGGTTAAAAATTTGTGGATTTAACTTGTTTCATGAAATACTTGAAAGGAGATAATAATGGATTTTTCTTAAAAGAGAGATGATTGAAAGGTTTAGGAATTAGAATATTTTGTAAAATACCAGATTTAAATTAATTGAATATCCAAATTCAATAGAATTCAAAAATTTTTGACTTTACGGTAAATTCTTTTTTTTACTATAATTTGAGTAATTGTTTGGTTCCGAAAAAGATCTACTGAAATCGAAGCGTATGAAAAATGACGGCTATAAAAATAAAAATTGATTTTTTGTATAGAGACACTTCAGTTATTCAACTGAAATCGCTCAAATCGAGCCCCCCCCAGTAATCGTCGAATTTAATTTCCGAATTTCGATATTAAACAGAAATTTTTAGAATTTATAAAAATTAATTAAATCAGAATCAGTCAGGTCAAAAGCTCATAAACATCAGCTTGAAACTTCCAAATTTCATCACAAAATGCCTAAAATTTACTACATTTCCAATCCACTAATCAAATCTAATAAAAATAAACAATTTCTCTACACATTCCTCAACAGCATAAAACTCAACTAAAATTATCTAAAATTGAAATAATATTTTCAATCTGCGTTGATTTTTCAAATTTAACATGCATTCGTTATGATATGAAATTAAATTTCTCATATGGAATATCTTAATGAATGTCATAAACACCTCATTTAATTACCTAAAGAGCCGGTTGCTATAAAATAATAAATAAATAAAAAAATTCACATAAACACGACACCGCAATGAAACATGAATGTCATTAAGTATCTCGTATTCAACATTGATTAGGCAATGATACCTTTTCCTCTTATTATTTATCACTTCAAATTCTGTGTCTCTTTTTTGTTTTGTTGCACACGCAAGATTTTGTCTGTTAATGAATTTAAATTTCACCTTTGTTTTAAAAATAAAAATTGTGTACAATGAAATAATTTCGAAGACATCAACAGCAACAACCGGCAATGAAATAAGAGTAAAAGTCACTTCTTTTGTAAACACACACAAGGTGTGAGATAAAGATTAATAAAAAATGAATGTATATAGTGAATAAACTTTATGAATATAAATAATTTTCACTCGGCAATTTTAGCTCAGATAATAGACATTATCACGTTATTTTCTTTTTACAAATCCAGATTTAGCGATAAATTTCGTGATTAATGGTGTGTATGTTTGTTGATTTGCAGATTAAGCCGCATTTCTCAGTCAACTTTTTTTGCTCTTTTTGTCTTCCGTCAAGTGTGAATGCGAAGATTGAGATGAAAATTGCTATGCAAATGAATTATGGAAATGGATTTTTTTATTTCTTTCACAGATAATTTGTTTATTCATAATTGTTCGTCATGGGTTGGAATTTAAGTATTTTTATTTTTTATCGTGAGGCTTGAGGGGAAGTGATTTTGTGGTTATTAATAATTTTAAGGAAATTAAAGTTTTATTTTTGTAAAAATTTCTTGGAATTCTTATAATGATATGTGAAGGTTTCGTTGGGTTGGATCATTGATAGAATTACAGGATGAAAAATTATCAAAAAATTGAATTTGTAAAGAAATGCATTTAAAGCTATTTAAGGTTAGTAACTTCTTAATCATACCAAAATTATGCGAATTTTCCCATGATTCTGAAATAATTCAATTTTCTATAAATTATGGGTTCAAGTCCCTATCTCGATTTCGTATCTCGAAAATTATAATTTTTAGTTTCTTTGACTTTATAGCATTATCAATTTCATCAAATTTTCTCAGAAAAGAAAAAAAATAAATCCATGAATTAAAGTAAAAGGTGTATCAACCTAATCTCTCCACAATCCACATTAATTTCTTCATTTTCATTCAAATTACTCACAGTTATTATTTGTGAAAAAAATTATAAATAGCATCGATGCGTGTCAGATTCACTTTTACATATTACACATAAATAAATTTCTGCTTTATAAAGCCACAATAAAGCAATCATTAAGGCAACGATTAGGTTTAGGTCATTGAAATCCAAAGATAGAAGCGAAAGTCCACTGCAAATGATTTTAAAGGCATCTTGAAAATGCATTAAATTAATCAACACGTCAAAATGCCATCGCATCAGATGTCTCTGACTCAACAGACCAAAAATTATGGCAAATTTTATTATTTACAAGCTGTTTCTTTAATCTCAATTAGCTACTCATAAATATTTTCGCATCAATGTCACCCATAAAAGGGGTAAATTAAAGACGAAGAAGAAGTAAATCAAGAGCAATAAATTCAATTCCAAAATAAGATTTTAGCACTAATTTATAGGTGCAAAAAAATAATGTTTACATGACTCGACAAAATTGAAGCTCATGAGCAGAAATTACTGAAGAATTGTTTGGGGTTAGTTTGAAAATGACGTTTGTTTAAGGAAGGTTTGATGTATGTAGAGTGCCAGAATTGTGGATGTTGCTGCTTTAAAAATATGAATTATTGCCTTCAAAGCTAATTTCGATTCTTAAGTTTACACACGAATTATGTTAAATATTATTTAAGTGCCAATAGCCTAAGACCCGTAATTTCTGAACATCACTTCCATACAACCCCTTCAACCATATCAATACTTCAAAACCACAATTTTTTTCACATAACCAAGAAGAATCTCAGCATAGAAAAAAATTCAGATCTGAGACAAGATATGCCGTCGCAAACACAAACACATATAATCAACTACTTTATTCATTGTTGTGTGTTTATTATGGCAAATAAAAAAATTCTCACATCTTTTTTTTTTTGAAAGACATTACCTAACAGCGACATGATGCGAATAATGGTGCTCAATTGCAATTCACGTTTTACTTCTCCGAAACTCTTACTCACTCTTTCCTTCGATAAGTTTTTTTTTATTTCTCGCATCTACACAGCATCATACTTCATTTTTGCGCATTGCATCATGGCGAAAATAGAAAAAATAACAATTTTTTTTATTCAGTAGTAAAAAACTGCACGTCATAAAAAGTAGATGAACGTGAAATTGACCATAATCGTTTGGTATTATTTCAAGATTGATTGTGAATCATTTATGATGCGTGTGTGTGCCCTCGCGTTGATATGCATTTGAGTAGCTTTAGTTTTATGGAATATTTGAATCAGATTTGAATTTCTTTTTTTTCTTTCATTTTTGTTGCATACATCTATGACACTATGGCATTTTACTGACCCTCCACCTCCTCCTTTGCTCAATTTGATGCATATATCTATTTCTGAATTCTAACTATACACTATCGGAATTTTTGTTATGCTCAATTATTGCCGCGGTGATATGGCTGTTATGACAAGTTTTTCAATCCCTCATACTCTCATAGCTTAGTTTTTCAATCTCTGTACAGGACATGACGTCCGTAACGTAAGGATGAGGATGAACTTTTGCAACAATTCTATGTGGAAAACTAAATTTAATTATCTCTCGATACTTTACCTCTAAGCTACTACTGATTCTATAAGTAGGTAGTTGAAAAAAAATAGTAAAATAATTTCACTTCTACATCCTCTGTACAAAACAACTCGCAATAAAATGATATTGTGAATTATATTTTTAGGAATTAGTCGGTTGTGGATACTGTGGGAAACAATCATGTTAACGTATAGCATAATAAAATGCGATTAGGTTTTTTCTTCGGCGATAATAATCCTATAATAATAAGCACAAACATAAAACTATAAATAATTTCACTCTCATTTTTGCAAATGTGAGGTGGTTTTTTGTGAAAAATAGTTGACCCTTTTTATGTTCATTATTGAGCATTACGAGAATTTTCGATAGAATTATTCTAATTTTCTAAATTCTGAATTATGTGATAGATTGAGGAATTTATTGATAATTTGACTGGATGGCTGTGATTTGTAATTTATGTTTTTTAAACTCTCTGTTATATTTCATTTCTGTTTCATGTTGTTAAAGATAGTTAAAAACATATGTGTAACCTCACCGACTAAAATTTTATTTTCAATATTTCAACTTTAATTTTGATCTGATAATAAATTTATTAGCAGAAAGTCATATCGAAACATAGCAAGAATGCATTGATGGAATTAAAATTTCAGATATTGACTCGTAAATTGATGAAAAATACAAAATACACAAAGCACGTTTTCTTGTTTACATTTTTTTTTCTTTTCAAAAATTCAAATTTAAAACGACCGTTAAAATATATCAAATAAATAAGTGACAAAATCTAGTTCTTTAGTATAAAATCCTTAAATTAAAAGATATTAAAAGCGCCAAAAATTAATTTTTCAATCCTTACTTATTTCTCGCTGCTTTATTCCATCGATACAAACATATGAATCAATCCAAATGAAAATGTAATAAGCGCCATCCTCACTTTGAACTAAAATTTCTCGTGTGTATTAATACCATACATATTACATTTGGTATCGTTGGAAAGCTTAATATAGTAGCTATCTACCACTGATAAAATTTTTTTATTTGGACTTATGCTTTTTTTCACAGAACACCTCATAGCTCGAGAAAACATGCAATTTTCAAACTAAAATTTTGTGTATGTCGTGTGCACAAAATTCATAATTTTTTGTTGTGATGATAGCTACTAAGTACCAACTAAAACCCGCCACTTAAATCAATTAGAATTAATCAATTGGTGTCGAGATATGAATTTTTGAAGTTTCGCAAATTTCAAAAAAATTTTTTTTTCGTAAATTTATACTTTGACTCTTTATCTCATTTCTCATGTATATTATCACCATACATATAATGTTTTATATCGTTGTAAAGCTTAAGACAGTAGCTAGCAATATCTGTAACAAATTTTTGATATAAAGCAATTCCGTTCCTTACAGAATGCCTTAAACTTTTACAAAAAATGGGATTTTCAGATAATAATTTTATGAACATCTTGTGAACAAAATTTTTTTGTCTTTATTGTATCATAAACTACCTACAATAAACTAACAAACGCTTTTTAAATCAATTTGTTTTAACAAATTGCAGTTGAGATATGAATTTTTGAAGTTGGATCCATTTTTTCATATTTAAAAAAGTAAAAAAATCATAAATTTTTATTTTTAATTTTATTTCTCGAGCCAAACTTCATCATATATAATGATTTTGGTATCGTTGGAAAGCTTAGGACAGTGGCTAGTCATGAATGTAGCAAAAAAATTTTTTGAACTTATGCTGTTCCTTACAAAATAGCTCAAATTTTTTTTGAAAAATATAACATTTTTTATTGAAATTTTTTGTAATTTCTGATCATGAAATATTTTTATTTTTAATGTTGTAGAAGCAACTAAATATGAATACACCCATAACATACTTTACACTATATTAAGTTTAGATAAGCAGTTAGAAACTTTGAATTAAAACAGCATATTTTTCAAAAAAAATTTGAGCTATTTTGTAAGGAACAGCATAAGTCCAAAAATTTTTTTTGCTACATTCATGACTAGCCACTGTCCTAAGCTTTCCAACGATACCTAAATCATTATATATGATGAAGTTTGGCTCGAGAAATAAAATTAAAAATAAAAATTTATGATTTTTTTACTTTTTTAAATATGAAAAAATGGATCCAACTTCAAAAATTCATATCTCAACTGCAATTTGTTAAAACAAATTGATTTAAAAAGCGTTTGTTAGTTTATTGTAGGTAGTTTATGATACAATAAAGACAAAAAAATTTTGTTCACAAGATGTTCATAAAATTATTATCTGAAAATCCCATTTTTTGTAAAAGTTTAAGGCATTCTGTAAGGAACGGAATTGCTTTATATCAAAAATTTGTTACAGATATTGCTAGCTACTGTCTTAAGCTTTACAACGATATAAAACATTATATGTATGGTGATAATATACATGAGAAATGAGATAAAGAGTCAAAGTATAAATTTACGAAAAAAAAATTTTTTTGAAATTTGCGAAACTTCAAAAATTCATATCTCGACACCAATTGATTAATTCTAATTGATTTAAGTGGCGGGTTTTAGTTGGTACTTAGTAGCTATCATCACAACAAAAAATTATGAATTTTGTGCACACGACATACACAAAATTTTAGTTTGAAAATTGCATGATTTCTCGAGCTATGAGGTGTTCTGTGAAAAAAAGCATAAGTCCAAATAAAAAAATTTTATCAGTGGTAGATAGCTACTATATTAAGCTTTCCAACGATACCAAATGTAATATGTATGGTATTAATACACACGAGAAATTTTAGTTCAAAGTGAGGATGGCGCTTATTACATTTTCATTTGGATTGATTCATATGTACTTATTTATAATGTTCATTTCCGCTGAATATCTATATGATGTGCATTTTCTACAAGCCGAGCCATACTTAAATGCTTGTACCGAGATTTTTTGTATACATTTATAATATCCTTTTTTAAAAAATTAAAAGTGCACTACAAAAACTTTTTCATTTGAATATCCACGACGAGATAATAATCACAACGGTGACGATAACTCAATTCAGAAATTACCGCTTTGCTAATTGTATCGTTAGTCGTAATTTTTTGCATTCCCGTACTTTTTTCTCAATTTAATTCTTTTTAAACATTTCGAGGCATGTATGTATGTAGATTGAGAGTGTGTCCTATGGGTGGATGGATTGTGTGCCGTGTGTGTCATTAAATAAATTTGTAGCTCTTTTGTAGACCACGATTGTACAACAAGCAAAAGTAGCATCAACAGCATTGTCCTCATCATGATGATGAAAAATAATAATAACCGGATGGCAAGTGATGGAGGATGAGACAGGGAATAATAAGCACAAGACACAAAATCCAATGTACGTGCATTATTCCCAATAATTTGTTGTCCTTGTTTTTTTTTATGATTGTGCCTCCTCACAACATGAAATTCTCTGTTTTCGGTGGGTTTAATGTCGATGTTGACGACCAGGTTTGGACAGTGGTTAGTTTGGAATTCTAATATTATATTTTATTTTCTATTCTAGTCATTTCTCTCTCGTCTATGTCTTTTATATTGCTAAAAATAATTCAATAGTTTTCTGTGGGGAACCAGAAAAAAAAAATTCCTTTTGAAAAATTTTTCATTCCATAGATGAGAAATGAAAAAAAAATTCCATTCCGCAAATTGTTTAATTTTGTTTTGTGTTTTTAATAGATTTTTTTATATGGCATTATAGACGCTATGCATGCGCACAGCAACTGACTTGAGCAATAATAGAACGGTAGCAACAGCAGCTGAAGTCTTTCATGTTCAGGCTGAAGTAAATTAAATTAAAAGCTAACTAACCAAAATTTTTATACATAATTTAAAATAAAACAAAATATATTTGTTTTTGCATAGAATTGAATGTATATGGCAGTGTCTCTTATGCCTTTTTATTTTATTTTTCTCTCTAAATAAAAATCGGCATCTATTTTGTGAACTTTTTTTTTGAAAAAAAAAAAAATATTTCTCATGAAAATAAAATGTATAGAAAAAATACAAAACTAATTGTGTTGTATTGAATTGAAATGAATGGCTTAAGCGCATTTTCATATTTTACAATATTATTAAAGAAATGATTAAAGGGTTTAAATTGTTCAAAGAAACATTAAAAAGCAATTTTAGGCTAGAGGGGCAAGCAACTAAGAATATAAAAACCGAAAGAATCAAGAAAATCCGTAAATTTAAAGGGCCTTTTGATTGTAGGGATACACAGCTAAATTTGTAACCGATTCAAATATGAGCTCAAAAGGGTTATGTAACTGAGTACTTTAAACTCAAAGGGGCATTCAACTAAAATCTAATCAAATCCTAATTAGATCTAAAACTCTCAATAAATTATCCACAATTCACAATCCATCAGTAAGTCATAATGATTCCTAAAATTCCATCATCTTTTGCTAAAAATCTACTTCTATTTTTATTTTAAAAAATTATTCCATTCATGTTCACGTAGCCACGTTTCCATTAATCTGCTTGAATCAATTCTGCATGATTGTTGGTTATTTACAATTGGCAAAGTCCTAGAGCACTTTATATTGTGTGTACAGCAGTCTATTCACGCTAAATACTTCTCATTCCCATTATTTACTAACTGAACTTCACGAAATGATTAATTTCATAATTTTCATTTGGAAAATGAGCAGATTAAATGCTATTTTATGGTATTTTGAATGTCTTTATAAAATCGATTTTAATGTGACTGTTGAAATTATTGAATTGAATTGTAAGTTACGCCTTCGAATGAGTCTCAATTCTCAGCTTTGTTCTGACCTCACTTCCTACCTCGTGATGATCTAGGTAAAGAGACGTGACTAAGAGTGATGACGTGATTGGTAGAATTTTAAGGATTAGGGGTTTTAGAGTATGTGACATAGATTTTTGCACTTATGGATGGTAAAATGTTATTTTGAGCATCTAAATCTTTAAAATGACTTAGATTCTGTACTAATTTGAAGGTTTAAAATGTTATAGATTCAAGATGAGCTCTCTGTGACTAAATATTAACCAACAGATCAATTTATGTCAAAAAAAAATCTAAAAATTTTACGCACAAAAAGTTTCTCAACGTCCAACTATAAAATAAGTCGTGCACTTGAAGCCCCACAGCAAAAAAAAAAACAACTTAAGAATCATTAAAACATTAGCATCACGACACCATCAAACTCAAACCTCGATGTATGGATGTTTACACATCAAAATAATAGCAAGAGCCATAGAAAAAAATATAAAGCAAAGCAAAGGTGTCAGTCATAACACTTTAGCGGATTGCATGCTTCTCTCGTGTGATGTAAGAATCTGTTACTGCTTCTATTTGCAATCCACATAAAAAAATTACATTTTTTTGTTGTTATGCGACATCATCGTTACGGCAGTTATAGAAAGACGAAAAAAAGAGAGCAGCACAAAAATATAGGTGAAGTAGAAATGCATAAATAATAATAGGTGTAATAGCAGCAATAACTTCTATCCAAACTATGATAATTTGTCAAGAGTTGTTTTCTAATAGCTTGTTAATAGCCATATCTTCAGCATATGATCTACATGTACACTGTTATGATGCTGTGGATCGTTTTGTTTGGCTTTTATTTTTCAACAGCCAGCGAGAAAGCTTTTGTTTTACATTAGAGCATACACAAAAAAAATATGCGATTAATATCTCGAATGAATGATGACGAATGGAAAAGCATTCTACATGCTCGGCAGTGATGTGAGAAAAAATTTTTTTTGCATGAACTTTTCAAAATTGTCAAACTTGTGCGTGAATTTTAACTTTTTTTGTTAGCTTTACTATCTGAATCGCACGACATTGAAAATGTACTTTTTTACAGTCTGATACCTGTCAACTCTTGAAAGTCAGTCGAGCATTCAGAAATCGTGAAAAGAATTGCCATTGGAAGATTTTCAGTATTAGATAATGAAACTTTTAATGAAATTAGTTAAGTAATTTTGAAGTTATTGAAGTTATTTGGATTAGATTGAGATAACGTACATTTTTGAGTGACAGAAGTGAAATCGATGCTATGTGAGATAGCGGAAGTGTAAGGTCGTGAAATGGTTATGATATAAAAGAGTTATAAATTTGTAGAGGCTGGTATCATGGCTTATGGTTGATATGTAGTCATGATTAATAAACGGTTGTGTCAAATGGGACTGATTGTGATTGATGGGAAGTTAATTGCAGTGAAATGATTTAGTAAGTTGTCGAAAGTTTTGGATTAAGATTGTGAAATTGAAATTTAGGGTTGGTATATGTTAATTACTGTGGAATGAATTTGAGAGGTTATGTAAGGATTTTTGTTGAACTTTATGGTTTTAGAAAAGCTAGATTTTGATAAAATTTTTGTTCAAATTAAAACTATCTCAAAACCATTTCAAATCGAAAGTCCTCCAATTATTGCTTAGTCAAGCAACATCTAATGAAAAATTATAAATAAAAAAAAATTCAACCATGCCCACCAATTTAAAATCCATTCAGCTACTAAATTGCAACCTTTTACTACTCAACAGAAGCCCTACAGCCCATCCATCCATTTACAAATTGCTTCGGTGAAATTTTTAATTTGAATTAAATTGCTACCTTCGTTTAAAATTGAATTGAATATAAAGCATTTGCTTAATATTGGGTAGTTCAATAAAAAATGGGCCCCCCAAGCTTCTTCAACTTCAAATTGATATTGCCATTGATAGGAAAAACCATTTAATATAAAACAAAAAGTAAATGAAAGCTTATTGTAGTGGCTAATTTTCTAATTTTTTCAAATTTTCCATTTTCACTAGAATTTTCTTTTACAAGCCGCGGACTAAACTTGTAATTTTCTTCATAAACTTGACTTGTGAAAACTTAATTTTTTTGCTAAAATTCTGTTCCTAACCTACTGTTTTTATGCTTTTAAATTAAAGTATTTATGTTGGAGTATAACATATATAAAACTCAGAATTTTTCCCCATCAAATGTAAGCGTGACATTATTTTTAATCAAACCTAAAAATTTTTGGCCGTTTTGGAAAAACTTTATTTTTCCGAAAGATTTCCACGAAAAATGAAAATCTAAGTATGCAGTTGTATAAACATTAGTACTAGCTACAAAACGGCATCAAAAAGTTTAAGAAATAAAAACTTTTTCCAAAATTTTCGTACAGACCCCAAGTTGGTTGAAGGGTCAGTACATATTTAAGGAAACTTTTTGATGCCGTTTTGTAGCTAGTACTAATGTCTATATAACTGCATACTTAGATTTTCATTTTTCGTGGAAATCTTTCGGAAAAATAAAGTTTTTCCAAAACGGCCAAAAATTTTTAGGTTTGATTAAAAATAATGTCACGCTTACATTTGATGGGGAAAAATTCTGAGTTTTATATATGTTATACTCCAACATAAATACTTTAATTTAAAAGCATAAAAACAGTAGGTTAGGAACAGAATTTTAGCAAAAAATTAAGTTTTCACAAGTCAAGTTTATGAAGAAAATTACAAGTTTAGTCCGCGGCTTGTAAAAGAAAATTCTAGTGAAAATGGAAAATTTGAAAAAATTAGAAAATTAGCCACTACAATAAGCTTTCATTTACTTTTTGTTTTATATTAAATGGTTTTTCCTATCAATGGCAATATCAATTTGAAGTTGAAGAAGCTTAGGGGGCCCATTTTTTATTGAACTACCCAATATGAAGCAGAAAAAAAGCTTATTAAGCATCGCTTGCAAATGTTTGGTCGGAAATCGTGCACATAACAAAGGAAAATATTCAATATTCAATTATGGCACTGTTTGGGGTTCTTTGAAGGTGATAAATGTTGTATCAATAATAATTGGAATTTATGTACAGGATGTGGATGTATAACAAAGAATTGTTGAGTCTAGAAAGGAACTAAAGTAAAGAAACCAAGATTTGAAGCTTGTTAAAGAATTAATAAACATTGCAATCAATAGATGCATGACTTATTCAATTTAAAATTAGAATTGTTTGATTTTTAATAGAATTAATCAGTTCCTGAAGCAAGAAGCTGTTATATTTTAAGGCATGCAGTACTAATCATGTTTCATCAGCATCTGAGTCATAATACCCGCAGTTCTTTAATAAATCAACAATAGAACTCAATCAAATCTGCATTAACATCCATAAAACAACATCAATTTACATTCACTAGAACAAAACACAAAGTCCACCAGGTACAACCTCAACATTCTCATTCTCAACTCCCCTCAAGGGTAAAAATGATACAAAAGTTAAATTAAATTAATTTTGACAATAAAATTTTGTACAACGCCAAATGTTATTAACTCCGAAACATGTATCGTGTTATTAATGTTATACCAGCATGTAGCTTGAATCAAATTAATTTATCTCACAATTGTCAATTTTTTCTATAACTAACATTTCGAAATTAGTGCAAAAAACAAATGTTTTTTTTTGTTTTGTTTTAAATTTTATTTTCTCATTAATAACCTTACGGATAGGTCAGAAAAATAATATTGAAATTAAATTCGTGTTTTATTGGCAACTTTCACAAAAATTGCAAGATGACCGTGGTTGAAAGACGTAAGGAGATCAGTAACAGGTGTAGGGGCTAATGGTAATTTGCTTTGGGAATTAATTAAGAGTTAAGAGAAAGGATCTGAAGCTGGTAGAGATTGAAAGTTAGGAGAAAGATGAAGATTTGAGTTTTTTGAGATTTTTTGTATCTTGATTTATTTGATCAATGTTAATTTGTTTTTGAAAGCTTTTCTGTTATTTTAAAAAAAAATTTTAAAATTATCAAAAATTTTAATAGAGCGCGTTCAGAAAAATGTTTTTTTTTTTTGTTTAAGAATTCCAAAATTTTAAAAGAAAATTACTTTTATGAACCAAGTTGAGATTCTACGCCAAAAAGATCACATCAACAACTTAATTAATCCTCATCCCATTCTTACACTCAACAAACATTTTCTCATCACAAAAAATTAACTAAATAATTTGATCACATAAATTTGCCACCATACTTAACCACCATTAGCTTTTAATTTATATTTTCCATTACCATTGTGTTTCTGTCCCAATCTAAAGGAAGATTCACGACTGTTGAAGGAAATCAGATTAATATTTTATTGTGACTCGCAAATTTAATTTCAGTATGAATTTCTGTAATTGATCGAAATTATCGACTTTACCTTGATGGATTTATCATTGTTAAGCTCATGCGATACATTAATTCATCTTCCTTTTTTAATGACTTAATGATGGTAGATTGATGGATTTTGAGGTAATTATTGAGATTTTTTTGCACGAAAATTGATACTTTTCGAGTCTTAATAAAAGTTATTAATTAGCTTGATTAATGTTGGATCATCGACGAGATTTTTGAGTACAAAAAAAAATTTCCATTCACATTTTTCTCCATGAGAAACTGCCTCAAATTGGCCGCAAAAATGCGAAAATTACCAATTGTAATTCAAAGTAACAACAGTTTATTATTTCATAACAGGCTTTATCATTTTATTCGCAACATGAAAAGCTTAATCTTCACTTAATATCCGCGACATTAAAATTGGTAAGTAGATTGTTTACTTAACAGTTTTTTATGAGAAAAATTAAGATAGTTGGTGGGTAGTTTGATGTGGAGATTATCATGGTTTTTAGTGGGATTATTTCTGGTTTTCAACAAACGCTGTTGGATATGATTTGACTTATTTAATTAGTCATGTTTGTGATTTGGATTAGATTTGTAAATGTTTTGATTGATTTGTGTCATGTTGGGAATATTTTGTAAGTTATTGAGCTGTCTGATGACATTTTAGACTGTTTATATTTTTTACAAGAAGGTAAATAAATTTACATCCATCGTTGGTCCTCAAAACTTCTTCATTTATATACAAAGTTATGAAAAACATTATCAAGAGATACAAAGTAATTAAATCATTAATAAGTTCAAGCTGAGTTTTAATGAGCAATTTTAAACTTGCTCCTGCTGATAATGACTTTAAACCTAGAGCAAAAAGATTAAATTTTCTTTATGGATGCAATTTTAATTTTAATTACGTGTAAGCTTCAATAATGAAGTTCCTTTTTGAGAAGATTTTAATAAAAAATAATAATTAAATGAAGGCAACTGGTGAGGATTAATTTTATTTATAGAATTTTGCTGAAGATTTGTTTTAAAATGTATTGGATTAAAATTTTCATTAAGTTTGATAAATTTGCTAAATGCAACTAAATTTGCATAATTCATACAATTTTAAGATAAAATAATCACAAATTTTATCACAAGCACAAATAATTAAAAGTACAATTTCAAAATTTAATAACTGAGAATTTTCATTAATTGCACTTCCAGCAAAATCACTTAAAAAAATCCACAAATGTCAAAAGAAAGTGATAAGTGCCCATGATCACCTTAACAATCACATCAATAAAACAACGGCGATCCAAATTAATAGTTCGAAAAACTTTTATCACGATACTTAAGTGCCCAATTAAAGAAAGATTTCCAATAACTTCAATAAATTGACCGTTCATTTCCCAATATGTAAACTCGTATCTTTGGTGACTTCCATGAAACAACAAATTATCATTAAAAGCTTTAAAAAGATACACAAAGCGAAAGCAAATTGTTATCCTCAAGATTCATTTGCTGTTGCTTCTTCTTCCTCTTCCTCATTATTATCGTCATCAATAATATTCGTGAAAAAAAAGAAAAACAAAAATATTATGCGAAACTTTCTTTAATTCAATTGAATCGCATCACCTGTTGCAGTTATGATACTCAATGTACATTATTATTATTATATTAAGTGTAATCGATTATAAAAGTTATAATAAATCATTTGATAAATTGATTACGATAATTAAATCGTTTATCGATGAATTGATAATTACGTTGCAATTAAAAATATAATTTTAATTTTTTTTGGGATGCAAAAATTGATGACAATATGTGGTAATTCATTAATCATGTAAGCAATTTATTTACCCACTCCAGATTCATATAATGCACTTTTATTATTATTTCATTATTGAGATACTTTTCCATTGTTTTCATTATAATGAAGCATAATGAGGCGAATGAATTAATGCCTTTGCAATGGATAATATTGTTTTCTGTTTTTTGGACGATAATCTCTTTTTTTGGAAGCTGTCGGGAAACTCAATTTTGAATTTTGATCCTTTTTTTGTTTGAACTTTTTTTTAAATAAATTTTTTTCGAAATTTTTTTAAAAAAGATTTGTTCAAAAGATTCTTTAAGAAATCTTTAAGATTTTTCCATTTTGAACCCCGATCATGAATTAATAATCAAATTATCTATTCAAAATTATAGTAAGAGTTTGACTCTTAAAGTTCGAATCACAAAATATTCTAAAATTATAAATAGTTGCAGAACCCTCACTTAATAAGTACGAATCCTTGAAATCACAAGAAAATCCCAATTTCTTAAGATTTGTTCAGTTGCTGATTCATATAATTACAATTTTGCAAAAAATATATTCTTACAATCACAAAAGAATTCTTCGTCGTGACAACTACTTTAAATACTCCAAACCATACCATAAACAAGCATAACCATAAAGAACATTAGATACAGAACAGAAAAGACAAAGGAAAACCAGAAATGAGTTATTAATTAATGGTCGAGTAATGAAATAATTTCTGGTTATGTCGGTCAATTTAATTCAACAATTTATCTGAACATGACTGCCAAAGTAAATATTTGAAATTATTTCCATCGAATCAGGATTTCCGAGTTAAGTATATATCAATTGGAATATGTAACATGAAGTTTTGAGTTGGTGTGAAAACTTGATTGTTAACAAAGTTTTGAGCGGTTTGAGGTTGGTTTCTTGGAAAATGTTGAATAGGTTCGATTTTTGTCAGGTTGAAGTTTAAGAATGAGAAAAAAATCAGATTAGTTGAAAACAATTTTTGGATCAATTTCGGATCCAATTTTTAAAATTATAAGACAGTTGATCAAAAATCATCCTTGAGGACATTGGTTTGATTGAACTTAAACAAATCAAACTAAAATTTGATTAAAAGCAAAAAATGAATAAAATTCAATTAAAAATAATCTTCAAGATTAGCAGCATTAATCCCCCACTTAATAAGCAAATGAAACTAACGATCATTTAAATTAATCATTGAACTTAGATGGAATGCAGCAAAAATTTTCGCAAATCATCAATTAAATAATTTATAAAAATAAAACAAATAAGCATCATTACCTAAAACAAGGCACAGTAATACACCTGCAACCTTCATCATTGAAACTTAATCAAGATCACTGCAGTCGTTATGTAACAATTGGAAATCTTATTGCTTTCTTCAATTCGAATGTCGTAGAACTTGTTTTGCACTGTTCACTATTTTTGGATCTAAGTTGAAATTTTTTTTATTCACTTTTTTAATTACTGAAACCTTTCCAAAAAATTTCACTTCCTTCATTCATGAATTGCCAAAATAAAATTAAGTTCACTTCCAAAAAAAAAAAAAAAATATTTTATTAGCACCAATTTTTATTAGCGAAAGCTTCATTCACCGAAATTTTTCACATCATTAAAAAATTTGACGAAAAAAATGTTATTTTGACCGGACAATGAAACAAACAAAAAAAATTCTTCCGACAAATTTTTTCAAGCACTTTTACTTTCAAGACGCTGTTACTCTTGGCGGCAGCTGCTAAAAGACTGTCTTTGAAATCGAAAGCAGCAACAGTAACGGCATGGTGTGGAAAAGAAAAACAAAAAATTATATTAAAGACCGCTGTAAGCTTGTATACATGTTGATGTTTACAGTGGATACAAAGAGGTGTGTAAAAGACCAAATGAGAGTGCAGCCACATAGTGGTATGGGTAATTTTTCTCTCATCATAATATTGTAATGTATTCACGTTGGCTGCGAAATCTTATTTTCATCGGATTGTTTTGGTTTTTCGTGAGATAAAGTTGATCGTTGTTTTGGTGTTGTTGTGTACAGTTTGGCTGGTTGGGTGTGCAAAATTTTGATTCTGATATTTCAAAAATTATAAGAATTAATTTTGAAATTTTATTTAAAACTTAAATGAAGTTTTGTCATCTTATAATAGTCCAACAATCAATTACTCTGGCACTCAATTAAAGTCAATAGAATAGAATAATTCAAATTATTAAGTTCAATTCTTATCTTACTAGATATTACTAGTTATTATCGAATATTCGGTAAAATCAATCAATATAGACGCAAAATTCAATAGTTAAACTCTCCATCATTCAGGTCATTGAATCTTAAATGCGCCTCTACCCACTCCAACAATCCATTTCATTTTCATCTTCCAATATTTTATTTTCTCAGCCACACATGGATTACAGTTTACAACAGTGCAAAACATTAAAAATCTGTACTAAAAGTTTTCTTCATTCATTCAACTTGGCCTGAAAGAGATGGAAAATGTAAAAGGTAAATAATTTGACTTCTGTAACAAAATATTCCATGAAATATTTTTTTTTTTGTAAATAAATATTTTAAAAGCTCTTTTCCTCATAACTCTTTCCACATCTTTATGCTTCATCTTGAGAGTGAGAAAGAAGAATTTATAAATTAAACATCGTAAAAAAGAGAGGAGAAAAAAAAAATTAATTCAATTCAAATGAGGAAATAATAATGTTATTCATCTGGTGCTTCATTAAGTAGACTACATTGAATTATTAATTGAATTGCATTTTTCATGTTTAATTCTTGTACATAAATGCGGCATGAAGAAAATAGTAGGAAGGTTCAGATGTCAATGGACTGTTAAAATAAGTAATGATGTTGATGACAGAAAGAATTGGCTCCATAGTGTAAGCAGCTTTGAGATTTTGATGTGCATTTTTGGTTAGTTATGGCTAATAATACAAGAATCAATCATCGTCGACGTACATTGAATTTGGATATACTTTTGAGAATGTTCTAGCTTAAAATTTCCAAAATTCTCAAATTAATAATTTTCAGTCTCATTTTCCAATACAAACCCCACCCAAATCCCCCATCCACATCACCTTCAACTCATAATCAAATCAACATAATTTCTACCATTTCATATGCCAATTTTTTTTTCTCCGCATTTAATTCGAAAATTGAGAGGGCTGGAAAAAAGAGCATTCATTCAATCATTTGTCACACTAATTATCAGTTCTACCTACCGCTTTATAAATTATATGTTGTCGGTGTCAATATTGTTAATGATCCAAATTAACTTCGCATCATTAACATATATGGCATTAACATTATACTGGGAGAAGAGACTGGAAATAAAAAGTTGTAAAAGTATTCAAATTAATGTTAATTGAAAAGGGGAGAGTAGCGCTTTGTTCTTAATGGATGTCTGAAAAGGATTATATAGGATTATATCATTTCTGTAACAAAAGTTCAAGATGTAGTCTTACCCGATTTTATAATTTTTCATCAGCTCATTTTGGACCATAAAAACAGACAGTCACATAATTTTTTGACTATAAAGAAAGAAGAACTATATACTTAGCCAAGGTCCTAGTTTTTGAACCTTTCCTAACAATTTTCCAATCCTCAGTTCATCCAAAATGCAGTAGATCATATTCTCTGTCTAAAAATCAAGCTAAAAAAATAAACAAACTCTTCCAAACATGGACTATACATACACCTGTATATTGCAGTAATAAAATTAAAAAAATGCAGTCATTTTGATTGTCTCTCTTTTTTTGTTCATTTTATTTCAATTTTTCTGGAGATTTTTATTTTTATTTAATTTTTTTACAAAATTATACAAAATTCGATAGGAAAAAATAGCTACAAAAAATTATTATTAAATTCATAGAAAATTATTTCTCGATAGATTCTTCTTAGTGCTTGCACTAATTAATTGATCTTAATTTCGTCACAACTTCCTTTTTTAAATAAAAATACATTATAATGAATAATTTATGATGTCTTTATGTAAAAGGAATAATAATTTTCATTTCATTGCTCTTAATGGTAGTTTCTTAGAAACTAAAGTGCCATAAATAAGTTTAATGTATACATTAATGCTGTACTAGTATTATGGGTATAAAAAAATTTACAAAAAAGTGCAAAGGCTGATCATTTAAGTACAGAGATAAATATGTAGTTACAGTTAAATTTGCATTTTTGAATGAGAAATTGGAAGGAAATTCAAGTTGAGATTGATGGAGATGTGATTTCAGGTTTGGTTAATCAGAATGACTGTTTTGGAGATAATTTGATGGCATATCTGGATCATTGGTAGATGAATGTGAAACTGTTCAATTTTAGGCTTTTTGAGGCTGGATTTTTGGATGTGCTTAAGTCAGATACACTTAATTGCCTTGAGTGCCCAAAAATGTGCATCTGATCCATTTAATCTCATATTCTACATCACAAACAAATAACAAGCCAGTTCTTCCATAAAAATGCATATTCAGCTCCTCCAAACAAGCTCATCATCCAATCTAATTGATCTCAACATTTACAAAACGATTCACATTGAATAATCTCAGCTAATTGACTCCATTCACATTCCATCCAACATCAACTACTCCTAAAATGACAAACAAGAACCAATTTTGTTCCTCTCACTCAACCTTATTAGTACATTACACAGCTAATGATTATTTCCAGCAACATTTAAAATTTTAACATTAAACAAATTACACATGTTTAGTAATCATTCGATCATAATCTGCTACGTGCCATAACAATTCTTATTTTTATTTTTAATTTCATTATTTTATGCTGCTGCTGCTCAGACAACTGTTGCAGTTTAAATGCATATAATCATAAACATAAACATTATTTCAAAGAATCTTGTCGAGCAGAACGTCGTTGCATAAATTTTAAGCTCATTGATCCAAACAAAATGATAGAATGAAGGGCATAAATTTTCTTGAGAATATGAGGGGATATTCAATCTTGAGATGTCGTGGAAGGTATATTTATGGGTGTTGTGTTTTGAGTGAGCGAACGAAAGGGATAATTTAATGAGTTGAGATTTAATTTGGGATGAGATGATGGTGAGCTTGTAATTACTGAAGTTTTTTATGACAATTTTATTTACAAATTATTGAAAGATTTTTTTTTTCAGTTAAAAAATTCGTTTTTAAACTATTTGAATCTTCCCGCCATTTTTATTATAGATTTTAAAATTTCGCAATTTTAAATTTGCATTTTTTTTTCATGCATTAAAGACAGTTTGATCACTAAATTAATTGTAAAACGCTTTGCTCATGTCTATTAGTTAATTTTCAATCATCAAATTAGCAATTGAACTTGAAATTAATGCAAAAATTGAAGACCAAAATGATGAAGCACAAAAGTAAACAAATCATTTTTGAAATTCAAAATTTCGATATTTAAAAACGTAAACAAAACATTTAATGCAAATTTTAATTGTTTTTCAATCCTTAACTTGCCTATTAAGTCATTAAATTTCTATCTATTGGCAATTAACTATCAAAATATCTCATTGAACTTTTTCACTTCATCACTTCTTATTTTGCCACTCATTTTATGCAAAATCATCCTTACTCGACCTTCCCATAAATTTTTTAAAATTTATTATTTCTAGGAATTATGCAATTTTGTAATTAAGAAAATCTTCAATTTATGCAAATTGCCTCAATTCACATTACTCGATTAGATGAGTTGAAATGCAAATTTAATGTCAATAACATTAATTCTCTTAAAAATTTGATCCACCCTTGTCTTTCAATTAAAAAAATTACAAAAGTCCTCGTTTATATCGAGGGACTTCAGCGCATTTTTGACGCAGCGATTAGCAATTGATTAAATAGAAAAGAATGTCAAGTTTTAAAACTCTATTGCTGTTTCTTTAATCATAATGCATTTCAATAATAAGTTTAAAACTAAAGATCAAAATTCCTTTAAAATTGATTTTTATAATGTTCAATGCAAATAATAGCTTTACGATTTACCGGTTTTTTGAAATTCAAAATTTTCCATTAGCGAAAAATTTAAATTTCTCAACACATCCATTATTTTTCAAATTTCTAAACGCACTTATATTTGTTTTGTATGAAAAAATTAAATGTTAATTAATTAAGGTGTATAAAAGAAAAAAATTTAATCCGAAATAACGGTCAAAAAAATTTCAAATTTTTTAACGGTTAGAAAAAATTCAAACTTATCATCAGCATAGCTTTGCCCTGCATTGTTTACATATTTTTTTTAAATATAAAATCGATGAATTAAGCTATTTAATGAGTGTTTTTTGACTTTTCAATATAAATGGCGGGAATAAAAACATTCAATGAAGCTATTAAAACAATTCCGAGCTTGCTAAGAAGTCTAGATCAAGAGATAATTGGGACCCGAACGACCGAACGACCGAACGACCGAACGACCGAACGACCGATCAAAGTGCATGATTGAGCTTCCTTTTTGAAAACAAGTTTTCAAAAATGCGCTAAAACATTATTTACAAAAATATTTTTATTAAAAATGGCAAAAATTAAAAATGCAATAATTTTTTTATATAAAAATTTACAAGAAAAAGTTAAGAAATTAAAACAGAAAAAATTACAATTAAAAAAAATTTCGAGCAAAACTAATTGAACTGTTGTTGAGTTTTTAAGAGAATAAATTACATTTTGATTTATATAATAATGCACTTTATACATATACATTCAGTACACATATCAATGTACATGTACTTAAGGTCTCTCTCAATTATTATATTTTTATGTCTACTTAATATCTTACTCAATACTGCAATACTGTGTGTCGATGTTGCAAAATTATTATTGTTATAAAAAATTACAAATTTTATTTTATTTAAGGAAAGAAATTTTTTTTAACATTATTATAATGAATGGTCATCACAAATATATAGTGTTGATATTATTGTTTATGCACGGACATATGAGGTCATGAATTTATTTTCTCTTTTTTCTATTATTGCATTGTTTTATTTTATTTTTGTTTATTTTAAGGAATTGAGAAATTATTAGGAAGTGAAATTTTGAAAGTTTGAAAATTTTTTAGGTTAGATCAGTGATGGTCAACCTTTTTTCTGCCGCAGCACACCTTTTGAGTAAGTCATGACCAAAATCGCTCGCGGAACACAGCTCGTGGTACTTTTCGAGAAGAAAATTCGTCTCAATAGAGTGCCACGGCACACCTGTTGGCCATCATTGGGTTAAATACTTTTAAATATGAATAAGATTGAGGATTTTTAGATGCAATATAGAAAAGTTGTAATTTTGATCTAATTGACAACTAAATGCTTAGATTTTTTATTAATTTTCAAACTTTTACAATCAAATATCCTAAATCAAGTTTAAACCTTGTTGAAAAATCCCACAATATCCGCCTTACTTCAAATCCACGCTTAGAATTAATTAATACATCAATAAAAACATTTGTTACTTAATAACACATTAAACACTCAAAAGTAATGTCTTCCGATGAAACGAACCAATTTATGATCATAAAACAGCGATCATTTCTTTAACGACGATTAAGGCATCGTGTGACCTTGCTAGTCATGCAGCAATTACAATATTAACATTACAGATGATGATCTCTTGACTGTAGTGTAGTAGATTTAATAACTTTTTGTCGTTGTTATGTTATTTTGCTTGCTCTACATTAAGACTTTTAAGTGAGCATGATCTGCATGATTTGGCTTGTTATGGGGTTAATAATAAGAAGTCTAAGTTTGATCTGATTTTAATTGGGAAATGAAGATTTATTTTGGAAATTCAGTTTTTTTTTTAAATGATCACGCATGAGGATTTGAACATTTGAATAGGATTAACAAATTCAAATTGGGATCAATTAATTGAATAGGAAGACAATGAGGATGAAAAGTCAATTTATTGCTGCAATAAGATTTGAAATTGAAGATGCATAAATGGAGATGTGGCATTGAATTTGATTGAGTTGGAATATTAGGAAATTTGATCAATTTTGGTTTGAGATTTATGAAAATAAATTTAAATTTGAAAAATTGGTAAATAAATTGAAATTGGAAAAACCGTTACAAATTCAAATTTTTTAAAAAATTTTAAAATTTAAATTTCATAAAACAATTAAAATTTCCAACTTTAAAATCTTTTAAATCTCAAACCAATTGCTTCCGTCAACCGTGTATCCAACATAAATTCCATTTAAAACAAGCTTTGACATGCAAACCTAACCTTAATGTCCACCTTTATTGAACTTTTAATACATTTTGTAAATAATAAAAATTCTTCACACGAATCGATCATTCTGTCGATCAAAAATCAAAAGAAATCAGGTAGCAAAAAGGTGTTGCCGTCAAAGTCTATTTCTATGCTACTGAATTAACCAGCTGAACTTTTTTTTTTATTTTATTTAACCAATGGCTATATATTCTTTCATAAAATGAAAATTGAAGTAATTCGACCACAAAAACCAATAGATTTATTGAAAATAATTATCCATTAACATCAATATTGGTTGTTATTCATAAAAACAAGCCTTATGGGATGAAGGGAGTGTTTGTAGATGATGTCGTTTTGAAAATATATTTTAGATACAATATATGAATTTCCCGCCAAATTATCAAATCCTAATAATGTAAAACATCATTTAACATAGACCCAAGCGAATCAATCCACAAAAGTCATGAATGTCCTAAAGCTTAATCAGAAAATATCAATCGTAAAAGTAAGTCTGATCATAATGAAGTATCTAAGCATTAATCTAAATAAAAATTTATAGAAGCATAAATGATTTTTTTTTCGTGAGTTTATTGATATTTGTCCTTCAATGTCAAGTTAGAGTTGTCAAAAAAATATATCTAGTAAGGCAAGCAAAAGAGGGGAATTGTTTAGAGTGTTTTGCAAAAAGTAATAAACTGACTCGATTCAATCCATTCATTATAAGTTTGAAGTACCTCTTGCAATACATAAATTATAGGCAGTTATGCATATGTACAATACAAATGTCTGTCTATTTTTTATTATTTTTTTTTCTTTATATTATATTTCTAAAGATCATTTTCGAGTGATATAATAACCTATGTAAAAATATCATCTAATAGTTCCTTTGTTATTATTCTATGTGGTTTTGTTAAATTAACTTTTGGCCGTTGATACAATCTCGCATTAATGGCATAAAGCTGTGGTGACAATTCGCAGCGTACATTAAACCACCAATCGCATGTCTATTAGCATAAGTAGTCGCGATTTTTTTTGTTTTGGTCCCAAGAAATAGGAGGAAAAAAAATAAATTGAAATGAAAAAGAAAATTAAAAAAAATATTATTAATAATAATGCACGTGATATTTATAATAAAAAATAAATAAAATAAGTTTGTAACTGTTCTCGCCCATATTCACATGGATAATGACAACAACAGCTATAAACCTAACAGTCATTCATGGACACAAATCTTTCCTGCTTTTCAATTATTTTTTTCTTAATACTTTTTCAATCAGAGTTGTTAATTGGATGAATTTATCTTTGAGGTAATTGGATTCATCTGAAGGAATTGATGAATACTTTTGGATTGAGAGTAATTGAATTACAGAAGTAGTGGTTTAAATTAGGGGAACTATTGTGACAAGGCAAGGCAATAGATACATGTTAGCATCAATTTAAATGAACTAATTTTATTCATAATTCAAAATCACGGGATGGATTTTGAAAAGATTTTGAACGGGAAATAAAACCGAAAATTTCTGAACGCACTCATAATTGAGAGAAATTTAAAATTTTTAGAAAATAATGGAAATAATTTGGTGCTGTACATGGAAATAAGTATAGACATAGAATTTTTAAAAGATAAAATGCAACTGTATAAATTTACATTTTGAAAAGCTTAATAAGGTGTTAAATGCACCTAAGAGCTTTGAATGACTTGAAATACAATAGCTGAAATTAAAGGAGAAAAAGTTCAAATCCTAATCAAAACCAAATCCAATAAACAACTCTGACTCAACAAATCGATTAAAATGAATCACAGTATAAATTATAAATCATACATTATACAATGTACTCACCAGTACAGCCTGAGAAAATTGAGTACCATTTGGACATAAAAATGTTGCTTGTCTACCGTCGATATCTAAAAATGTAAAAAATTACAAAAGTCCTCGTTTATATCGAGGGACTTCAGCGCATTTTTGACGCAGCGATTAGCAATTGATTAAATAAAAAAGAATGTCGAGTTTTAAAACTCTATTGCTGTTTCTTTTGTCATAATTCATTTCAATAATAAGTTTAAAACTAAAGATCAAAATTTCTTTAAAATTGATTTTTATAATGTTCAATGCAAAAAATAGCTTTACGATTTACCGGTTTTTTGAAATTCAAAATTTTCCATTAGCGAAAAATTTAAATTTCTGAACACATCCATTATTTTTCAAATTTCTAAACTCACTTATATTTGTTTTGTATGAAAAAGTTAAATGTTAATTAATTAAGATGTGTAAAAGAAAAAAATTTAATCCGAAATAACGGTCAAAAAAAATTCAAATTTTTTAACGGTTAGAAAAAATTCAAACTTCTCATCAGCATAGCTTTGCCCTGCATTGTTTACATATTTTTTTTTGAAATATAAAATCGATGAATTAAGCTATTTAATGAGTGTTTTTTGACTTTTTAATGTAAACGGCGGGAATAAAAACATTCAATGAAGCTATTAAAACAATTCCGAGCTTGCTACGAAGTCTAGTTCAAGAGATAATTGGGACCCGAACGACCGAACGACCGAACGACCGAACGACCGAACGACCGAACGACCGAACGACCGATCAAAGTGCATGATTGAGCTTCCTTTTTGAAAACAAGTTTTCAAAAATGCGCTAAAAATAGGGAGACATATTTAAATGATTCACAAGTCGAAATAAATAAATTTGAAAACTCTAGATTGCTAAATTGTAAATAATTAATCAGAGTAAATTACCGCAATAATGCCATCCTGTGAATGAAATAAGCACAAAAACAAATGGATATAAGAGGAAGAAAAAAATCATGCATTAATAAAAATGTGAATTGTGTGAACTTTTTTTTTTTAATTTCATAGAAATCAATTTTTAATTTACCTTGACAGCGAGTCTCTACGTCGGCAAAGAATCCCGGATATGGTTGTTCATCACAATAGAAATTTGTGTACGGTACGGCAGCTAAAAGGGTGAATTTCAAGAAATAAAAATCTTTTTATTGTGTCACTTTTAAATTAAAAAGGCATAAATCATGCAAATTAAATTAGTTCCTCTAATTCAAAAAAGGATTGACGTAGTTCCTGTTGAAATTGATTCTTCATGCTATTTTTAAAATTCGCAAAAAAATTCGTCAAGGTTGCGACACAGAGAAGAGCTATAAATAATTATCCTTTTAAAAACTAATTAATAATATATTCTCATTAAGTGACTGAACTGCTTTAATTACTTTGATGATGCAAACTCACGTGCTGCTCCGTTGCAAATTTTATTTTTTTTTTCTATATCTTTATTTATAAGCGGAAAAGGTTCATTTGAGATCGACGATGATTTTGAGATTTTTTAAATTTTGCAAGGCGGGAATTTATGTAATGTGAAGCGTAACATTGAACCTGATGGAAGTGAATTTATATATTTTTAGAGTGCATGAGTAAAAATTTACATTTGGCACTGAAAATTGGAATTATTTATTTTTGTGATTTTGGGGGACTTTCATATCATTTTTGATGATTTCTTTGAAGGTTAGGGGATTGGAATGTTTTTGAGCATTGGATATGAAGCCGTTCGTAAATGATATCAAAGTTTTCAATTAGATAAAGAGGGTCTAGTGGGTGCTTGAAAAATTCATTTAAAATATCATTTTATTGCAATAAAATTCAAGATTTTGATGGATGGATGAACCTCATTTATGAATAATCCCTATTGACCAAAACTTTCATGGTTGCATTGAAATTTGAAGCAACTGATCGATCGCAAAAAATTAATTAAATCAAGTTTGATTATTTTCAATGATTTTTAATAAAAAATTTTCAATTTGAGTTTTTAAGAAACTTTGATAGGATTTAAAACCGTTTCCCATATAAAATTCTAGCAAATATCCAATTTACAATTCAAACTAATTATCCTATCCATCTATTCTAATGTCATTCTCAAATCCGTCTCAAAATGCATAATTTATGATCACTTGACTACCGACTAAAATTGAACCATTAAAAAAAATATTCTCAAGCTAGAAAAAAAATGATTAATTTGAGATTTTTTTCACATGTCAGGTGCTAATATTTAGAATTACGTGCTACATTTGTATTTAAATACTTCTTACATCTCATTTATCGAATTTAAATTCCCAAAAAATACAAAAATTTACACTTGCAAATTAATGACATTAATGCACACGTTGAAATGAAAATTATCACATTAGAATAATCTATAATGAAGTAAATAACCCGATAATTGACTGAGAATAGTCATAACCAAATGGAGTACAAAATGTGAATGGAACTGCTCAATAACACTAGAATCACGTCTTATAAGTACACTTGATCATTCCGATGCATAAAAAAATGAATTATTAGTTCTAATTCGATGCTTAAAGCCTTCAATATTCATGACTCATTTACCTAATATAGGATAATCGCTTCCTGCACGTCCCGGTATTGACTTTCCAAGCTCAAGATATTCCTTGACCGATGGACTTAAAAACTGATGATTTTTTGGAATTAGTGGTTGTTGAATTTCAGCTTCATCAAGTCTCTGATTTGGCTCTTGACCCAAATGAGGATTTCCTGATGCACGTGCCTTTTTTGCACGCTTTATTCTGACGTTTTGTGATGTCTGTTGCTCTCCCTCACCTGTAATGAAATAGAAAAATATATTTTTAATTTTATTTTTTTTAGATTGTGGCATTTAAAGCAACTGCTGATGCTGTGTGTGGGTTTTAACAAAAGGTAAATCAAGAGAAGCCAATTTTTCGATTAATGCAATTCTTGATTTCATAAACAGAATCCTTACTAGATTTATAAATGGAAAAAGAAGAAGAAAAAGTTTCACAACAAATTTATTCTCACACTTCTTGGTGCATGGAATTGATTTTAAAGATTTTTACTTGCTTCATTTTTTTTTTGTTGTGACTATACAAATGTTTACTTCACTTCATTCAATTATTGACATTGCTTTTAGCGCGATTTTGTATGAGAGGAGATGGAAATGTGTCTTTTATATGGAAGTTGTTACTAGGTTGTTATTGGGTTTATGTCGTTCTAAGATTTCAGAATTGATATGAGATTTATGTTTTAATTAGCCTGATGATGGGTTTTTACATACCATTTCCTGTCTGAAAAATTTAAGGGTTCGAATCCCAGCAATTTTCTTTAAACCATTAAAATATTCATTAAAATCGAGAATCGAACTCTATATTGAGGTTGAACACCAAATTAATAAATTTATGACAACTGCCAATGTCCACCAATCCCAAAACATGAGTCATCCAACTAAAACTGACCACATTAAAGCAAATTAACTAACAATTTCAGCAAATGCAAAAATAAACTGCGCCATCAATCACATCAAACTTTCACAACAGTAATTTTCATAATTTTCAATATTCATCTTAATATTCAATAGATTGTCACAATCAACACAGCAACAAACAGCAGCAGTAGCGAATGAGATGATGATGATGAAAATAAAAAAAAATATTATTAAAATAATTCATATCTTCATCTTTAATAAAAGTTAATATTTATTTTTTTCCATACTCCGTAGCTTCTTTTTCTCATTAAAACTTTGACAAGTCAAAATGATGTTTGCATTGCTCGTTTGTAAAAAAATAAATATGAACACATAACATAACAGCAACAGCACATAACATGCATATGTTGAAATTAAATAAAATAAAAATTGAAGACTGGGAAAAATTTTTTGATTGCGCGACTTTTCAGCAGCATCAGAAAGAAAATGATAAGGCAGAAAAATGGAAGTTTTATTGCTGCATATAAACTTTGAAATAATGTTTGCATAGTTTTAATTACTAATGGATTTCTACTCAGCCTATATGTGAGGGACGTCTCGATTCATGATGGAAGTAAATTGCAGAGAATAGAGCAGAAACTTTTTAATATTATATGTGCCATAAAGTTTTTGCAGTTGCTGCTTCTTCTTCTTGTTCGTGATTAAAAAATTGATATTAAAAATACGTAAGTGAATGGAAATTTGTTTTAATTCCTTGGTGATTTGCATGAAATTAAAGTTTGTTTGATTATTGAGGTGGTGGTGAAATTGTGTTGATGTGATTGATGGAGCAATTGGGACCTTTCTAAGTTACAGATTGTTTTAATGTTGAAAGACTTTCTTTGCTAAGATGAAATTAAATGCTACAACATTGTAAAGCTTAGCTGGAAACTGATGTTGAAGTAATACATAAGAATTTATTAAAGTATGCATTGTTGTAGTATCTAAGATATAAATTAGGATACTTTCTTGAATAAAAATTAGTATTCTATTTCAAGTATACATTAGTATACTTTTTTAAGTATATCATTTAAAGTATACATTAGTATACTTTCCAAGTATACTTTTTCAAGTATACATTTGTATACTATTTTAAGTATGCTTTGGCACACTCTTTTAAGTATTTTCTAGTATGTTTAATGGAGTATTAGGAAGATGAAGCTTTAAAACTTTTATAAAAGAAAGAGTTCAATGATCTCTCCATACTATCCAATATCGTCTGATAAAAAAAAAAACAAACTCCACTGAATCCAAAACCTCAACAATACACTATCACTTCATTATTTCGTAGGTGTAAAAATATAAAAACTGTAATTCAAAATGTCTTGTTAAGCCTCTTTATGACTAAGCGACATCTTCAATGTCACATTACTGTTCTAGACTGTCTGCTTATTTAAATCCATACACGAGTGAACTATAAAAATTTATAGACATGATGGAGAAAAAGTCCCAAAGATATCAATTGTTCAAGGAGAAAATGCAATTCGAATTTTAAATTCTCAGAACTTCCTTTGTGGACATAACTCATATGACGAGAGTCAGTTATTAGTCATAAATTTTATTGAAGTTGAATATTATGCAATTGTAATTGAATCGGATAGTTTAAGTCATAAATCAAGTTACGATAAACAAGTTTGCAAATGGAATTATGAGGATCGGCAAATATGATTTCAACTTTCACCTCTGTAACATTCAGGAATAGCTTTTGAAATTAGAGACCTACATTTGATTATGAAATGAGTTGATTGAAAATTTATATGAATAGAGATGGTCAAATTTGAAAATTAGATAATTTGTCGGTTATTTTTGTGATTTAAATTCAAATTTTATTCCAAATCATAGCAATCTTCTTTTGAATTCATGGTTTCTGTCCCTCTATTTAAAAAAGTAAATCTAGTAATTTTTAACAAGAAAATACTACACAACAAGCCCTCAAAGGTACGTAAACCATAAAAGTAAATCAAAAGCGTCCTAATTGTCAATTCCACAACATTTACAACCAATTAAGTCACACATTTTATTTCAATTTTATAATAATTTTTTATTATAAATTCAAAAGTAGGAGTTTATTGCTATCAAGCTGTTAACAAAATGTCTAGCTGTAAACATTCTCTTGTCTGCTA
This sequence comes from Chironomus striatipennis, assembly GCA_026123125.1. Lineage (NCBI taxonomy): Eukaryota > Metazoa > Arthropoda > Insecta > Diptera > Chironomidae > Chironomus > Chironomus striatipennis. The sequence goes on along the minus strand of CM047394.1, from coordinate 13,183,190 downwards.
TGAACTGAATTAAAAGACACACATGTGCACATAATACATAAAATTTCAATAAAATTGATATTTACTCCATTTTTTCTTTAATCTCTCGAGAGACTACCTTCAAATGACTCACTGAATAAAAATAATTAAAAAATCTAATGCACATATTTTCACAGATTTAATTTTGAAAAAATGTTAAAATTCATGCCAGTGTACTTAACTGTATAAACATACCGCCTGCAAAGATTACAATCAAACTATTTTCATAGACTGTTAATTCATGCAACTCAATGATGATACAATTCATAAATCGCATGAAAAAAAGTTTTTTTTTTTTATAAATTCAATTTTAGTTTTACAAATAATGTTTTAATTGTCACATGTGCATGCTTGTTTTGAAATTAGTTTTTTTTCGTTTTGTTTATTTGCTCGTTGCTGTTTCGCATTTAATTTTTTATAATTAACAAATCAAATAATGATGTGCATGATGTAGACAGTAGCATAGTTTGTGAGTTAGTTAGTTAATTTTTTTTTTGAAAATTAAAAACCTTGTTTCACTCCATATCTCTCACACTCTTTTTTATGTTTAATTACTAAATTTGTGTAGAAGTTGATAGAAATATGCACAGGGGGTCTTCGATTTTAACAGATTCGATTTGAATAACCAAAAATTCCATGTACAAAAATTCAAATTTTCATTTTAAACGGTCATTTTTCACACGTTTCGATTTGAATAGAATGTTTTTGGAACAAAAAAAAAAAATGTTCAAATCGAGGACCCCCTGTATAAGAGACCGTCTAGTTGGATGATTATATAGCTATAGCTAGTAAATATTTGGTGTATTGATGCTATAAAGAGAGTTTAGGGGAAGATTTTTAAGATTAAATTAGGTTAAATAGAAAAAATATCATAACGAGCTTCAAAAATTTGAAAAATATTCATAAAATCATAGTTGCACATCCCTTTGGAAAAAAATCAATTTTTCACTAAAATTCATTCAATATTCATCGCCAAACATCAAATCTACGAGAATCCCTCAGTAATCAATAGAATTACCCAACATCACGTACTTTAAAGCAGTCTCAAAATGCATTCAAGTTTAAATAATTTTTTTAGGGCGATCAAATTTGATTTCAGTTAGAGAGACATGGAAAGACGTCAACACGCAATTTATTTTTGTTTTTTTTTGCAATGTACTTTGTGACGATTTTTCTATCATGCAAAAATAAAAAAATAAAAAAAATAAATAAAATGCTGTTGAGAAAAAATGAAAATGATAGAAATCTAATTAAAAGTTTCTTCTTTTTTTGATTCGTTTTTAATTACCGAAATGATTTTTTTTTCGTATTGTGACGCACCTCGAGACATAAATAATGAAATAAACTTAAAAAACAGGGGAAACTCCCAATTTAAAAAAAGTTAAAGAACTGCACAGAATTATGACTTTTTTTTCTTGTTTATTAAAAGAATTCAAATTAATATAATTCATTATTGCTAGGCGGCCCATGCTTCACGTGAACAATCATGTCGTTATTGTAAGCTACTAAATTGGAATTATATATTTTTTAATTCTGCTGGTTGAAATATTTTCATTTTATATAGGATGGTGGGCAGGTAGCCATCATCATCATCAACAGCATCAAAAATAAAAATTTATAGCCGTTCGAAAACAAATTATTTTTACAATCATACGCAATTACATAATTTATTTTTCCTTCTTTGCTTCTTCATTCATGCAGATATAAAAATAAAAAATTTATGAATGGAATGAATTTTTATTTATTTTTTTTATTTGGTAGAAGGACGGGTAGTTTGGTCACTTTGGGGTGTCACAACTTCAATTTTTCATTTATTCACTCCTTGATATCTACTCGGAAGGAACATATTGGATAATCGAGATGAAATCCGGTACCAAGCCGGAGTGATGCAAGCACCAAGCTAGAATAAATTTTGAGCCAGAGCGGTGCTGGCCTAACTACAGCTTGGTGCCGGATTTCATTTCAACTATCCGACTTGTGCCTTTCGAGATAGTAACATCCAATAGAATCCAACTCTAAAACAGCCATAATCAGCTTCCAATCAATATTTAATTATTATACTTGACTCCCGACGTACAAATTAGATTAAATGTTTCAACATATTGACACTTTGTTGTCAAGCATGTTGCAATAAATTTCACTTGTAGCTATTGCTGTACATCACACGGAACTATTAACTAAACAATGCTGATTCAATACTTTTTGATATGATATCTGTTTATGCTTGATAAAGCAATATTGTAATCATATTTGTTTTGTTCATTTCCAATTGATAAATGTGGAGCCAGTTCAATGCTACTGACCTGAATTTTGCTACATTTTTTTGAAATATTTCAAATTCATAAATCACACAGAAAATTAAGTTTAAATCCACACATAACGAATGCTTAGATCTTAATCCGAAAAAAAATTAAGATTAAGAAACTGAAATGCGCGCCCATCAGATTACTAAATGTAACAGCGACTCAATAAAAATAATTTTTTTAGGGCTATTATACGAAATATTGGAAATGCAAATTATTTTTTTCAGCTCTCCGTCCACTTCTTTTGATGATATCAACAGCAAAATATTGATACATTTCGATCATTTTCATTTATTTATGGACAGAGTAAATGAGGGAGTGAGATGAAAAAAAAAATTATAAATGATATGCAAAAAAATGCACATCAGCTCAATTAATATTTATTTGGACAGTATTTTTATTTTATTATATTAAATAAATTGCTCATGAAATGGGATTAACACTTGGCTGGTTTAAATTTTTAAATTTTCAATTTTTTTAACCTCATTCGAATTTTGTGCGTAAAATGTATGAAATGATGTATAGGAGGAGGTAGGATGAGTTGATAAAACGCATTTTCTTAATTTTTGATAGCTTTATGTTTGAACTTAAATAACGGTCAAAATAAATTCAAATTTTATGCTAAAAATTGAAATTGTTAGGATATAAAGTCAGGATTCAATATTTGAATAGTTAAAGCACCTAACCTATCCTAACGAGCCATAACTGAGCTATTCACAAGCTCTTTATATATCAGAACTAGAGCTGATACCTAGCATATGCCTTTAAAAAGGTGGGTCAAAGTGTATGGAACTTTACATCATAGCACATCCCTTTGACTTTTTCAAAGGCAGAAAAAATTGCCTTTGTCTTTATTATGCGTTTGCAAAGGCAAAACTCTGCTAGATCAAAGGCAGTGCCTAAACGCAAGTTCAATTTGTATCAACCCTGATCAGAACAGACACTCAGCCAGTCAACCAACCAACAACCTGCAAAACATACTCCCAAAAAATAATAAACATTTCGATAGAATTATTATGCATACAACGTTTTGCTCATCATCATCGTCATTCATTCATTCACTCATTGACAAGAGCATCATCTTCGTCGCGTCGTGTGACTATTATTGTGTACGAATAAATACTTTACAATGATGATTATTTCTTTCAGGACAATAATAGAAACTTAACCTTGACTATGAAATGTATGTAGAGTAAATGCGCGTACTCATTTAAATTATGAAATAAGACTCGGCTCTTATTTAATTTTTTTTTGAGGTTTAAAAAGATCAACAGCAGCAGCAAAAATATAATAAAAAAAAAACGTGAATATGAAACTTTATATTGAATTTGAAGGTAAGACGTTCTGACTGTTATAGATCGTTATAGATCACGGTTTGACTTACAATAGAAGATCTTTTTAGTTTAGTTTGTGAAAAAGAATTGTAACAGATGTTATGGTGTGGATAATTGATCGCTTTGGGTGGCAGAGTGTGAGGTATTATGGAGTGTTGTATGCAAGTTGTATGTGATTTTATTTGGGGTCATGCACTTATTTTATTAACTGTTTGAAGGGAGTGGGGTATGGAGTGTTATGGGTTAGATTGTCGAACTCAATGGGATTAAATGAGATTTTGGGGATCAATTTTCAAAACTCCAAAGATATCTCGAAAAATCCCAAATTCTTCACAAAAATTCCACTGATTTAGTATAATGCATATGCATTGCCTAAAACTGCATAAATCCTCAATCTTAAAATTGTCCTTAGTTTTCCGAAATTTCAAACTTTACATCAGATTGAAAATCTTTAAGTACCGAACCAAAAGACCCTAAGATTGAAACTTGATCCATCACACATACTTAATCTACCCATAACCAAAAAAATCACCGAACAACATTAGTCCATATTTTATTTTTGATCCATAATGACACAATACATTCCATAACGATCCACATTTCACAAGTCTAAAAAATTTCATCAATCCAAAAAGATCACACATAATGACAATTAATTAAAGGAAATGCGCTTCAGTTGCTCAACAAAAGGCATCATCAAAGCTATACTAATTTCAAATATGTAGGCTACAAAAGATTCTTATAATGCTGCATCAAATTTTTGCTCCACATTTTAATTACATTAAATTTCAGCATTGTTATTAAATTACATTACTCATCATGAAAAAAATAAGCTTTAAGATTCTTGTTCAGCACAATTAAAAATTTGTTTAAGCGTGTCAAATGCTGTGGGAATTGTGTCTGTCAGATAAACTCTTTTTATATTACATAAAGTCACGCAACAAATTGATTTTAACTGCTTTTTGTCGCTGCTTATCATAAAAGCGTTTATCGTCAGCGATGAATCTTGCATTTAATTTTTTATAATTAACAAATCAAATAATGATGTGCATGATGTAGACAGTAGCATAGTTTGTGAGTTAGTTAGTTAATTTTTTTTTTGAAAATTAAAAACCTTGTTTCACTCCATATCTCTCACACTCTTTTTTATGTTTAATTACTAAATTTGTGTAGAAGTTGATAGAAATATGCACAGGGGGTCTTCGATTTTAACAGATTCGATTTGAATAACCAAAAATTCCATGTACAAAAATTCAAATTTTCATTTTAAACGGTCATTTTTCACACGTTTCGATTTGAATAGAATGTTTTTGGAACAAAAAAAAAAAATGTTCAAATCGAGGACCCCCTGTATAAGAGACCGTCTAGTTGGATGATTATATAGCTATAGCTAGTAAATATTTGGTGTATTGATGCTATAAAGAGAGTTTAGGGGAAGATTTTTAAGATTAAATTAGGTTAAATAGAAAAAATATCATAACGAGCTTCAAAAATTTGAAAAATATTCATAAAATCATAGTTGCACATCCCTTTGGAAAAAAATCAATTTTTCACTAAAATTCATTCAATATTCATCGCCAAACATCAAATCTACGAGAATCCCCTCAGTAATCAATAGAATTACCCAACATCACGTACTTTAAAGCAGTCTCAAAATGCATTCAAGTTTAAATAATTTTTTTAGGGCGATCAAATTTGATTTCAGTTAGAGAGACATGGAAAGACGTCAACACGCAATTTATTTTTGTTTTTTTTTGCAATGTACTTTGTGACGATTTTTCTATCATGCAAAAATAAAAAAATAAAAAAAATAAATAAAATGCTGTTGAGAAAAAATGAAAATGATAGAAATCTAATTAAAAGTTTCTTCTTTTTTTGATTCGTTTTTAATTACCGAAATGATTTTTTTTTCGTATTGTGACGCACCTCGAGACATAAATAATGAAATAAACTTAAAAAACAGGGGAAACTCCCAATTTAAAAAAAGTTAAAGAACTGCACAGAATTATGACTTTTTTTTCTTGTTTATTAAAAGAATTCAAATTAATATAATTCATTATTGCTAGGCGGCCCATGCTTCACGTGAACAATCATGTCGTTATTGTAAGCTACTAAATTGGAATTATATATTTTTTAATTCTGCTGGTTGAAATATTTTCATTTTATATAGGATGGTGGGCAGGTAGCCATCATCATCATCAACAGCATCAAAAATAAAAATTTATAGCCGTTCGAAAACAAATTATTTTTACAATCATACGCAATTACATAATTTATTTTTCCTTCTTTGCTTCTTCATTCATGCAGATATAAAAATAAAAAATTTATGAATGGAATGAATTTTTATTTATTTTTTTTATTTGGTAGAAGGACGGGTAGTTTGGTCACTTTGGGGTGTCACAACTTCAATTTTTCATTTATTCACTCCTTGATATCTACTCGGAAGGAACATATTGGATAATCGAGATGAAATCCGGTACCAAGCCGGAGTGATGCAAGCACCAAGCTAGAATAAATTTTGAGCCAGAGCGGTGCTGGCCTAACTACAGCTTGGTGCCGGATTTCATTTCAACTATCCGACTTGTGCCTTTCGAGATAGTAACATCCAATAGAATCCAACTCTAAAACAGCCATAATCAGCTTCCAATCAATATTTAATTATTATACTTGACTCCCGACGTACAAATTAGATTAAATGTTTCAACATATTGACACTTTGTTGTCAAGCATGTTGCAATAAATTTCACTTGTAGCTATTGCTGTACATCACACGGAACTATTAACTAAACAATGCTGATTCAATACTTTTTGATATGATATCTGTTTATGCTTGATAAAGCAATATTGTAATCATATTTGTTTTGTTCATTTCCAATTGATAAATGTGGAGCCAGTTCAATGCTACTGACCTGAATTTTGCTACATTTTTTTGAAATATTTCAAATTCATAAATCACACAGAAAATTAAGTTTAAATCCACACATAACGAATGCTTAGATCTTAATCCGAAAAAAAATTAAGATTAAGAAACTGAAATGCGCGCCCATCAGATTACTAAATGTAACAGCGACTCAATAAAAATAATTTTTTTAGGGCTATTATACGAAATATTGGAAATGCAAATTATTTTTTTCAGCTCTCCGTCCACTTCTTTTGATGATATCAACAGCAAAATATTGATACATTTCGATCATTTTCATTTATTTATGGACAGAGTAAATGAGGGAGTGAGATGAAAAAAAAAAATTATAAATGATATGCAAAAAAATGCACATCAGCTCAATTAATATTTATTTGGACAGTATTTTTATTTTATTATATTAAATAAATTGCTCATGAAATGGGATTAACACTTGGCTGGTTTAAATTTTTAAATTTTCAATTTTTTTAACCTCATTCGAATTTTGTGCGTAAAATGTATGAAATGATGTATAGGAGGAGGTAGGATGAGTTGATAAAACGCATTTTCTTAATTTTTGATAGCTTTATGTTTGAACTTAAATAACGGTCAAAATAAATTCAAATTTTATGCTAAAAATTGAAATTGTTAGGATATAAAGTCAGGATTCAATATTTGAATAGTTAAAGCACCTAACCTATCCTAACGAGCCATAACTGAGCTATTCACAAGCTCTTTATATATCAGAACTAGAGCTGATACCTAGCATATGCCTTTAAAAAGGTGGGTCAAAGTGTATGGAACTTTACATCATAGCACATCCCTTTGACTTTTTCAAAGGCAGAAAAAATTGCCTTTGTCTTTATTATGCGTTTGCAAAGGCAAAACTCTGCTAGATCAAAGGCAGTGCCTAAACGCAAGTTCAATTTGTATCAACCCTGATCAGAACAGACACTCAGCCAGTCAACCAACCAACAACCTGCAAAACATACTCCCAAAAAATAATAAACATTTCGATAGAATTATTATGCATACAACGTTTTGCTCATCATCATCGTCATTCATTCATTCACTCATTGACAAGAGCATCATCTTCGTCGCGTCGTGTGACTATTATTGTGTACGAATAAATACTTTACAATGATGATTATTTCTTTCAGGACAATAATAGAAACTTAACCTTGACTATGAAATGTATGTAGAGTAAATGCGCGTACTCATTTAAATTATGAAATAAGACTCGGCTCTTATTTAATTTTTTTTTGAGGTTTAAAAAGATCAACAGCAGCAGCAAAAATATAATAAAAAAAAAACGTGAATATGAAACTTTATATTGAATTTGAAGGTAAGACGTTCTGACTGTTATAGATCGTTATAGATCACGGTTTGACTTACAATAGAAGATCTTTTTAGTTTAGTTTGTGAAAAAGAATTGTAACAGATGTTATGGTGTGGATAATTGATCGCTTTGGGTGGCAGAGTGTGAGGTATTATGGAGTGTTGTATGCAAGTTGTATGTGATTTTATTTGGGGTCATGCACTTATTTTATTAACTGTTTGAAGGGAGTGGGGTATGGAGTGTTATGGGTTAGATTGTCGAACTCAATGGGATTAAATGAGATTTTGGGGATCAATTTTCAAAACTCCAAAGATATCTCGAAAAATCCCAAATTCTTCACAAAAATTCCACTGATTTAGTATAATGCATATGCATTGCCTAAAACTGCATAAATCCTCAATCTTAAAATTGTCCTTAGTTTTCCGAAATTTCAAACTTTACATCAGATTGAAAATCTTTAAGTACCGAACCAAAAGACCCTAAGATTGAAACTTGATCCATCACACATACTTAATCTACCCATAACCAAAAAAATCACCGAACAACATTAGTCCATATTTTATTTTTGATCCATAATGACACAATACATTCCATAACGATCCACATTTCACAAGTCTAAAAAATTTCATCAATCCAAAAAGATCACACATAATGACAATTAATTAAAGGAAATGCGCTTCAGTTGCTCAACAAAAGGCATCATCAAAGCTATACTAATTTCAAATATGTAGGCTACAAAAGATTCTTATAATGCTGCATCAAATTTTTGCTCCACATTTTAATTACATTAAATTTCAGCATTGTTATTAAATTACATTACTCATCATGAAAAAAATAAGCTTTAAGATTCTTGTTCAGCACAATTAAAAATTTGTTTAAGCGTGTCAAATGCTGTGGGAATTGTGTCTGTCAGATAAACTCTTTTTATATTACATAAAGTCACGCAACAAATTGATTTTAACTGCTTTTTGTCGCTGCTTATCATAAAAGCGTTTATCGTCAGCGATGAATCTTGAATTAAATTATACCGCGGAACTCTTTTTTTTTTGTTGTTGCTAATTTTTGGGGGCTATTAATCAGTCATTTTGCACAACAGAAACGAAATAAAAAACGAGATTGAATTAAGAAGATTATTACTCATATACAGTATTTTACATAATAATTGCATTAACATTATAAAGAGCACAAGAAAAACTCAATGCCGATGTCTACATTTGGCGCTTTATAGAATTTTTATTTATTGTTTTGTTAAGTTCAATAGCGCCAACAATTTGTCAACTTAGATCATCGATTCTTCTATTGAATCTATGAAATAAAAAAAAATCCATTGTCTATAAAGTGTTCTGTGGAGACTGGAAATGTTATTAAGTGGGATCCTTTTGATGTCTTTTATGTAGATGAGAATTTTAGCTTGGAATTCATTAATAAATGACTTAAAAGTAAGAACTGAATAGATCTGAAGCTTAAAATGCTTTGATTTTCATGAAAATAGAGTTTGAAACCTAATTCAATAGACACTAATTCCAACCGACCCCACAAAAAATTCTCATATTTAAAACCCCATTTATTAGGTAGCATCGTCTGTAAATGATATTTATTGATCATATTTTGCTTCATTTTACGGTTATTGAATATGTTTTTAATTGATTTTTGTGCTTATATGTAGAAAATCATTTTTATTCTTATTAAATGCCAAACGTTAAGGAGCCTGTAAAAATAGTTTTATGATTCAACTGAAATTTGTATTCGAAATGTAATTTTACACATCATTTGCATAGCAATTATGCATTAGAATGTGCATTGGTTTTGCATTAGTTATACATTAGAGTGAATTATAATGAATTAGAAAAGATTTGTTACATGTTGAGTGATTTTTAACTGTTTAATGCATCGATTATGCCTTTTAATGGATAGATCGTGTAGTTTACGCACCGATTGCATATTGATTTAATATAGATAATTAAGTATTTAGAATTGGACAATTATTTGCATGAATTCTTTAAAAAATTCATTTTAAACTTTTTACACATCAAAAATATTTTTACATATCAATTTTACACATCGACTATAAAATTTTACACATCAATAATCAAAACTTAATTAATTTACCTTAATCTTACCTTCTTATTCGGCAAAATTTGATTATTTTGCAAGCATTTATCCAATTAAATACCAAAATCTCATAAAAGCTTGTAAATCTCTCAATAATTCCCCAAAATAAGATAATATCATCTAAATTATCCAAACGTTTCGCAAAATGTAAACAACACTAACTTCAAATATCTAAAATTAACTTTTTACTCATTTCAAAGTCAACATTTTGCAGTCAATCAACATAATCTCTCCAAAGTTTAATCGCAAACAATCAAGTACAGCGTAGACATATCATTTTCCATATCATAAGAACAAATCCGATTAAGAAGATTATTTGGATTTGATGAAAAATCAATGGCACTAAGAGTGAGTGAATTTTATTACCGTAAATATCACATAAAAATTACACATAAATGCAGATCAAGTCGTAGAAAAAAATCGTATTAAGATAGCTACAGTTTATAAGCTTCTTTCCAAAGCTGATTTATTCGATGCGAATTTAATGGATGAAAATCTCATAAAAAGCAATATAAAGTTTTTATTCACAGCATACACATGCAAACACGATTCATGATTCATTTGTATATCACTTGTCCTTACATCGAGTATATTTTTATCGATTAGCTTATGGTATTAAGTGAAGATTTTTTTATAATTGACTCATTTGTGTATAGGCTAAATATAGCAACAATAAAGGGCGAAAAGTGTTAAATTATTTATTGCACTTTATAGGCAGTTAATTTATGCGAGCAGAGGCAGAGATTTTGCGTTATTGAATGAGATCAAATCAAAAAAAATTACTGAAATTTCCTTTCTCATATATATTTACAGTTTTTTAGAGGTTAGGGGGAATGTAACTTGATTGAAATATTTTTGGCGCCAAAATATTTGTTTACATTTAACAAATTTAACCAAAAAGATACATTATTCGGCATTTATCATCATAATCTTATTCAAAATTCAACTAAGCAACAATCTCCCTGCCATCAACATTACAGCAACGAATTATCTGAACAATTTCGAGTCTTCCATTCACTGACTCGAAATGAAAACAAAGTTCCATACAGTTTAGTTGATTGCGCTTGAAAAAGTAACACACACTCCCAGTTTAATGCTCAAATAGCCGAAAAAATGGTAATAATAAAATTGAAATATCTTTAAAATCGCGTGATACATATGAGAAATGAAGTAAGGTAATATGTATATTGGATGGTTTTTGACCTTGACAAACTACTACTTTAAGACTTCATTGTATGCTCTATGCTGCTAAGTTCACTGCTTGCGCTCTATGCGCGCGATATATATTTTGCAAAAAAATACTATATGTGACTTATTATAGCACATAAATCTATATTGTATGTTAGTAAGAAATAATAAAAAGTAACAAGCACTCTAAGAGTCTAACAAAGCATAGCAAAATCGAAACTTTCAATGATCACACCTTCTTTTTTTCTCTTCATAATGTTGTACCACTATGTGTATCTCTGTACAGTCTATTTTTTTGAGAACATTAAGTCGTGCTAAATTGTAGATACTTTATATATAATTTCCTTCATTTATCTCTCTTTTTTTTGATGTTGGACTTTTTGTCTGTTGATGATGATTATGTGAAAAGATTTTGAGGTTATGTTTTATGTAATCTTTGTGATTCATTCTCTGATTTTTTTAAGTGGATTACTAGGACATAAGTAAGACTTGGATCAGATGTCTGAACTTAATTAAGATAGGTTCAGGAAGGAATTTAAATCTTCCAAAACTTAACTTAGACTTAACACCATCCCATCCATATAAGTACATAAACTTCACATAATCTTTCTGAAGGCATTTCGTGTCCTGAATCTAAGGAATCCAATCTTTTCCTCGCAATTACTTAAATCTATAGTTAAGCGATGCATTTAAGGCTAATTAATTTATTATTCAAAGATGAATGGGAGTTGATAGCTTCGGATTAAAGCTACAGTTAAAGATTAAGATAATACGTGTGCATCATGTACGATGACTTTAGTCACAACATGTACATTAAACTCTTATTCAAAGTTTACAAGTATGTTTTTTGAGGTTAGCATAAAGCGCAGTGTATATAAGGTTTTTTGAGGTTATGTTCTTGATTTGAATTTGGACTGTAATAATTCTTAAGTAAATTCTTTCCTTCAGTTGATTTTAAGCTATTTAACTTATGAATTCAAAAATAAAGCAAAAATAAATGTTAAAATCCAAAAAAAGAAGTGAAAATATAATTTGGGATGCAAAAAAGAGGCAAAAATAAATTTTGGGATACGAAAAAGAAGCAAAAATATATTTTGAGATTCAAAAAGAAGCAAAACTAGATTTAGAGATGCAAAAGTATATTTTGAGATGCAATATTCAATGATGCAGAAAAAGATGCGAAATTTCAAAAAAATGCAAAAATGCGAACAAATTACTTAAAAAACAAAAGAAAGCACTAAACAAGCTAACTATTCATGCTTATCGAAATCATTGTCTAGTACGTTAAGTAATGAAACAAATTACTGAATAAAGTTGCAGTTATTTGCTATTTGGTATTAAAAACGAATTATACATAAATATATTTATAAATCTTTCGTACAACAACAGCACCAAAACACAAAAATGAAATAAAAATAAAAAGAGACTGACCTGTTGCAAAAAGATATCCAGCAATGGCCACTAGTACAATTAATGATGATGAACGCATCAACATTTTATGGCTGCTTATATTAAATTATCAACAATATAAGCTACTTCTTCTTCTTCTCCGTTCGGTCTTCTTCTTTTATATCTATATACAGAGATGTATGTTGTGATGTTATTATGTCACTGCTGTTTTCAATCAACACTGTTTATAGATATTTTTATTATTGTGATATTTCTTTTCTTTTATTTGTAAGACGTGCAAAGTTACGAAATTTAAAATTAATCTAAAATTGATGATTTCTGTCTCAAAAAGAATCCTACAACATTATTCTCTGTTGCCTGTATCATTGATGAATGCGTGTAGCGATAAGGTCTTTTTTACATTGATATTTGTATGTACACGTATTGCTTATCTTTTTTAATGAATTCAACTTATTTCACCTTTTATTTTCTATATGATTATATTCACAATATATGTAGTATGCCTTAATAAAATAAAAAATTATGTATAGATATCACACGAATTAAAAAATATTGCAGGTACAACTGTATGTATGAGTATCGTAGAGAGTGCACAACAGAGAGCAATAATATGAATAATAAAAAAATTTACGCGTAAATAGTCAAGCATCTATCGAATGCAAGGTATATTTGAGTACTGAGTTGGATTATATTTTTTTTACATTGTGGAAACAAGGCACAACATTACTAGCTTAGTTCAGTGAGAGAAATCTTAGAAATTGGCAGTGGGGATGATGTGAGGGATAGCTGAAAAAAAATCGGAGATCACATCCAATGGATATGTAGTTGTGTAGAGTAAGCAGCTAGTAATGTGAAGACGAAAGAAGAAAAAAATGGCAATGTGATGCAACTCTTGTGTTGTGTTTCTCTTTGCTCGTGAGCTAGCACGAGTGTCTCCTTAATGTCTTTTAACTTCTTTCGTTTCTTTTTCTTAGTGCTGCATTTTTTTTACATTTACATTTTTTTCGCTTACCTTTCTTCTTTTTTGACCGTTCGGGTCGTTGATTGTGTTGCTGGAGATTTATTTTAACTGCTTTCTTTTGGATTCGATGGGGTCGTCTGCATGTTGAGTAACTAAGATTAGGGTTCTATTCTGGATAGTTGGATCTGATTTTCTAGGTCTAAAACTAGAACTCACATGGTTCAGAAGTGGGTATCTACTGTACCTAACTACCATCTAGACCACATCCATGATACCATCCAATGACCCTCCATTTATCAAAGAATTGATCATCATTGCTAATTGAACCCCAAAAATTCACAATAAAAATAAATATTCAGTCGGGTCGTATATGAATAAATATATATATATTACGTCAATGAAATGAGTTTTACACGTTTTTGGACCGATTATGACCTACCTTAATGTATTCATATTCACTTTTCTTTTCATTCATCAAAAAATACAAAAGAAATTTTTATTTGTTTGTTTTTTGAATGTGAAGTTTATAGCTCAGTTTTTTGCGACTTGAAGAATTTTTATCGCAACAAGTGCATGAGGTGAGTGATCTTCTTGAAAAGCGTAGAGTCATTGAGGGGAATTTTTGAGGTTAAATGGTTGGATATACTTTAATTTCTTATTTAAAGCCATGTCTGTTTTGCCAATCATTACTTTTACTTATCAAATTCAACAACTTTTGCTCGATCATAGATCTAAAGTCTGAAAATGTAAAACTAAACCGTCAGCAGTACACGATCAACACTGTCATCTGAGAAACCTTCAATTCAGCTCACATAACACCCAAGTATCATTTCTCCAGCAGCATTAAAACTCACAGGAGTCTCAATCGAAGAAATTCAAGTCACTACCAAATACGAAGTGTCAAGTTCCTTGGTGTCAAGGAAACAAAATGTTCAGTTTGAATGACACTAATTCAAATGGTAATTTAATATTTCAGTAGATGTGACCGCAATGAAAAATGAAGCTGCTGGAGATCATGTGTGCGAATTTGAGGCGGTTCAAGATGCAAGGTCAAAACTGAAATTCTTTGAATTGAGATTCTTGGTATCTACATCGACCCATCAATACCTTAAACTGATCTACACATACAGCGTAAACAAATTTATGCATCAATTAGTTTGTCTTTAATTAGCCGTAATCAAATCATCAATGGCTAAGCATCGATACATTCATAACATCCATAAAAATGCATCTAGAGCGCACGTCTTGGAATTTTCTCATTAAGTCTAAAAAGATTCAAATATTTTTCATTTCTTGAATAACTAATTAAATGAGCTCAGATGTAACACTTTTTAATGTTCTGGTCGTTAAATAGCAAGGCGTCAATTTAGTGAAAGAAAATGGAAATTTTTTTAGAGAATATGGCTTTAGTTCGTGCAGGCAACAATAGCACAAAATCGATATTACTGCATAATAGCACGCAAAAGTCAGTAACAAGAAGACATTGTCGTCAATATGATAGATTGTTGCCTGTTGTATTGTAGAATTTGGAAGTAGATTGACATGAACTTAGGTTCATTTGTCAGAAGTCGTTGAGAAAGGTGTGTGGTTAGTGTTAATACTGATCTCTGCTTTAATATTTAGAGCAACCAAGATTCTCTAAAAATAAGAATCAGCACATCCAATTAGCTTAAAATTTAGCCTGAAACAAAACCAAACCTTCAACTGAATGCTGTCAGTTCAAATATCCATCCATACATACCTCGTTTACGGAAAACAAGCAACTAAATGCCGATAATTCCTTAAAAAGTTTCCATCATCATCATCATTATGCTAACGAATAAATCATCAAGAAGCATGCCCGCCGATTAATAGTTTAAACGCGCTGAAATAGTTCTAACAACATAACAAATTTTGACAGCAATGCGGTTATTAGACTGTAACAAACAAAAGGTTAGTCACGAGTCTTTGTCTACAGCCCATCAAATTGATGACATTTCATATTTGTAACAAAATCATAAAAATTCCAATTTTAGAAACTCATAAAACACTTGAACTTTATCAGTTGGTAGTAATTTATTTAATAAACATGTATAACGCATTTGAGTTTAATTCTCTACCACCGAAATTTTTTTTTATATTAATTTATTTACTGAAAAGTCTACATAGCAATTCCCTCATAAATATATGTGTAGTAATAATAAAATTGAATGGAATGACTCACTAATTCACCTCTATAAATAATAATATAAACCAATGAGAGAAACTTGAAAAAACCGTTAAAATTTTGAAAAAATTTCCCGCAATTTTTTGTTTACAAAAATTTGAAAATTGAGAATTTTACAATTTTCGAGCTTTACATAATGATTTACAGGATTAATTTATTGCAGAAATCTTATTAATGAATGCTTTGAATTCAATAACACAGCTTATAAACATTAAATCTAGCCAAAATTAAGTGACAAACTTTTGATATGCAAATGTAAACAAAAGAACCTAACCAAAAAATATTGAAATTAAAACAAAGTAATCTTTCATTGGATTGAAACTAAACAAGAAACCAGCATAAAGAAGAAGAAGAAATAAAGAGAGGAGAAGCTAGTGCATATAAATTGTCTAATAAAAGCGACACAGACAAAAGAAGATTGTCAATTGTCAATTTGGCGACTTAACCGAACATTGAATTGTGTAATGCTTCAATATTTTCTTGTTTCCGTTGTTTCCTCTTCTTTGCCTCTTCGTATTCCTCATCATCTGTTTTCATTTCTGATCGACATAGAGGACATGTATTGGTGCGATTAAGCCAAGGTAAGATGCATTCATCATGAAAATCATGGCCACATGGTAATATTAAAAACTTCTCATCGCTCAAATTTTCATTTGGTGCTAAACAAATTGGACATTTTTCGTCGTGCACCGTAACAAGTCGTGACTTGAGATTCTTTATTAATTCTTTCGATGTTGGTGGAGGTAAACGATCAGTGTTGAATTGCATATCCAACTCGTCGTAGCCACTTTGACGCAAAAATCGTACCATTAGCATTAATTGATGTTCAGCAACTTGGTCGTCATCAATTGGCTGAAAGTTCATCTCTTGAAAGTAATCTGTCATTTTTAATCTGCAATTTATTATTATTTTATTTCTCTATTATTATTTTTATTATGGTCTGTAAAGAATGAGAGAAAAAAATAAATTCATAAAAGATTGAGAGCAAGATGGGTAGGAGGGTAAAATAATAAAAATAATTAAGCAAACTTGCATGAATGAATGCAAAAAGATTTAATTAATTAAAAAAAATCTGTCGAATCAGAGAAAAAATTTATTTCAATTTTGTTGCACACGACGGAATTTTTTTTTTTTATCTTGAATTGAAAATTGAATTAAGAATATTTAAAATTCATTATAGATAAAATAATATTATGGATAATTGGGGTAGGATTTAATTTAATTAAAATATTAATATTATTATCCAACTATCTTTTTTGCTGAGAGAATTTCAGGATCTTTTTTTTCTTTTTTGGAAAAATAATTAAGCTGTTTTAGGGGGAATCGAAAGCTATGGTATGGTGTATATTAAGGGTTTTGGATTTCATGATGTTTATTATTTAGGTAATTTGAAATAAAAGTTGATTTCAAGAACTTGAAATTTTAATTTTAGAAAAATAAAAATTTCCCGCCAAAATATTCAAAAACAAATTATCCGTTATAAAATTTTTTATTATAGATTTCTCAATAAGCCTATAAGCGAACACATATTTTCATAGAATAATTTATTCATGCTATACATTATAATATATATTCAATTAAAGTCACAATCCCCCTAGCATGCAAGCTCTACACCAAAATTTTCCAAAAATAACTTTTTTTTTTCTGTACGAATTAATTTCAAAAAAATTGAATTTTAATTAAAACGATGATGTTTTCATAAATTATTATTCTTCTACAAAAAAATAAAATAAATATAATAAAAAGATTGAAGAATTTATGAGAAAATAAATTCATGAGGTAGAAAAAAATACGTGAAATAAGAGGATGATTTACTTTTATTTCTCGTTCTGTATAAATTTTTCTTTTGCCAAGCTCTTGTCATCTCTAATTTGAACATGAGATTGTGGAAAATTATGCAAATTACACAATTTTGTCGTAAAATTTTCTACCTCATCATCATCGTCGAGTTTTTCATGGACAATGTTTGATAAGTAGGAAGTTGAAATGAGCTATGGGTGCTAGTCTGATTCAAATCTAGTAACTAAGGGCTAGAGTTTATTGAACTCGTTCATTAACATAACAGGGGGCCTGAATTATTTGATTGATGTATTTTAGATGCCACCTACAGTCACCTTGCTCAAAAAAGGAAAGAACTTGAACAAACAAAAACATCCAGCAAGGAAATTCCATCCATAACCTCGAAAATTCTCAAGTTCATGTCGCGTCAGTCAAAATGAGCATTCCAGCCCATATTTTCTGCATTAATCTATTCAAAAAATGAGCGGTATTTAAAAATTAATGCGAATGCCGTATATCTGAAAATACATTTTATTCCATCCACATTAAAAAAGTATAGATAGATGTCTGGAAATACTTGGAAGTTGTGAAGAAGAAAGAAAATCAAATTCTCATAGTAGTAGCATTAAGATAAGAGCTTTTATTTCTTCGTTGATGCTATTTATTTTCCTCATCGACTGTGTAAAGACAATTTTCATCATCATCGTCATTCTGTGGCGCGTCTATTAATTATTTAAAAAGTCATTTTTTTATGATACAGTGAATTTAACAATCAATTGAAAAATATAAAACCCATTCTACATATAAATCTAAATTAATTGAATCTAACGCTTATTGAATGTTGCTTAAGTAAATCACGTGAATTTAATTTTTTCATTTCAATTCTTATTTTATTACTTTTTGATGTAAATTCTCAGTATTATTATTTTTTCATCTCTTGTGTATGTTTTTCTTCTTGTTAGCGCAATTTTTGTAAGGATAATTGAGTTGATGAGCACTTTTAGTTTATAACCTGTTAGCTGGATGTTTTTTTCAGCTGGATCTTTGTTGAATTCACAAAATATTTTGAATCGAAATGATTGAAATTTGCAACTTTATTGATGTTTACATAATTGTGCTTCAGGACTACTGATTCCTTTGCTATCAAATCGTCACGTTTATTATCAATTTCAAGCTTTATAAGCTGTTTAATTAACCAAATTTCTCTGCTAAGTGTATTAACTTCAAATCAGGGATAAGAAATAATGACAGAAAATTGTCATAGCTTCAAATCCTTTCAAAATTTAAAAATTCCGTTAATTTTTAATTCAATCATCTTTTCAAAAATTGCGCTTCAAGTCTCCCGCATAAATTGTAACAGCGATTTTACTATTTTTACGTCTCTTGTAAATTAATATGAGCTAGATAGAGTTGCTGTTCACTTTTCTTACTAATAATATAGCATTCAAAATTATTTTATGTCCTATAAAATTAAATAAAACTTGTGACTTTTGTTTATTATTACATATTATAATTATATTATTACTCAGTTACTGTTGTTTTGTTTTTTCATTTAAATTGTGGAATTGAAGCAAAGAAAAATAAGGGAAATAAAATACATATTAACTAGCTAAATTGATTAAAAATTATTATTCCTTCCTATTAGGAATTTTTAACAACCTAAAAAAATCATCAATTATACATTATAATAATATTCGTACATATGCGCTAATTTTGTCTCTTCCACATACTTCCTCTTCTTATTCGCCTATTTCTGTGTCTGTTTCTTGAATGCACGCGAATTTTATTTTTTATTTTTATAATCCGAACAAAAATAAAATAATAACAAAAAATATGTGTATGGGCTTGTTTTTCTTTTCATTAAAAGCATGAATATTGTTTGCAACATTGAATGAGAATCATTAGAAATAAAAGATACAGATGGAAATAAAGTATACGGAAAGGAAATTAATTAGTTTTAAGTCAAGAATAATTTTTGTTGATGTGTCTTGCATGGCAGAATAAATTTAATTTATTTGAGGCTTAATTTGGATGCTGTAAGGTCCTACGCACATGTTTGGGGGAATTTTACATGCTATTTTTGGTCAATTCAATTGTAATTTGAAGATTATAAAACTACATAAATTCTTTTTAAATTTTGAACTAAAACCTTACAAATTCAAATTTAATTGGACATATTTTCGAAAAATTAAGGTTTAATTAAACCCTAAAAATGTTTTTAGAAACAACCAAAATCCAGCAGGTGTTTCAAAAAATATTCTAATATTAACCACACCAAAGATCAATGATTCTTTATAAATACATAAAAGTAAAATAATTCGCACGTGAATCTAGGAATTTCCAAAAAGTTATATAAAACCAGTTATTTTCAATCATCCAAAGAATATTATACAAATTATTTTCTGTAAATTATTATCTAACAAATTCCCATCTCTCAAGCTATTCAATAACATCCATCCACATTGTAAAGGGAAACCCAATCCCATCACAATCTGAGGAAAAACAAGCCCACGTGATTTAAATAAAGAAGATTAAAAGAATTTTGTCGTCATCATCATCATCAGCAGCGCAGTGCACATCCAATAAATAATAATAAACAGTTTTAGAAGAGAGAAAGAGTAAAGTATACTAAGTATTATAGATTTTTTTTTGTTTAACTTCATATCGAAGACAATAACAAAATACCGTAATAAGTAAGTGAATTATATAGTAAGTAAGTAGTAAGGATAGAGCAGTTAGCAGGGTTACAATTAATATACCTGTATACTGGTGAGAACCATACAATTTCTTGATAATTTGTAAGGTTTTTCTCATAAAACCTTACAAATTATCAAGGAATTGTATGGATCTCATCTGTATACAGGTACCTGTATTGCAACCCTGGTAGTTAGGATCAAATTTAATTGAAAAATAACTTCATTCATTTTTTTACACTATTTTTCATTCTCTTTGATTAAATTGAACAATAAAAATAAAATAAATTTTAAAATTTCAATAGTTATTATTTTTTGCATTGGCTCATTCCCACACACGCACACATTTTAAAACTTAAAGAAAAAAAAGTAGGAATCTTAATCAGTTATTGATATTTGCGCAAATCCAATTAGCGACTTTTCATCCGGCACTTCACCCATACTGCTACACAATTGAAATGTTACAGTTTTTAACGTATTTCGTTGATCAATGAGCTTTTGTAAATTTGACGTCATTATGCTCATATCATTATTGTCAACAAGTCCGGCACCAACAAGTTCCGATGCAATTCCATCAGCTGTATCTTTACCAACAACAAATTCAAAGCGTATATCATTCAATTCACGATTTGCATTTCTCATTCTTAGCACCAAATTCACAACACGAAATTCATCGTCTGTAACAGTTAATTTATTAGTTACATCTAATGCTGCTGTTGGATCTGTCGCAGTTGTTGTTGACGGATCCGAATCGTCATGTTCATCGTCAGACGAATCAGCATGTTCAATTTGATTTAATGGCTTTGGCTTGCCTTCTTCTTCAGAATCTGATGAATCCTTGCCATTATCTTCTTCCTCACTCGACCATACCCAATCACCACTCGTCGTACGATGTAATCGACCTGATGCACCTGGTTGACGTTTTGAAGCCTTATTTACTCTCGTTTTCATCGATGGACCAGTTGGCAATAGCGTTTGTGTTAAATATTTCTTATCTTTCGTTTTCTTAAAGAATGGATGCTTTAATAATTCACTGGCTGTTGGACGCTTTGCTGGATCTTTTTGGAGGCACTCCATTATCATTTTCCTAAATGTCTTTCCGTATGCTTTGTATTGATCCTTGTCTTCAGCTCCTTTATTGTGGAATTTTAAGTGTGATTAGTTTTTCTCTTTTGGGGATATAATTTGGATTTTAAAGGTGGGAATGTATCCAGAAGTGATTTTAAATTATTAAAAAGTTAATAATTTTAAAGAAAAACCTTATAAATGTTTATTTAAAACCATTCAAATGAAAAAATGATTCAGAACCTATCCAAAGTTAGAGTAGAGCCATATAAATTCAAATTATTTTTTCGAAACCTTTCAACAGTACTTAATTTTAGGTAAAACCATTCAACAGTCAAAAATTTATGCAGAAAGCAATACGAATGTCAAAACCATACAAATTCTAACAATTTTGATCAAAAACATTTCAATTTCTTCATAAAACCATACAAATGTAAAATTTTAGCCTTGCTTTAATAAAAATCGATTAGTATCTCCAATAATTTTATCAATCCCTTCTGAATACACATCCCATCACAAAATTCACTCAAAAAACGCAATTTACCAGTGTCTAAGTTCGGTGGGTCGTTTTGTAAAGTGAGCAGAAGTACCTTCATTGGTGGATATTTGTGATATGGAGCAGTTCCACTAGCCATTTCAATTGCCGTTATTCCAAAACTCCAAATGTCTTTATTCATTCATTCAGTCACATAATAAAAAATAAATCAAATCAGACATTTTTTTGTTATAATTTAATTTAAATTAATTCTCTATTTTCTCTTTGCATAAAGTGAAATTGCATATATAAAAGTGATTTAATTAATTTATTATTTGATGTCGTAAGCTTACCGGCCTTGAAATCATAGCCATGATCTTGCTCCATCACCTCGGGCGCCTGTTGATATACATGAGACATATATGAGTCATTTATTTTATTCATTAGCATATCTATTATTACACAGTATTCTTTTCATAGTCGAAAAAAATTAAAGAATGTGAAGAGTAAGTTGGGAAAATTATAAACGGCGAGAGGAATAGAACGCATGCTAATTTTGGAGGTGAATGAAGCTAGACTAGGTGTTAAAGGGATTTTCTACATTATTAATCTATGAATACCTAAATTGATTCTAAATAAGCTTATTAAATACATCATTACATACGTCCTTAATTTCAATCAACAATAAACCCAAAAAATGCGTTTTGAACCCATCCAACTGCTAATAATCATAATCCTACTTAATATTTTCACTCGATCTACCGTAAAATATAAAAACTCAACACGTAATTGAGTGTGTGATATACTGGTAATAGGCATAAATTACAGAAATTAAATTTACACATGACCTAAATTTTCTGCTAGACGAAATTGTATCAAAAAATACATTCAGCCTCAATAATGTATTTTTACACCCATTTTTGCCTAAATATAAGAAAAAAATAAATTTCTAAAGCAAGTCAAGTCCGACCATAATGTTATGTAAATGCGGTAAAAATCTATAGATTCTTATCAACAACTCAGCAGTTCACTTCCATCAAAGTGAAAAATTGATTATTTTTCTCTTAGATGGATATATTTTTTTCTTTCATGGATTATTTTTGGAGCTACTGTAAATCAAAATTTTCGCTGTGAAAATATACACGGAAATTTATAATTAAATTGCGCGATCATTTAGAGCATTTTAACATCTACGAGGAGCGTGTGTTGTTAATATGATGGGATTTTATAGTTTTGTAATGTCTAGTTGTCTGTCAAGCTTGTAATTTTTTGTTCAGGAATGTTAACTTTTTATTTTATAAATACCATACAAATGTCTAAAATAGAGAACATTTGTAAGGTTTTGAAGCACATTTGATGGGTTTTATTGTAATTTGAAAGGTTTTAGAATTTAAAATTTACAAAGCCGTTAATTTTCGAAATTTACAAAATTATTGATTTTAAAATTTACAAAACCGTTAGTTTATAAAAATCTACAATACCATTAATTTTCAAATTTTACAAAACCGTAAATTTTTGAAATTTAGAAAACTATTGATTTTAAAATATACAAAACTGTTG
This sequence comes from Chironomus striatipennis, assembly GCA_026123125.1. NCBI lineage: Eukaryota > Metazoa > Arthropoda > Insecta > Diptera > Chironomidae > Chironomus > Chironomus striatipennis. The sequence continues at coordinate 13,159,848 of CM047394.1, read as the reverse complement.
CTTTTACATTTTACAAAATCGTTGATTTATAAAATTTATAAGATTAAAAATTTTAAATTCTTTAAAAATGTTTAAATTTTTATCAATAAGCTCCAAAACCCAGCTATGCTAACTGACTAATCTATTCAAAATTATCAAAATAATAAAATGCGTTAAAAATTCCAATTTTAACATCAACAAATCAGTGCCTTTAACACTTCATTCCAAAGGCCAAAACTCTACATTTTAATGAAACGTGAAAAGTTAGTGGACTCATTCGTAAAAAAATACATGCTAACAGAAAAGATTATGGATGATCATTATGGATATTATTACACGTGTGCGAGGCTAACAACTGAAACGAACTAAGGCAAGGTACAGAAAATTATAATAAAGAAGAATACACACAGTAAGGTGCGAATTCTAACGAAATAATAAAGAATAAAAGAAAAAAAAAAAAAATCCAAAACGACTATGAAAAGAGACAGCAACAAGGAACATAAAATAAATAAAAAGGAATTGGCTTGTTACCATCCAACAAGGTGTTCCAACAAACGTATGTCGAACTTTTTGACGCGACATATCACGGCCAGTTGCAAGCCATGCAGACACACCAAAATCAGCTATTTGTACAGTGCCATCATCGCCAAGTAAAATATTACCAGCTTTAATGTCACGATGAATTTGTCCATTACTATGAAAATATTCAAGACCTTTAAGGACTTCTTTAAGAACAGTTGCAATTGTTGCCTCATCAAAAACACCGTGACGACAATCAGACTTTCTCATACGATGCTTAATTATATCAAGAAGACTTCCACCTTCTAATAGACGTAATATAAGCCACAATTCCTCGCCAACAACGAAACTTGTGTGATATGTTACTACATTCTCATGATTGCAACTACTCATTGCTTGAATTTCTTTTAATAATTCATCCATTGATGTATTCCATTTCTCTAAATTGATACGTTTAATGGCACATTTCTCATTTCGTGGCTTACAATAAGCACTATGTACAATTGCTGTTGCACCGACGCCAATCACATCACCTAATTCATAATCATTCATTGAACTTGGCCATGCTATTTGTTGCTGTTGCTGTTGTGGACTCGATGATTCATTTAGTGTAGCTGTTGAGCTGTTTGATGGAATTGTATTACTGGATGGTACACGAGCTGGCGGCGATGATGTTGACATTTTTTTCTTTTACGTACTAACTTTTTACTCTTTTTTTTCACACTTAAAATTCTTTACTTTTTTTTCTCTTATCTGAAGTAAAATATAAAATATTTTTTTTTTATTCTTTTTTTTTTGTGTTTTTTTCTTCTTATTAAATTTATTTTACTGTATTTGTGGCAACTTTTTTTTTTGCTATAAAGTAACCGAGAGATGGGCTGTTTTGTCAATATAGTAATTGTAGTAATGTACAGAGAATAACTCGATTGTGACAATTAATTTTCTAAAATTAATTAATGTATGTCGAAATAGAATTTTATTTTTTTTTATTGCACTTAATTGATCACAAATTTTTTTTCAGCAATTCGACAAGATATATCACATTTAATTTATGTCCTTACACTCACCTTAGTCGTTTATTGACGATGTAACTATATCGTTAGATTGTGTAAAAGCTTAAAAACACGCAAAAATGATGAAATAAAATTTTTATTTAAGCAAAATCACTTTTTCTATATTTTTATCGATTATTTGTCAATGATGTGACGCAATCTTTTAATCTTTGATATTGTTGTGGCTTATATTTGATGTTTTTGATAGATTGACACAATAAAATTGTTTAATTAATGTGAAATTACACGAATATTTAATTTTATTGTGAAATTATTAACACTGAAATTTTTTATACACGAACCAAATTTTTGAATGTTGCCCGTTATTAGAACACTTCAACAGCCTACGTAAATCAGAGGTTCTGACGTAAACGAAAGAATTCAAATATTTTTTTAACGGATTTTTTTCTTCCTTCTCAAATGTTCTCAAATCAATATTTTTAATTAATTAACGAATATGCTTGATAATTTTAATCAATAGTTAATAAATTATTAATTAAATTCATGAGAAGATGAACACTCGATGATGTCTGAAAAAAAAAAATAAAATTCGTTATTTATGTGCGCACATTCGCATTTTTCTTATTTAATTAATTATTTATTTGCCGTTCACACATGTCAAGTATTTTCAATATTATTATTATTTTTACTACTTTCTCTTCCGTCACACGGTTCAAATATGAATATTTTAATGATGATTTAAAGATATTTTTAGCGCGAGATTTTTCATTTAATTTTTTATTTTGGAAAACAGATGTATGTTTACTTTGTAGTGCCTTGCTTTGCTGGACGATAGAGTTATGATGTGTAAATTAAAATATCTAACGATTAATGGATGGGTAAGTAAATTTATGATTTATGACTGCAATTAAAATTTGAATGTACGCAAATTTTTTGAATATTTTAAAAAATACGTTAAATATTGAAAATTTTGAAACTTGTCGTTAAAATTTGAATTTGGATTTCGTTTGAATTTAAAAAAGTCGTTAATTTTTTTAAAAATTTCAACCCCAAAAAATTCAAATTTCAAGAGTTCGTTATCGATCGAAAATTGACAAAATTTCACTAAATTGTGAAATAAACCAAACCTAACCAAACAACTTCCTACCTTCTTCAATTAAATTAAATTTCAAATCAAAATTGAGTTGTAGCTTTGAGAAAAAGGATTGCATAATTGAATACAAACCAGCTTTATGAATATGACCAATTTAATTTCTTTTTCACATTTATTTATAAATCACAAGTAATAGCATCTAAGAAATTGAAAGTTATCCATCAACTATTATTCACAGTAGTTTCGTATATGTGCAGGCACTACAAGCAGTAAAATGCTCAAATGAACTGTGAGGAAATTGTGAAATGATATTATTGAGAAAATTGAGAATTAGGTCATATAATACGATATGGAAAAAGCAGATATAGTGATTATTACAGAATGAAAACATCAGGCAGCCTCAATTGCAATTTCATAAGATGCACATCAATTTGAGATGAATTCAAATGTAATTTGATACAAGAATAAAAGGAGACGACTATTTTCTTAATCTATACAGTAAAAAGCTCATTCAAGACGATAATCTACTTGATTTGTAATGAATTACCAAAGGAGATGAGGGAAGAGCAACGGAGATGTATACTGACTCCCACTGTGGTAGTTTGCTACTGAGTTAAGAAAATATTATGTTGAATGTTTTTATTTGAGCGCATAATTGACATTTTGTAAAGGAAAAAAATTTAACTGATTTTTTAAATTTGAAATTTTAGATTTGAAAAATTTTTGGAAACCATGTGCTTCAGTTAAAAAAGTATTTTGTGAAATTAAAGGAATCAAAACAGGGTTTTAAGGATAGTTTTATGAATTTAAGTCCAAAATGATAGCAAAAATAGAACTGTATAAAAAGTAGAACTGCAGTTTCAGTGTTAAAAGGTCTTAAAACATCAAATTTTCGATGAAAAATCAGATAAGGACAAAATGGTGCCAAAAAGCACATGTTTTATCTTCAAAATTCTTGCTTACACAAAAAATAGGTAAAGTAAAAGTTGCACGCTGGAAATTAATGTTAATTTATTAAACAACTTTAAGAATAATTTTCATTTTATGCAATTTTTATATTCAACAAGAACACTAGAAGCGTCTTAATGAATATGCACAATTAATTTTTCATTAAAATTAATTTCCTTTAACTTTTATTCTACCATCACAAGACGGTAATAATTACTTCTCAAAAAAGCCTGAATGTTGATGATGATTATACTCTCCATTTATATACAGCAACATGGATAACTTTAAATAAAAATAAATAAATATACATAATTTAATTTTATTATTTACGTAATTTCATCCTTTCATGTTACAAAAATAATATCCTTTTATATCCTTATTGACACTTAATTTACTCCCCAATTCATATCGATATACACATAAAATGTGTGTGCACATATTTTTTGGGTATGGTGCATTTAAATATTCAATGCATAATTTTTTGGATGTGCACAAATGTTGAGGGGGGACCATGCCATGCCATATCTATATTAATATGGAAAATACATACTTATTCATGTATTAATATGTACATTACAGTTCCAATAGGCAGCCAATTATTGACAAATTGATAATCCATAAAATATGCAATAAACTCTGACCTTTACACCGAATGTGTGTTTTGGTCGTTAAAAGTAATTTATAGATTGCCATTTAATTGTGTTACCCTGATTCATTTAATAGACTTTATAATGCCTGTGAATGCAAAAAGGCCTCCTCGATATGTGACAACACTTAATTTCATTTCCCTCTCTCTGTGTCTATCCATCTCACTCGTTCATGGACGGATGGTGGTGGTTGCTGCTGGAAAATGCAATAGCAATGTGTGTATATATGCGGACGAACCCCCTTTACGTCCTTTATACTCAAGTGTCATGAAGGAATGGGGCTATGCACCCACATAATCGAGTTGGGCTGATGTAAAAAACAAGAGGGAGAAAATGAAAATTTTAATAGGTCAAAATTGTATGGCTGTATGTAAAGCCTCATTCTCTCTCTCTCTCTCTTAGCTCTCTTTTCAAAAAGTGTGAATTGCTTGCTGTATGATGTAATCAGTAAAATCTTGAACACTTTACACATGTGATTACATTGTGCCTGCATACTTTACATTGACACTTTTCAAGTCCTTTGATATCATTTTTTCACACTTCTATGCGTAGATGAGAGGCTGTAATTGAAGCTACAAAAGGCATATAAAGGGATGTAATACAACAGAAAATTCCTTTTCATGTTTCGAAGGTTGATAAACTTGACGCCAGTCATCCTTTGATTCTCATAAAAAAAAAAAATAGGAAAGAGAAGCTAAAAAAATGCAATAAGGAAAGTTTTCGCGAGACACATGAGGAAGTAAAGAAGTAAAGTAAATGTTCGGCTACTGTTGTGCATGTAATTGTACCCGATTTGCGCATGTAACACGAACAAGATACTTTTACATTCGTGTAATTCCCCTCCAAAAAAATGTGCAATAATAGTCGTCTGGCTATCGAGACGGCAAGTTGCAGAAAAAAAAAATATTTTTTTCCTTCCTCACAGTCAATAGGAAGCATTGTGAATGTCAAGGTCGATTTAATTCCTCTTCCAATTTTCCATCCATGAGTCTACATTTTTTTCGTCTCTCATGGGAAATTTTTTGATATTCTTTTTTCGTGTGTTAGACTCACTCAAAAAATTGAGTTTCATGCTTCTTATTCCTATTTCGAAATCTATTTTTTGCTGAGCATGAGATTCTTGTCCACTTGGGATAACTCTCGGAAAATAAGATTGCATAAAAATTTATTTTTGAACATCAATGTATATAGTATCAATAATTGGGTATTTGTTGCTCGAGCAACCATAAAATGTTGTAACGATACATAAAATTTAATTATGCAATAAAATTGCATTAAATTGGAAAATGTGTTGCACAATATTATGTATTGTGTGTATGAACATGGCAATACAATAGGCCAGGAAATGAAGGTGGACAATTTTACTCAGTAAACATGTTTTTGTGATGGGTCAGGTCATTTCGGATGTTATTAAAGATTGATTAAATGTATAATAAAATAAATTATTATGGTATTGATTTTCAGTTTATGGTTGAAATTTTGGGTAAAGGATGTTGGAAATTGTTATGATTCTTGTGAGAAAATCTTGATTTTGTTTCTTTTTAAGGTTACATTGCAAATATTTTTATACTTTTGTTTCATAACACGTGGTTTTGTTAAAAAATTTAAATTTTGATAAAAATTCTATTCAATTACATTCAAAACTAGCTTGAATAGATGCTTGCTACCTTATACAACAAGTTAATGTTTATTTTGTTTAATATTATTGCAGTTTAACAAAATAAATTTCAAAAAACTTTTTGATACGTGAATCAATATTTATATATGTCTTCATACAACTGAGCATCGACCAAACGCCGACCATAGCTCAGTTGAGTTGCTCAGTTTTTTGTACTGAAAATTTGATAGTGTTAGTGAATTTTTTCAAAAATTTGAAAAAAATAACGGTCACTTTTCTCATATGAAGACATATATAAATATTGACGTGAATAATTTCAAAATGCAGGAACTAAAATTTTAAATTCGATAAAAAATGTTAAATTTTCATTTTCGGATGTTTTAAATAAATCGCTGTTGCTGTTGACTAAATTATGTATAAACAAAGACCTTAAATATCCAATAATAAATAAAACGAAATTCAATTAAAAGCGCTTCAAAATATCCCAACAATTCATTACCTTACCAGTCACATTCTCATCTCCACATAAAAAAATTTCATACATGAGACAATTACATAATAATGAATAAATATACACATTCAGCATCAGCAGCACAGAAAAAAGGCTTTGGAAAAAATTCATATTTACAATTCCAATTTTTTTACGTGCCTTCAAGCAATGCCAATCATTCAATTTTTTTCCATTCTGTCGCTCCTGTATTTTACAGTAACCTCGGATATACGGGCAGTTGTTTGCTTTTGATTAAAGAAATATCCTCTTTTTCTCTGTTTCTATTTTTTTATACTATAAACAACAAAGTGAAAATGTTTTAAATGCCAATTCACAATGTAAAAACAATTGGAAGTGCTCTGTTTGGCAATGATTAAGCGATTAAGGCGCAATTCTAATCTGAAAATTTGATTGATCTATTTTGACTGGGTTTTTTAAGTAGAGATTAATTAAGCTTAAAATTCAGTTACATAATATCTAAGTATTAAGATAATATCCAGCCAAAGATACAGCCAGGAATACAGTCAAACAAACTGCACCATTTAATCCACAATTAGCACAAAACAAACGTAACAAAAGGAAACAAAACATCCTCAAGTTAGTGGCAAACTGAGAATAGTTACAAAAATGTTCTCGACAGACTAGATTGGAATTGAGGAGTGCAGTAAAGTGCTGTGTACAGGAAAAACTTTAGTCTAATCTATACATGGATTTTCTTAACCCTAAAACATTTCTACAAATTTGCGGTTTTTTGAGAAAATTTTTGTTAAACGAGAAAATTGTTTTATGTTGCAGTCAAACACTAACCAACCACCATTCCTTTCATCTACTTTTATCTTTTTACTTCTTACTTCTTATTCTTGTTTTAGGAATTTTCAACTTTTTCTGTTGATTTTGTAGTTTTTGTTGTGATGGAAATTGTGTAAAAAAGTTTTATTGTAATAATTGTTATTACAGTGGGAATTAATTTTTATAGACAAATTTTATGGATTTGAATATTTTTTTATGAGAATCAGGTTTCGAGATTGTTTATTTTTATGGGGTTTAACAATATTCTAGTTTAGTTTCCAGTTTTTATTAAGAGTTGGTTTCTTTTAATGATGTGTGAGACTTCTGATTCAACAAAATAAAGAAAATTTTAAACCTAACTTAAAAAAAAAAAAAAAAAAAAATAGAAAATTAAGAAAAAGAGAAAATTTTAATTTTCAGATGTCACAATGGTCTGAAATCGAAAAAAGTGTCCAAAATTTATATTTTGTTATAAACTTTAGAGGTCGCAAAGTTTTGTTTGATTTTCTTTATTTTGAAAGTGTTAATATCTTTGTCATGTCTTAATCATACATCTCTGAAAATATGAGTTTATAATATTAAGAATAAACATGATTTTTCATTAAAAATTTGAAATTGTTTCTCAAAAAATTTTGTGCACAAGCAAATTTGTATGGAAAAATTTGGAAAAACAAGTAAAATTAAAATGCAAATATCTCAATTTCCGCATATTTCCGCATTGTCAGAGTATGATTAAAAGGTGAATAAAGACTCAATCTTAACTATTCAAAGTGATATTTAACAGTTATTTAAACAGTAATTTATATCATGAAATTTTGAAGAATTAAATTGGCCTGAGTTCGATTCTCATTAATAATTGAAAATTTTATAGGATTGGGAGCTTGTGAACATTTTTTAGCGCATTTTTGAAAACTTGATTTCAAAAAGGAAGCTCAATCATGCACTTTGATCGGTCGTTCGGTCGTTCGGTCGTTCGGTCGTTCGGTCGTTCGGTCGTTCGGTCGTTCGGTCGTTCGGGTCCCAATTATCTCTTGATCTAGACTTCTTAGCAAGCTCGGAATTGTTTTAATAGCTTCATTGAATGTTTTTATTCCCGCCATTTATATTGAAAAGTCAAAAAACACTCATTAAATAGCTTAATTCATCGATTTCATATTTCAAAAAAAATATGTAAACAATGCAGGGCAAAGCTATGCTGATGATAAGTTTGAATTTTTTCTAACCGTTAAAAAATTTGAAATTTTTTTGACCGTTATTTCGGATTAAATTTTTTTTCTTTTATACACCTTAATTAATTAACATTTAATTTTTTCATACAAATAAAAGCGTTTAGAAATTTGAAAAATAATGGATGTGTTCAGAAATTTAAATTTTTCGCTAATGGAAAATTTTGAATTTCAAAAAACTGGTAAATCGTAAAGCTATTATTTTCATTGAACATTATAAAAATCAATTTTAAAGGAATTTTGATCTTTAGTTTTAAACTTATTATTGAAATGAATTATGATTAAAGAAACAGCAATAGAGTTTTAAAAATCGACATTCTTTTCTATTTAATCAATTGCTAATCGCTGCGTCAAAAATGCGCTGAAGTCCCTCGATATAAACGAGGACTTTTGTAATTTTTTTTGGAAAATTATCATTACTTAAATATTTTGAAATTGCAATCATTTGCAATTATAAATTCTTAACAATACTTTTTAGATATTACCAAAATATAAATTAATAAAAAAATCAATATTTCCTTTAATATATTTGAAAACAAACCACATAATTCACTGACATATTCCTTAAAGCGACAGCTTGATTGATCAGATATTAAATTCTATTTAATTTGTAAATAATTTTCAGAAAATATTTCTCAACAATGAATTTGTGTGGCTGAAGTACCACGGCATGTCATGTCCAAATGTTCTGAAACTTTGCTAGAATTAAGTCCGTATTACGTCCAATTGCGTCTAGCAAAAATTTAATTTCGTCCTACTTCCTGTGCCTGGATATGGCAAGTCAAAGTTTTGGGCACTTTTGCCTTCGTACTTCAGGATTTAAAACGGCATGATTTCTTAAAACTAACTTTATGTGACATATTATATATTAAAATTGATCTACTAATTACGTCCAATTGCGTCCCGCAAAAATTTTTTGGAACCGATGTCCCTAACGAAAGTTATGGCTACTCAAAGTTTTGCTTGTGGACCAAAAAATTTTCTACCTTGAAACTGATGATTTGGTCAAGTTATATATCAAATCACATCTCCTTTTTCTCAGGAACTCAAATATAAAAGAATTATTTACGACTATGCTGACATTTCAGACTTATGGCAGTTCAATTTTTGTTGTCGTACCTGAATATGAAAAAGTTTCATATTTTTTTAGTGTCAAGTTATATGTCTAAACATATCTACTTTTCTCAAGGATTATAAATATGGAATCATTTTTTGAATTTGACCATCCACGACTGACTTATGTCACTTTAAAGCTATGGATCATTATGCAACCATCTTGGAAAATTCACTTATCTAAATGATGATTTTTATTTTTTTAAGCATCACGATTTTAATAAACTTTTTTGAAAATAATATTACGCGTTAAATAACGAAGGCAAATAAATAATTAGTTTATTAATTTTTGGTCAGAAAAATTTGTGAAAAGTGAAATAAAGAGTGAAAATCGATGAAAAATCACTTATCTAAATGATAATTTTTATTTTTTTAAGCATCACGATTTTAATAAACTTTTTTGAAAATAATATTACGCGTTAAATAACGAAGGCAAATAAATAATTAGTTTATTAATTTTTGGTCAGAAAAATTTGTGAAAAGTGAAATAAAGAGTGAAAAATCACTTATCTAAATGATAATTTTTATTTTTTTTAAACATCACGATTTTAATAAACTTTTTTGAAAATAATATTACGCGTTAAATAACGAAGGCAAATAAATAATTAGTTTATTAATTTTTGGTCAGAAAAATTTGTGAAAAGTGAAATAAAGAGTGAAAATCGATGAAAAATCACTTATCTAAATGATAATTTTTATTTTTTTAAACATCACGATTTTAATAAACTTTTTTGAAAATAATATTACGCGTTAAATAACGAAGGCAAATAAATAATTAGTTTATTAAATTTTGGTCAGAAAAATTTGTGAAAAGTGAAATAAAGAGTGAAAATCGATGAAAAATCACTTATCTAAATGATAATTTTTATTTTTTTTAAGCATCACGATTTTAAAAAACTTTTTTGAAAATAATATTACGCGTTAAATAACGAAGGCAAATAAATAATTAGTTTATTAATTTTTGATCAGAAAAATTTGTGAAAATCATCAGTTTCTAGGTAGAAAATTTTTTGGTCCACAAGCAAAACTTTGAGTAGCCATAACTTTCGTTAGGGACATCGGTTCCAAAAAATTTTTGCGGGACGCAATTGGACGTAATTAGTAGATCAATTTTAATATATAATATGTCACATAAAGTTAGTTTTAAGAAATCATGCCGTTTTAAATCCTGAAGTACGAAGGCAAAAGTGCCCAAAAATTTGACTTGCCGTATCCAGATACAGGAAGTAGGACGAAATTAAATTTTTGCTGGACGCAATTGGACGTAATACGGACTTAATTCTGGCAAAGTTTCAGAACATTTGGACATGACATGCCGTGGTACTTCAGCCACACATGAATTTTATTATCAACAACCATGACCTATGGCTTCATAAAACTGTTCAATAAATTTCACTAACAGAAATTTCTTTGTATTTATTATTCTTCAATGAATATTAAATTTTTAGAATTATTATTTTTCTTGGCTTGAAGTTTAATTTTACGTCCATTACTCAACCTACACACATAGCATGAAATTTAATACTTTTTTAAAATTCCTGCATAAATTCTCTTCATTACATCACATTTCCATATCTAATCTTATAATCCCATTAGCTGTAAACGCTTTTTTTGCACTCCATAAAATATCAAAATTCCATCAGTAGCTTCCCCATTCACACACATATTTCATAAATGCCAATTCAAGCATCAAAAAGTGCAAATTAATTTAAACACTTGACATGAACTATAAAGATAAGGAGGCATCGATTAACATAAGCACCATCAACAACATAATGTAAGATTACAAATTAGCGTGCATATTAAAAGTCATTAGTAATTATTACAAAGTATATAGATACATAGATAGATAGATAGACGTGCATATGTCTAATCATAAGTTATTTGCCAAATGAATGAATGAATGTTCATGTTGATCGCAGGTGTGGAAACTTTGAAGGAATTTTAGATTAAGTTTGTTGATTTTTTGGGGATGTAAATTTTAGAGGTTATAAAGTAATTAATCACGTGTAAATTATACGGAGGAATCTTTTTTTTGTGACAGAAGGGAAAATGCTTGTTTTAAAAATATTTGTATTTAGTTAAATGATTCTTACAATACTTTACAAGAATTTTTTGAAAAGCTTTTTTTTTAAAAAAAAAAATGAAAACAATTAAAAAAAAATTTAATTCACAATGTTAAGTAAATGTATAAGCGTTATAACAAAAATAGAATTTAAGAATTTTTAGTCGATTGGTCGAGTCAAATAAAACTGTAGCATCTCATTTTAGAGGTCATAGGTTCGAGTCCTATACACATGTAAAATTATTACCTTTTGAAAATGGTTTATGCTCATTTTTTTTTGTTAAACTTTATCAATTTTTCATAAAATTCTCACTAACCTAACAACAACTAAAAATTTCTCAAATAACAACTTCCTTTTAAACAAATCCCATAAATCCAAAGTTTCATCACCTGGATATGGATACACATCTAAATTGATTGTTAATGAATACTTCACACATACTTGAAATGTATGAAATTTATGGTTTTAATGATAAATCTAAAATTACCTCGAAGGCATTAAAATCTTTGATGCTAATACCGAAAATGCATTAAACAGAAAGCGGTGCAAAATTTTAATAATAGAGAGACAGAAAGAGCTATGGATAGTTATGTTGAGCCTTGTGAAAATTGAAAATCATTATATGTAGCTCATTATTATTATCATACATATATGGTATGTATATGCGGAGATAAAATTTGATACACACGTACATACTATTATATTATAATAAATATATGTGTGGATATGATGAGGGGAGATGAATTTGATGGAAAATTATTTCAAGCTTTTGGCATAAAATTGAAAAACGAGAAAGTGAATTTTGTGAATGTTTGGTTGAGGAGGATGGATGGGTGTGTGAAAAACGAGAAAATTGAAAATGAATTAGAGATGAAATTAATTTATGTGAGTGAAATTTACAGCACGAGTTGGAAATGGGATAGTTTTATAATGCGCACTGCAACATCATCACTATTTTATTTTCACACTATGCACAACCAATTACATGCCATTTTACAAATTTCCTTCTTTTTTTTCCTCATGCTGTGTATGTTCGACTCTCATTCACATTCAACAGACACTCGCGATCAACCTTTCGTGCGCTCTTTTCCTTTTCCTCTTTTTTAATGCAATGCAGTATACAGCATGCACTATGACATTACACACTACATACTACACAACCAACCCCCGAAATGCCATCAAATAAGACATAAATTATACTCGTCATAAAAAAAATATCAGCATAAAACTTCCTTGTTCCTCATTTACTACACTATTCATGGAATGAAAAAAAAGAGGAAAAAAAATGTTCAGAGAGGAATAAAAACACTGCTGCACAACTCAACACGTGATATGCAATCACGTGCAAAAGTGGGTGGAGCGTGGATTGCAAGCTCCAATAGAAGCAACAAAACTAGTTTTTTTTCCTCATTTTTTTTGTAGCTGAAAAACTTTTTTTTTCATGTTCAGTTAAAAAAAAAATGAAGAAAAAAAAGCTTCAAAAAATCGTCTTACTCAGTACATATTGCATGCACATAATGTACAGCACAGGAGCATGGCAAAATGTAATAAGGAAAGAAAATCGTTTTTACTCCAAAACGATTGAAGAAAAAAAAAAAAATATTTTTTTATGGTGCACGAAAATTAAGCTTTCGGGAGTTGTTGCTGCTGCTTGTGCTGTATGCTCTTCGTATTGTGAAAATGTATAGTAAAAGCTCTCACTCCCAATGCATGTACAGCATAGAGAAAAAAATGAAATAAACGATTAAGTAGTGCACAGAGGATGGAAGAAGAAAAATGCACGATGACGACGATGGGAACGACTAGAATGAACAAAAAGAAAATAAGAAAATAAATTTTTACTCTCTCACAACTGAGTGCTGTATGGGATATAAAGTACATATACAGCAGAAATTTTATGTACTTTATGTACTTGGAAATGGAAATGATCACCCACCAATAGTTGCAATTTTACGAGTGCTTAGTTTCTTTTTTTTAAATTCATTTTGCTTCCTTCTTTTCTCTCTGTGTGAATCGCTCTCGTTTTGGATATGACGACATGACATGAACATTTTAACATTTTCATCGAATGAAGGCAACAAAAAAAGGAAAGATTTTTTTCTTGATTTTTACAAAAGCAAATATTAAATAAATAAAATTGGCAGATTTTCTTGATGTCTCAACCCTATCTGTTTCTGTATCTACATACTTTCGCTATACATGCTTGGCATAATAATATAAAAATTGCAATTTTTGTGAATAAGAAATTGCCAAGATGATGAAACTTTTGGTTGATTTTTTTTTTTTAAGATTTGAACCTGTCTTTGGATTATTTTTTTTAAAATAGAATTGCTTTTGAGGTTATGTGAATCTAGGAAGAGGATGTGATCAGAATATTTTTTTGCAAAACTGACTCTGGACACAAATAGAATGAGAATGATCAATTTTCAAAGAATCAATTATTGTTACAAAATCCTTCAATGCAGATTAAAGTGACAAAGAAAAAACGAGATTTGAACTTTAAAAGTAATATTGTTGTTGGAATTTTGATTTCAATATTTTTTTAAAGAGTTTTTAAAAATGAGGTTATTTTGCTTCTAAATTTTCTATTTAGGTATTTAAAAACTATAATTTAGAATGATATTTAGAAATTTTCAAAAACATTGTCTTAACAGTAAAATTTTTTGCTAATTAGTAATTGACAAGATACTTATTTACCCTTTATTTATCAGTTTTGGCTATTGTCAGCTGCATAATGTAATTTAAAATCTTTTCTTGAACAAGATTTTAACTAAATGATGAATTAAATATTTTTTAACTAATATTTTTTTAAACTAAATGATGAATTAAATATTTTTTATTTAATTGTTCTTAATCCATCTATACGAGTTTTAAAATACTTTAAATTCACACACTTAACTTAAACAATTCAAAGTAACTTTTAAAAAAAAATAAAATAAGAAACTAAACACTCAACTAGGTACCTTGAACTTAAAATTTCAAATGATTCAAAGATTACTATGACGATTATTCTGATTTGAATGATCAAATTCCAAGGGTGCGGAACTGATCAAATTCATTTTTGATCATTTTTTTGATCATTTTTGATCAATTTGATCAGTTCCACACCCTGGTCAAATTTTCAAATTCAAGATCAACTTCAGTTACCAAATATTTAAGTATTCTTAAAATTCCCACATCTAGGAAGACATCCTCCTTGAAAACAAAGTTCATGCAAAACTCTGACATTCATTCAATAATTTTTCCTTCCCTTCTGTTCCTTTTTCTCCCAAAATTGCAATTCAAAAATAGTGAAACATTTCAGAACTTAAAAAGAAAGCAAAATTTTCTAGAGCAACAGCAACAATAAAGGATCTCATTCAAATTTTATCTATGATGGCCTTTAACAGCAAAAGCAATAGAAAATTGTGATGCAGCAATAGCATATTTTTATGGCATTGGCATTCATAAACAATAATGCATGTACACAAAAGCAGTTTTTTTGGTTGAATTGAGAGTGAGTGAGTGAGTGAGACACACAATCGAGAGAAGAGTGGAAAAAAGGCATTGATATCCACTTCATGACTGTAAAGTGAATTGGATTTTTTTTTCTGTACCCTCAATATTCACTTCTCTGTTTGTTTGGGTAGAGAGGAAAAAAATATCAACTTTTATGTCTTTCAAGCTATAGCTTTTTAGTAAATGTTTTATAAATCGACATCTATACTGAATTCTCGTGCAATAAACTAATAATATCAGTAACATTTGTTGTGAATTATGTTGGACAAAAAGTCACATTATTTGTTGTGTGTTGTGATCTCTCTTTTGTGTATCTCTTTTTATGTGACTGTTTTCCTTTGTTTGGACTGGATGGAGTGGAAAGGATATGGATATGGTGTACTATTAAGGCTGATTCACTTAATTCTTTGAGGTTTTTAAAGAAGAAGGAGGGAATGTTAGAGAAATTGTTAGGAAATGGGCTATTATGATCATAAAATGCTAATGATTGGGTCATTTACTTACAATGCTCTCTGATTGAAAAGTTTGATTGAAGAATATTTGAGATTTTGGTAATTATTTGGGATCGAATTCTTTTGAAATTTGACAAGAGGACTTTTGTAATTTTTTTAATTAATAAATAATCCTGTCTTTCGCATTTAAGTAACACTAAAATTCGAGTTTTTACCCCTCCGTAACGTTCTTGATGAACTGAAGATATAATGAAAGGAAATTTTTAATCATGAATTATTTGAATTGTTTTAATTTTCAAACTTCACAAAAATTCAAAACCAGTAACTCATCATTCATCTCCAAGCACATCAAATCAAAAAGAACAAAAAAATTAATTTAAATCAATTCGACAGTGACATCATTCTATATTAGATTTAACTTAGAGTATTTTTAATTAACTAAATTGGGACACAAACTTTATTTGATTTTGCCAATTTAGAAAGCTAAAAATATGTTTTTATTGTAAAGAATTTTTATTCGGTTCCTATGGATTGATTTTATTGATTTTCTGATGCAATTCTGTTGAGATTTTAGATGGAGAAATTGATGTTTTGTAATATTTTGAATTTAGATATTTTTTGTGTCAGAAGTGCAGTGCAATTGAGATTATTAGTAATTTAACAATTAAAATTGTGATTTGAATTAAATTCAATGATTTTGAGGGAATATAAGTTGATTAGAACTACTCACATTGCTTTTTAACATTACTTTTCGAATTATGACTGAATTTGAAACTTGAAATCTTTAATAATTGAATCTAAAATTGAATACGGATTGAATTAAATTTCCAAGTTTTAAGAATCAAAATTTTTAACCAAAACCCAAATTAAAGATCCAAAATCAACTCTTTAAATTCATATCCTTTAACACTGCACATTTCAACACCCAATCCTTAAATTCAGTCATTCATAAAAATTTCCATAAAAAATCAACTTCAATTCAATTCAATTCTCAAAAAATAAACACTCATTTAATGCTCAAACAATGTAGTCTAAACTAAGTGAAAAATCCTTAATTTTTCCTTTTCCTCATTGCAAATTTTCTAGATTTTTTTTTTGTTATGGAAATGAAAATGGATCCATAAAAAATCATAAACATGAAGATTTTTCAGTATTTACCCCCATGCACATACACCCACACACAGATATTTGAATGAACAGAGGAAAAATACATAAATGAATGAATTTATCAGCATCAGAGCAGTAGAGAGGACAAAACATAAAATGTGTCGAATTTCAATCGAATAATTGGAGAAGAATGAGGCAAAAAAACAGCAGCAGCAAACGAGAGGAAAAAAGGTCATTTTTTGTAATATCATTGAAATGAAAATATGATACAATATGAAATTGCCATTTAAAGTGGCTTTAAAAGCTTCTTTTTTTCCACAACCAAACACTCGTTTTTTTAATAAAGTATGAAAGTCAGAATTTATTACACTCGTTTTTATCATCACTTCACTATGTTATGGTAGGTAGATTGGTAGGTGGTAGATATGGCACACAATACATTTATTCATTTGGAACAATAGTAAATGAATGGATGTATGTAAAAAAAAAACTTATTAAGCCACAAAAGTAGAACAATTTTTCGTTATCGTATGGAGATTTATGAAAATAAAACTTTCTTCTTATTTTTCTTTGGTGCTTGATATTCTTGGAGATTGAGGGTGTTAATGATGTAAAGACAGTCTGACTGAATTTTTTGCTTGATCTTTGGTGTGTTGGGATTTCTTTTATGATCAGTATTTTCGGGGGCTTAAGGGAAAAAAATTTGATGGCTTCGAATGATTTTTGCATCAAAGAACCCTAGCAAGTTGGAGAATTTTCTCCTCGAATGAGGCTCTTTACCACAGCTACACTTCTGCAAATCTCACCTTTATATCCAAAGATTAATGCACCTCTTCCTCCATAATTCATCCTTGCCTTAATTTGCTGTATTCCATCTCTTAAAAAATATCACCCAACTAGCTAAAAAGCAAGTCATCCAACTCAAGTCCCAAGAGATCAAATGCGCTTCATTCATTCAATTAAAAATTGATTAATAAAAATCTCTCACATTAGTTTTCCGAACTGCTGTTTCTGTTTCTGTTCATTTGATAATAGAGAGAATGAATTATTCTACAATTTCACCAGCAATACGAGCACACACAGAAGAGAATCACATAAAAGGGTCAACTATCAAGTTCATATTATGAATGAGAGAAATTTTCTGCTAGAAAAATCAATTTTTATGCCATAAATCTTAATTCAGCTTTAATTTTTTATTTCTTTTAATTCACTTTGGCTACATAAAAAATTCAATCTTTTTTTCTGATGTTCCTGATTGTGAGTGTGTAGATATTTTAGTACATCTATTGAGTCTAAAAAAAAGGCATGTACACAGTTATGTATGAGAAATAGATTCAATACCAATGAGAGAATAGGAGAGGAAGACATACTCAGCAGCGAACATAAAGCACGAGACATATGAAATCCAGCATACAAATAATCATAAATTAAAGATCATTTTGGCTTCATAGCGGTATAGTGGAGGAGAATGAAGGAAAAATATTGCAATGAAATACACGGAAAAAAAATGTTTTTTTTTTTTTATGTATCTATGTAGCATGAGAATCAATGTATTTTTATGATAATTTAATGGTGTGTATTTATCAAATTGAAGTAGAAAAATATGTAGAATTGTGTAGAATGAGGGATTGAGATATTTAAGATTCTTTTAGAATCGAAATTGCTGAAGATTTTGTTGAATTCTGGCTGACTCTTTGGAATGAACACTTTATCTTGAAAGATTTTGAATGTTGATGAATTAGAGCTGTAACTGCCATTAAAATTGTCTTATTCTTAATAATTTACCAAATTGATTTAAGACCCTGCAAATTTTTACTATTTTTTTTGTTAGATTTACAAATTGAATAAGTTTGTGCATGAATAGAGGAATCCCAAAGATAACAGGCACTATTCTCGAGTTTCAATCTCTGTACCACCGATCCTCTCCAAAAATCTTCAAATAACTAACATCTTCTTCAATTGTTACCATAAACTTCAATCCCTGAACAACAGACATCAAGATCTGCCATTTTCTATACATTAAAAAGATTTAGATCTGATATGGGTCCATTCACTTTGTACGTTACATAAAAATGGCTTTTAACCTCTTATTCCTAGTTACGTTCTTTGAATGATTTTTTTTGTTCGATCTGTTGAAAAATCCTAGACCCTCCTACCTCCAACAGCGAACGTACTAAGTGAATGGTCCCCTAATAAATTTGAGATTAAAGGAATCTCATTCTCAGTAATATGCCAAATGCGTTTAATACTCAAATTTAATTTTACTTCCCCAGCATTCCAATCTCCATCCCCATTTCCCCAAAAATATTTATATACATTTTTTTTGTTCCTCCTCAATTCGAGGCATAAGACATTTGTGTGTGTCTCAAAACTTCTTTTTTTCTTGCATATATATCATGTAAAATTATCTCACATTTCTATGCCATTTTATATGTCATTTGTGAGTCGAGACGATGACTTTTTATTTTATTTTCCTTCTTCCTACCTCCTATTTGCTTTAATTTTGTCGATTTTTATTTCTTCTTTAAATTTTTGCTGCAGTTTTTTTTGAAGAGCGAGAAAAAAAGTCACAGAAAAAAATAAATAATCGGTGTTGATAAGGGTTCACACATTGATTTTAATATAAAAAGCACCGAAAAATGGAGAGAACTAAATATTCAACATTGTTTGTCTGCTTTATGATGTCTGACATGCAATATTCATAAATCTTAAACAACATACAACAGCATATACAATATGATGAAGAAAATTTTTACTTTCAATGTGTGTTGAAAAGTGGGGGTCTTATGGATGTGATGTACATTGAACAAAAAAGTTTTGAAGTTGTTTTAGCGATAAAAAATATTTTGGACTCTACTGATCTTTTTTGGATATCTATGGATTGGTTTCTTGGATAAGTTGTTGTGATTTTTTTTGACTTTTCTGGTAGACTTTTGTGTAATTTTTAGGTTAGGTGCCAATTAAAATTAGCACAAAACACAAAACATATCACATAGGCTTTCTCGAAATCCCGGTTTTGGAAAATTTCCGGGATCGGGACCAAAATTAAAACTTAAATATCTTGAGCATTAATGAAAGATTTTCATTTTTTTGATTATAATCTTAATACTAAACAAATTAAATTTAAAATTTTTTTCAAAAAACTAAAATCGTTCACAATACAACAGTTTTAATTTTTTGATTTTGGTCCTGAAAAACCCGGGACCGGGAAATCGAGAAAGCCTATTATCACATATGTCATCCTCTAATAACCCTCAAGCTTCAAAGACCCCAATACCCCCTTTGAAAAAATTACAAGCCATCATTCCCAACCATCCCCACAAAGTGCTTTCATCATCACCATCATCAACATGTATGAGCAAAATATCGGTAAAATATTTGTCAACATTAGTTCAGAAAATATTGGTGTTGATATGTATTTAAATAATAAATAAGCTGCTTTAAGTAATAATAAGATATGATGATGTTCATAGTAGTAATAATGAAATACATTACACTACTTAATCACGACATAAGAAGACATCATCTTTTGCACTTTATCAAAAAGGTATGTTCTGCTTTATTTTGTCTGTTGTGGAAGTAGTGCATGAAGTACATATCACATACAATGTGCTCAACTATGTCCTGAAAATTTATTCCATCATAAAATTAAGATGAGAAAAATACTTTTTTTGGGGAAAAACAACAAGCAGTGCTGATGATGAAGAAAGCTTTAAATTGTCGTAAAATTCAGATTTACTGCTAATTATTTTTCGAAAGTACATGAATTTGAGGAAGTTTGTTGCAAAAATGTTAAGGAGTTGATGAACTTAAGAATAAATGGGTTCAGAATTGATTTTCTATGAAAAAATTATTATTGAGTTTATTAGCTTTTGAACTTAGGATTTTTAAGGAAATCAATTAATATGCACCAAATCCCCAAACCTCTCCACCATCAAGCTACCTCACCTCATTCAACTTCCTCCCACAAAAATGCAAATTCAACAATGCCAATGACTCAAAAACATTTTTCTTTCACTTCATGAATTCAAATCCAAATCAATTCAATCCATTTTCAGCTTTTTCAACCATTTAACATGCTGTAGCATTTAAAATTTCTACATCAATATTCCAAAAAAATTTCAATATTTTTTCCACATCACATGAATCTATCATTTCGAAAAATGTTTCAAAATTGTTCACTTGCTTCATCATCATCATCGTCTTGTGTTTGCTTGAGCAGGAAAAAAAATTAATTCCCTGTAAAATTCGAAAAGATGGAAACGTTATGCTGCAAATTTCCAAGAATATAATTAATTAATTACTTTTCATATTCAAACATTTTAATTATTCATTACCGCTCATTTTAAATTTACTTTCCAGCTTAATTAAAATTCAAATACTTTGGAAAAAGTGAATTAAAATGGCCCGAGGAGTATTACACTGTGTGGACTGTATATGATGGACACTGAGTTGGTGGTTGGTTGGTTAGCTGGATGTTGGTGAAATGCATTTAATTGCTGGTCAGTAAATGACTTTTAAAATCATTAGCCAAGATAAGATTGGATTTTTTTTGGTTAATTTTTTGAAGTTTTTAATTTTTCCGGAATTCTTCAAGAGTGCGATCAGAAATTTTTTTTCTGTTCGTAGACCTAGATTTTTAAAATTTTATCAATTTTGTGCTTTTTAAACCATTTTATCAATATTAAATGATTGTAAATGATTAAGTTTGATCCAATGAACTAGATTTATTTCTACAAATTACTGAAAATTTTTAGAATAAGTCAAAATTCAAAACTGAAAAAATTGAAGAGCCCAAAATCTTAAACTTTATAAATTTAACCATTTTAGCTCGGGATCCCTCACAAACTCTTTACATTTCAACAAGTCGTAAGAAGAAATTGAAAAATATAAAATACACAGCCATCAGTCTCACTTGTTGTATGAAATGTATTTAAAATGTTTAAAGGTATTAAGGGATATAAGATAAGGAATAAAAAAAAAGTATCAGATATTAAAGGATAGTAACACAACACCGCATCGCTTGGAGAGAAGAAAATTTAATTGAATTCAGACTTTAAAGGAAAAAGTTTTCATTAAAGAAAGATGAGATGATGATGATGAGGATTTCTTCTTCATCGCTTCCTTCATTTTTCTTTCCTCATGTTTAATTCAAACAAGCTTTAAGACCTGAAAATGCAATGGATTATGAAATATAGTCTGTCAAAATAACTTATTGCTGATGCTATTGCTGTGGAATTTTTTCGAACTTCCATTCAGTTCTGTTTTGTAAAACTTTGTCATATTAATACACCCGCACATACTCATGTTCATTCCGCAATCCAATACATTCTATAAGGTAAAACTTTGTTGTTTTTTTGTTCATCGTTGGATTCTTTTTTTCTGTGTTGATCAACATGAAACAAAAACAGAACAGCAGAAAAAAAGAATTTGTGAAAGAAAAAAGATTGAAACAATAAAAAGCGAGTCATAAATTTTTAACATGTAAATAAACGCGATGTTTTTGTTCACTAAAATAGCAAATAAAAGTTTTTTTTACACCACAGTAGCAACTTCAGAAAGGATTTTATGCTGGTTTTATTTTTTTGATAGTTGGGATGATAGCTATTTTATAGGGTTAATAATTTGTTTTTGTGGAATGTTTTGATTTTTTACACGCTTTTTATTGACTCACTCTGTCTGTCATTTTGTTTGTTTGTTTTTGTTGTTATTTAAATATTTTTGGATCATAACAGTCATTTGAAATTTGAAAAATATTTAAAATTTTCGTAGTTTTTGCCCTTTGAGTAAATGTTTTCATTCTTTTGTTAAAATTCAACTTTAGTTGCAAATTTCAATCAAAAAGCTAGCCAGAAACTTAAATAAAGTTTGTAAAGTGAAGTTAAGTGATACTGGAATTCTGAATTATCCTTTAGAATAGTTTAGAATGACTAAAAATCATGTAAGTATTACAGAAATTAATAAAACCACAAATTTGCTGTTCGGATTATTCACGGATTTGTCATCTAACTTTATATATCTAAGTCTGACTCATTTTTCAACAAATCACACAAAATGCTGACAAATACGATGAAATAAATTCACAAATATTACAAATCAACAAAATATCCTTACAATCTTGCACCAACTAATTATCATCTTTAATAACCATTACCAACCTTAATATTTCTGTGATATACCCTCACATTCGTGTTTTCATTCCTCAAACGATGCATTGATTTCAATTCCATTCCTGAGTAAACGTAGAGAAATGTAAAAGGCATTCGTATCGTATCATCTGCTACTGTAGAAATAGACGAGTGAGAAAGTTGTTGAGTATCGGCATTTGCACCTTAAATAAACAGTTGTGCCATTGCAACGTGCTGTATCTATCCTATATATACATGTATGAATATTATGAATGTCCGCTTATAAGCTATCTCGGGTGGGAATTCAAAGCAGTATGAAATGCAGTGCAATGTAACAAACTATTTGCTTCCTTTTTTTTAACTCCTTTTTCGTTCTCAAAACAAAATTGAAAATGTGAATTGAATGTTTAATGAGTTAAGGGACTTATTCTTCATCATCATCAACAGCATCCATGTGTCGTGGACGTAGACGTAAGTCTATATGTACAGAAATCTCTGTCCAATCGGGACGGGCAGGTGTGAATTTTTTTCATTTCATTCTGTATTGTTTATTTCCCGGATATGTACAAGCGAGTAAATTTCAACACTATAGTGTGTTAAGCTCTAGAAGATCATATTTTTGCAGCAACTGTTATCTGTAATCAAGCTGCAAAAAAAATATTGTTTTTGTTTCTTTTACTGAGAGGATTTTTTTTTGTAGGTGTTGTGCTGAGATGCTGTTTGGTTAAGGTTTGGTCTAATGTTGTCCTTAATGTCTGAGCTTAAAAATTTCAACCCTTTAGATAAGAACCATTTGAGTATAAAATTTCTTAAAATGCGTTGTTACACTTTATGCTTTTAAATACTTCGCACAACTGTTCATTTATTCGTTTAATGAATTTGCTTAGTGAAGAATTGCTGAGTTTCTTTATAAATAAATTTTGAAGTTGACTAGTGCTTATGCATTTCTTCTATGGTTCTTAATAATTAAAATCAAACTTCAAGAATTAAAACTTTTAATTTCTATTTTAACAAATTATTTTTCACTTATTATTAAATTTGTTTTAAAAAAACTGAGATTTTTATTTGATAAATAATCAATAAATTATGATAATAACGTCTTTATCATATAAAATTTTAAACATTTTGATACACACATAAATCGATCTTGATTTGAAACTAAGGCATTGGACAGTTTTGTTTGATCTCTTTCTTTAATTCGTCAAATTCATAAGTTTTGAAAAAATTATTCACACATCCACTGTTTAGTAATTCAACATAATTTAAATTTGGCTTTTCATCAAACATTGTGTGATTTAAAAGCTTAAAATTGTTATTACTCAACCAAATGTTTTCAAGTTTTTTGTTATTTTTAAAATGTCGATCACTTAAATATTGAATTTTATTTCCTTTTAATGAAATTTCTCTAAGTTTTGCAAAATTGTCAAAGGCATCGTCTTCAATATAAGTAATATGGTTGTTGACAAAATATAAAATTTTAAGATTTTTTAAGTTTTGCATTTTTTGTGTTTCCACATATTTTAATTGATTGTTACGGAGGTCGAAAAATTCAACATTATCCAAATCTTCAAAGGTGTCAGATGCAATATGTGAAATTTGATTACTGGTTAATGAAACCATTTTCAAATTTTTGAGATTTTCAAAATTTCGACCAGAAATTTTTTTGACTGAACAATTAAATGCTTGATAAGCAATTAAATTCGGCAATATTTTGTAAACTTTAATCGGCAAAAATATAACCTTCTTATTATGATTAATAAATAATCCTTCAATCTTTAAGTCTGTTTCAAAGAATAATCTCCCATTTTCCGTTAAAATTGTTTTGTTACTAAACACATACATAGAGTTTAATATTTGGTTTAATTTTGTCCATTTATTTAATTTTGTGTATCCATCTATCTGAGCGCAAAATATTACTTTGTAAATTATAGAAACAAAAATTAACAATGACAGCCTGTAAAGAAATATTTTATTAAAAAATTAAATGAGGAATTTTCAAAGCATTCAAAAAAATTTTAAAATGAGACATTAACAATTAAAAGAAAAATCAAAAAAATGAAATTTGGGAGGGGGGGGGGGGGGGGGAAATGAATTGAATAACTTACACGCTATGCGTGGAAGATAGATAATTAATAAAAATACTCACAAATTCATCATTTTTCTATTTTATAATCAAACTTGATCCGTTCACTACAAATACTGAAAAATATCTGTAAAATTTTAATTTAAAAAAAAAACGAATTTATGTAAACAAAATTAACGTAATAATAAAATGAATACTAAATTTATTGAATCATCTTCATAATCAGCAACTCAATTCTTGATTCACCAACATTTACATCACATCATCACCCCTACTCACTCGTTTAAAACAAATAAAAAAGTTAGATAAACGCTAAAAGAAAACTTTTTAATTTTATTTAAATAATTTCTTTTTTCATCTTTCCTTCAAAACTGCAACTTTCCTTTACATTTTCTCAGCATCCATGAATCTCTTATGCTTGTAGCTTCATGTTTATTATGAAGTTTAAAAGGAAAATTTCTCTAAATTAACTCTAGGAAAATACAAGAAATGAGGATGATATGATGATGAAAGCAGCTTAAGGGGGTGAAAAGTTATTTACAAAGATATTAACTTTAATTGAATGTCGGCTTTGCTTTTGCATTTTACTCCTGCAAGTATTTTCGTAGAAAAGTCAAAAGTTTCTCATCTCACACATGAGTTTATGTACGTTAGGATTTTCCATATCTAGATATGCTCCGGTAACGTTCATATTATGCACATATATACTCACAAAATATTTCTTTAAATAAAGATATTTGCACTATCTATAAATTTGCTGAGATTATTATGCTATTATTCAAATGATTTGATATTAAATATTTGTATATCTTGGCCAAATGCATACATGAGTGGATTCTGGATTTCCCTACTTAATGAATGAATGAATTTTGTGTGAAGATATATATCTCTATAGTACCATGCATTATCTCTTATTCAGAGATTTACATATTCACACCTTGCATCATTTATTTGATTGAGTTGACTTTTTGGATAGATTTTGAATAGATTAAGGAAGTTTGAGGTTGTTAGGAATAGAATTATGAACTATAAAATTCTAATTCAAAGAAATTTGATTTGATCTATATTTTAAACTAGTGTTTCTCATACAAGGATACAATCTCCGGATTGGGTTTTTAAAGAATACCTTAGGAATCACCCCATACCCTAAGGATATACTCCATATCTTAGAGTTATAGCCTAAGACAGGGCCGAAGCCAAGAGGGTTCGAGTCCTCGTGGGAAAAATTTGAACCGTGCTCTCGCTGCGGCTTAAACCCTCCTAGCTACACATATGCCCTAAGATATAAGTGAGATATACCCTAGGGATATTTTCTATAATTTATACTAAGCGTCGAGGGTATTTTAATCTGAAAAATTTTACTTTTATTTTTATTTTTTTAGGAGAGTTTATTTAGAGTTTATAGACAGTATCCCTTGGGTATGGGGTACTCTTGGTTAGTCACCACGAGTTAACTTAGCTTTGAAGATTAACAAATCCATATTTGACTGATAACTTGATAAAATCACGGTCAGACTATTCCCTCAACCGTTTACAATCCTCATTACCAGTTGAGCATGAGTATGAGACTCTATATAGAATTTGAGAAGTGACGAAAAAAAGATCTGAAATATATTTTGTTCAAAAATACTCTACACTGTAGCGTGTATGCATTTATGTATATCCGTATATGTGCGGTTGATGGAATGAAAGCTTGGATGCTTTTAACAATTTTCAACATCAATATTTTACACCTTATCACTTCACTGCTATTTTGTGTATTGTTGTATTCATTCTCTATATATCGTATATAGTAAAACACTTGTTTTTTCATTATAAAAGAAAATTGATGCGTACTATTGTACTCTTCAACAACTATTCATTTGCATTTTCTATAATTTTGCAGTCTGAAACCGATAAAGCTGGTGTTGCTGTTGATGATATTACTCATTCTATATATCCTGTTGTATTCAGAGCTGTTCCATTTTCCTGACTGTGTTGTAAAAAAAAAAACTTTTTCGATTTAAAATTATGGAAAATTTCCCCATAGAATTTTATTATTTTATTCCTTTTTTCAACAAGCATCTCCACTGTTACCATTCTTTACTCTATGTACATATCTATATCTATCTATAGTCCTCTATCACAAGCTTCATTGCATTCTTGATTCAATCACCAAGTGCTCTTCTCTCATTCTCAACTTTTTAGTACTCAGATATATAAACTGAAACCGCAATATGCTCACCTCTTACTTAACCACGATTATTTCCCTATTGGATAAACTGCTTTGATTCGCTTTACTCTCCTCTTGGTTTGTCTGTTCTCTGTGTATATTTGTGTGTCTCTATTTCTGTTACATTTTATACCGCTACTTCTGTTTGTCTACAAATACTTGAAATTACTTTGGTAAATATTTGGATTTCAAAAATTTCTGTTGGTAAACATGGCAACGAGATATGTTGGATGAAGCAAGTCCTGCTTCGTGGTTTTAATGAAAGGCGTTAAATTAATTTAAACGGTGCAAAATTAGCCATTATGGCTTTTGGTCAAGATTTTATGCTGAATGCTGGGGGTTTTGTAAATTAATTATGGATGGGTATGGGGATGAATGTACGTAGATATGGTGAGATGTGATGTTTCTCACTGAATGTTTCTTTAGGTTGATTGAACTAGAACTTCCTGTAGATATGCTGCAGAAATCACTTATAATCAAATTGAGTGAACCTAACCTCAAAATTGCCTCTAATCACGATACATTTGAAAAATAGCTGAAATATTTACAACAACTTCATAAGCACTTACAGGAACTATTTCACTTAATGCCTTCAAAATTCTATAACCCATAACACTATCATTATTTTTCAAAACTTTTCATTCAACAATTTCTCTTTTTTTAACAAAAATATTTTTTCAAATGGATAAACTTTTAATGTAAAAGCAATTCAAATTTATTGCAGATTGTGTTCAATTTCCTTTCCTCAAAAAATATATTTTTGTTTTAAACTTTTTTAAGGATTTAATTGTCGAATTTTCCATCTCAACTCTCGTTTTAAAAAAATTAAGTTTTTAAATTTGCAGAATTTTTCATATTTTAAAAAGCTATAGAATGAAAACAATAATAATGACGATTATATGAAGACAGTCACTTCTGTCTTTTTGTAGGATGCACATAGAAAAAAATTTAAGCGAGAGAGAGGAACTATATTATTTGAATTAGCAAAAGAAAACTTCCATTTTCATATCATTTGATGCATAATGAAACAAAAGCGGAAATTAATTAAAATAATTCATAATGCTGAAAAGTATAAGTACATAGATAGAGGAGGGAAAATAAGAAAAGAAATATCATTGAGAGTTGGATGATGATGCAAATAAAACAAAAAAGAAGCAGCAGCAAAAGCTGAAAAAGAAATTAAATTCTTCAATGGAAAATAAGAAATGGTAGAGAAATTGGGGATTTAATTTGTATAAATTGGAATTATTGCGCATTTAGAAGCACAATTTTAAGTTTACATGAATAACAGATTTTTGAAATTTAAGAATTCTAAATTTTTAAATAATTTCAAAATGGCGAAATATTCATCGTGTCAAAAAGTATTTTGCGAAAATTTCATCTTTAAACAGTATTTTAACAATATGAATTAAAATTTTATGATTTTGTAGCATGGTAAGAATAAAATGAATATGATTTAAAATAAATATACTAGTTGCTTCCTTGAAAAAAATAAAAAAATTCTTTAATAAACTTCCAAACTGCCCAACTATACCCAAAACACAAAATCAAAAGACAATTCCAGATTTTTGCAATCCATTTAATTCTCAAATAATGTTTAAAAAATGAATAAAATAACTTAAAATATGAATGAGCCACTCGCTGTTCCTTTTTCTGCTTCCAAAGACGGGTGTAAATATTTTTTCATGATTATTATTCAAGAGAACTTTTTATTCCGTCTTATTTCGTGGGAAAAGAAGCTTATCTTTGTTATTCAGATTTATGACTTCTTTCAATCTTTTCCCAATTTTCCATCTATCTAATATAAAATATATTTCTCATCTCCCTCCTTCACACTCATTTCCTCTTGCGATAGAGCACATTGAGTCTGCTATACATTGGAATTTTTTCTGGTTATAGCAAGTTGATTTACCAAATTTATCATCAATATTTTAATACACTTGCAATTTTTATATTATTAAGATATGATAAAGTTATTGTGAAGCTACCTCTTTATTATTATTATTGAACACAATCAGTAGTACAATGAAGAAATTTCTCTTTTTTTTGTGCATCCTTGTCGATGTTGCTACTTTACATTAATAATTTTTTTAGCATATTTTATGAAGTGAGAGATGATCTGGGTGGATTGAATGAGGTGTGAAATGAATGAGGGTTTGGTAAGATGAAAGAAATTGAAGCTAGTTTTGGGTTATTTTAATGAACAATAAGGTGGATCAGATTTGATCTTAATCAAGTTATAATGTTGCTCGACTTCGGATACTTTAAATTAAAAATATGAAAATTTATTGTTCATTTATTAAAGTTCATAAGTTTTATTAATTTAATTTTTTGGTCCAAGGGATTAGCTTTGCAATTATAGACACTTCGACCCCCCAAAAAATCTTTAATATCGTCCTATTTGGATCTAAGGTTTAAAGTAAGATCCAAACCCACTTCATTAGTTTTGCAAGGCATAATTGGGCATAATCTTAAAGATTCGAACCCAAAACTTCAAAACTACCACAAGAAACTAGAGTCAATCACCTTAATGACAACCCTAGAGAGAGACACCCAAAATTCCATCGTTGTAAATGCCATTAACCTTTCAACTCACAACAGCATCATCATCATCATCTACTCAGGTTGATTGACTTCCTTACTTAAATCATCAGTTCATAAATATGTGAATTTCTAGATGATTTCATAAAAAGCCATAATAATAAGAACAAGAAACAGAACTGAAAAAGGAAAACTTTTTTTTTTGCCTTTATTCATTCACAAAAGAGGCGATGAAGAAGAAGTGGAGATGGCAAAAATCTCAAAAGACAGAGAAAGAGAGAGAGAGAGACAAAGCAGGAAAGTAGGGAAAACATCTTATCATACAATATGCGGTAAAAAGTGCAGATGGAAGGTCTGCTCGATTCTGTTTTTTTTTGTATCGCAAAAAAAATTTTTTTGAAGGAAGCTCAATTTAAAATTTAAATGCCTTAACAATATAAAAATTTCTGTGTTGTGCTACTTTAGTCAACTTATTTTTTCCCTTCTTCCTTCTTTCTCTTACTCTTGTATTTTGTGTGATAATGCAAAATAAGCACAAGCATTTCGTTTCTGCTTCTTTCAGTTCACAAAATGACGTTTAATTTTTATTTCTTTTCATTCTTTTCGCAGTCACACATTTTCAGTTTTCAATAAATTATCATTTCTCATGTTTACGTGCCTTTTTTTTCCTCTTGAAAATGAAATAAATAAATAATTTTTTTGCTGTTGCTGCTTGACTCTCTTATTTATGTTTCTGTACTGCTTTGTGTTGTGTCTTGATATTAAAGTGAATTTAAAAAATGTATCGCAAAGGATATTAGCTGGAATTGCAAAAAAAAATTATATTGAGAATTTTTTGTGGAAGTTTGCAATTTAAGTAGACTTGATTTTGTGGTTGAGGGAAGGTTTGAAAGGTCAGTGGTCGGGAAAAGATGCTTTGTGTGAAGAAGATCATTAACTTTTGCTAAATTGAATGGGTTTTGAATAATTTTTCAAATTTAAAATTAGTTGAACTTGCTTCAAATTTGTCATAATAGAATTGAATTTTGGAATCTAGTTTAAAACTGAACAAAAATCCATAAACAAAAATAAATTTTTAATAATTTTTTATTTCTTTTTTTTCTAAGTGCTCAACTAGTAATGTAATTTATTAGACGATTGTTGTCTTTTGGGAATTTGATACTGTGTATAGTGTATATCTATCTTGTATATAGATGAAAAATTTATAAATCTGTGAGTAATTGCTTTATAGTTTTTGTGCTCTCGGTTAGTTAACTTCTGATGATAAACTGCTGTGATGCACTTAAATGGCACACGAGGGTAATTATTTTATTACTTTTTGTATAAAATGATATTAAAAATGTTGTGGGTGATTTATTAGGAAAAGAGGAAGAGGATTAGGTGAAAATGATATTGATTATATAGTGCTATTAGTACTTAGTAGAGTAATATTTTGAAATTATGAGTTATTTAAAATAATGATTGAAATGCCTTTAAGAAATATTGATGATTTAAAAAATAAAAAGGGGATCAATTTATTCAAAAAAACTGAAAAGTTAAAAATTGAGTTAATAATTGCAAAAGGGAAATAGAGCGTGTATAAGGAAAAATCTTAGTTTACTGATGGAATTTGAACCCTAGTCTTTCGTGTTATCGAAATTTTATTCATTTTCCACCTTAACAATTAGACTAATATCACAAATTGTTATTTTTTGATTAGGTATTTAACAAAATCTCTAAATATTTCTTAAAATTCACACAATATAAACTTCTTTTAAAAACCTTGTTTACAATCCAACACTTGAAACCAAAAATTTTAACAAATCTCCACCCAAAAAAGCATCTTTAATTCCCTCCCATTTGTAATCCCCAAAAACCAACAATAAAACTCTCAAAATCATGAAAAGATAAATAGCAAAAAACTGCCAAGAACAACACGAAGAATGAGTAAAATTGAAGTGAATTGCATTCTGAAGTGGCGCTGATGAGAATGTCAGTCTTGTGCATTTACTTGTGTTATTCTTCCTTCAACTATGAAAAATCCTCCTATTCAATTCCGAATCTACATCTACATAAAAAATAAAATATGTTGTCTAAAGCATTTCTCTGCTGCCGTTTTTTTTGCATACTCCAAAAAGCACTTTTCAATTGAATTCGCATTTTCACATCCAGAAAAGAAGAAAGAATGGAATGAAATCGAAAAAGAGTCAAGAGAGAAAAAAAAAAATAAGCGCAGATTGAATGAGGAGGGGAAGGTGGAGGTGAATAAAAGAAGAGCAGAGAATCACATTAAGGTTCTTATACTTGTCATTCATAACAAGATATTTGCACGCCACTTAATCTGTTTTCTCGCGAATTGAAAGTTCCTTTTTTCATGCTTTATGTCGCTGTGATTTCGTTTTTTTTTCTTTCTTTCTGTTGCTGTGGCATGGTAGATGGATGGGGGGAAATAAATAGATATTTAAGTCAAAATAAAAAAATAAAAATAATATTCAGATAGAAATGGAAGGCATTTCACCTTCTGTGAACATTTGTGTACTAGCTACAACTATATTCTCGGTGTTTGGAGTGAAGGTAAGTACAGAAAAAAATTATCAATTCTGAAATGATATGGATGGGAAGTTGGGAAATTATGTTACAGAATGGAGGGATTAGGCGCTTTTTTGGAATTGAATTTGGGATAGTAATTGTTGGGTGTCATATTGTTGAATTCTAATGGAATTTAAGGGTGTATATAGCTTTTGATAACAGTATGAGCTAAAATTGGATGCATAAATAAGGAATTATATCTAATTATTCTTGGAAAATACCAGATTCAGTGATTAGTTTTAAAATTTAAAAAACTAACCTTAAAACTAGGTCGAAACGATTGAGAATCGAACCTTAAGTAATCAATCAACTAAATACCGAAATCGAAAAATACGAGGTTCGATTTCCACTTGGATGAAACTTTTTTAATTGAATTTCTTTTCTTCTTTCTTTTTCAAAATTCAACAACTAAGTAATTTCAAAAACTTAAGTTTTATCTTATTTTATATTAGAATCTCTTGACATACTTTTTAATTAAAAATTGTAAATACCTAGCAATTGATCTACATTTCACAAAATGCTGAAGTTCCTAAGTGTCCAAAAATCCTAAATACTCCAAAAATGTAACAGACAAACCTCAATTCTTAGACAGACTGCCTTCAATACATCACAAGTATCGTCACATTCCAATTCCTTCCGAACCAAAAAAAATTGCATTGAAAAAGTGAAAAAACAGCGAGTGAGTGAGAAGGAAAAATTAATGATGTTTTTTGGCAGGAAAATAAGGCAGGTAGAAATTTACGTGTAAACATCGATTTTTATTTTTTATTTCCATTTCTACTTTTATATTCTCATATTTAAATATGTGTATTTATTATTATTATTTAGTAGATAGGAAGGGAATTGATTTTAGGTTGAAGTATAAAGCAGGCAAAAACTTTTTACAGAATTTATTTTTTTTCTAATTTTCACTTTCGACAAAAAATGGAATATAAAAAAAAAGTATTTTCGATTCAATTCGTTGTGCCATTTGTTATTAAACTGTCATTTAGATGTTAATATTTCTGAATTTTTTTCCATTATTATTATTTCGATTTTTGCTGTGCTAGTAATTTGCTGTATTTTTTTGTATATTTTTTTTTTGCTGTATTATAAAAATAACATTAACATATCTTACAATGGCTGGTACAATTTGCAGGAAAAATTCAATTAGGTGCCATTTAATTTTGCGCGCCAGTTATTTTTTTTTATTACCTCACCTCCAGCGTGTCTCTCGTACAGGCATTTATAGCGTGAATTTTGAAGGATAATTTTGTTAATTTTATGCACTTTTGGATTATTGATGATGTTGGAAAGGATTGTTTGGTTCGGAAAGTTTACAAGGATTAAAATTGAATTTGGAGATGAATAAATAGCAAAGTAGTCACTCATTATGATTTGTTCTGTGAAATTGATGTTTTTGGAGGTTAAAATTCAGGGATTTTAAAGGAATTGACATAAGCCTATGGTTTTAAGACTTTTTGACTCAAGAGTCTTGACATTTTTTATGGTACAACATTTGTCAATAGTATTTATGAGGTCGATAAATCTTATTGATTTTTTGTAAGATCTTTTGCTGCAAGATACTAAGGTGTCGCGTGCTCTAGTTTATGAAACACTGACAAAAACCTATTGAAATTGGGATTTTAAGATCCCAAAAATCAAGTTCCTGTAAAAAATGCGCATTACTCTCCAGTACCCCAAAACTCCCCTTTTCAAGGATTTTCCCACTTTTATTCTGTATCATCCAAAAAATAACATTCAAGCAAAAATAAAAAAAAAAGTTGACGCGCGAAAAAAAATAAGCGGAAGGAAAATTATACTGAATATTGTTCTGTAGCTGATTCAGAAACGTAATAAAAAAAAAGAAATGAGAGAAAGCAATTCACGATAATCATAAATGCCATTTTATAGGTGTAACAATACAATGCCTTCCTCTATCCGCACTACTGCATATTGTGAAGTAAACGTTTATTTAAAATTAAATAATACATCAAATGTCAATTCAGGCAAAAAAAAAAAATAAACTGCAAGTGAATTGGGGGAGTTTGAAAGTAGCTGTGGTGATGGAAACAATTGATGTCGATTTTGTTGACAGCTTTCTTTTCTTATTTCTACAATAACTATTTCATTTAAAGGCAAATAGAAACTGAAAAAATATTTAACTGGGTTATTCGCTGAATTACGTCAAATATTTCCTGAAAACTTCTTCCTTTCTCCATTGCCTTTCCTTCCTTGTTTCTTGGCCAAAAAAGATATATACTTTTTTCTATGTTTGTAGAAAGGAAAGAGATGTGTCAAGGATAGACATAATAAAATCTTCTTTCATGTGATTAATGCACAAAGGAGGGGATCTTTCTGCAGGATTTCGGAATTGTAAATGTTGCTTTTTGGAAATTCTTGTCAATAGGGTTAGAGGCGCATTTTCGATTGGAAGTTGTGTTAAGGCTATTTATTTGTTTTGGTTCTGATTTAGATTTTGATGCTCAGAAACTTAATTTTTCTCTATGATTTATCTTCATTGAGTTTAAAACTTAGCTCAAACAGTTAATTTAATCTGGATTTTTATCGAAAAAATTGGAAATTTTAAAAATTGACTGGAAATCAAAGGATTCGAACCTATGACCTTCAGTTACTTGATCGAACAAGTTCGACGAATCATTTAACAACCAAAAATTTTCAAAACCGTCCACATCATAAACTCGATCATCCAACAATATCAGTACACAATAAAAACATAAAATCAATTGAAAGTAAGGAAATTATTATGAGTCTCAGAAACCCACAAGCAGAAAAATGACCGAAAAATATTCTTTCCCTCAACTTAATAAAATCAAAGAAATGACTAGAAAAAAAATGCAGGAAAATTGGCAAAGAATTTTGTTTGTGTCCTTTTTCTATTCTCAGAAAAAAATTCCAATTTTTTTTTTCTATTTCTCTGCATCATAAAGCTTGATTTTTGAAATAATAAATTCCGATCAGGAGGTTTGCTTATGAATCTGTTGGCTCAGGTCTTTTCTAAGTTATTTACAAAAGCATTTTTCTTATTTTTGCACATTACAAATTGAGACAATTTTATTTTATTGTCCTTTTTTATTGCTTACGTTATTTTTCTTTCTGCTTGCAAAAATGAAGCATATACTGCATACAAACATACTTTATGAGTATGTACACACAAGCTCTTCCCTTCGATCTTAATTTAATAAATAGAATTATGACTGTTAAGACAATTTTTTATTCTTTTATTTATTTTTACGTGTTTTCTTGGAGAATCTTGTTCAAAGTTTTAAAATTTATTGATGTGGATTTTTATTTTGTGGGAAATTTATGGCGTAGGCTTGTATTTTATTTGAGGAGATTATGGTGTAATTTTGTGGTTATTGATTGTGAATTTTATAAAATTGTACTTAAGTAATAAAATTCATTCAAATATAAATCTATGTTTCAAAATTCAATTGTTCGTGAATTTTTATCAAAACTCTTGTTGCCTTCCACAACTTTCTATCAAAACTGATCTACAAAAATTTAAAATGACAATGGAAATTTCCAATCTCCATTTACTGTCTGAACTTGTTAACTCTACAGTCATTTAGGCACCAAAATCTATTCCAAATGTGTGTCTAAATCTTAATTAATTGCCATAAAATCAATGAATTTCAATAAAAGTTATTAAATTGTAGGCAAACATCAAAGAACAATTGAATGTTAAGAAAACATGTCGCGAGGTTTGATAAAATTTAAAATAGAATTACTTAGTATGAAGATTTTGTGACAAAGGGGGGGGGGGTCTGAAAATCCAAGATTTTAAAGGACTTTATAAGTGAATAGTCCCTTATTAGAATTTTGGTGAAGTATTTGTATATAGAGGACGTTCGTAAAATTTGCTTAGATAAAATGGAGGGGGGGGGGAGGAGGGTGTGAAAGATTTGATTCGTTATTCAAGAGAGAAGGGCCAAAAATGAAAAGTTTCTAATTTAAGCGTTTTACGATCGATGCTGGAATTGATAAATAAAAAAAAAGAGCATCAACTAAATCACTCATAGTCCCAACCCCTGAACATTCAAAAAATCTTAAATCAGCTAGTCCACATAGTTTCACATTCAAAATTATTTTTAACAAACGCAAATCAATTAATTTAATACATTTGTGAATAAATAGAGAGTATATGACATTGAAGCTCTCAGTTCTTGATAAGATCTAGGAGTGTCGAAATCGTATTCTTATTTTTGTGTGGATTCATAGTCATAGCAAGATGAAATTGTGAGTTTTTTATAAAGTGAATTTTAAAAGTTAAAAAAATCTGAAATTATGCATTGTTTTAATTCAATAGAGTGAATCACTTGATAGTTCTTATCATCCTTATTGCATTCTGTGATAAAGCCATCAGTCAACAAAAATACATTCGTGGATATAATAGCCAAAATGTATGGACGATTCTTAGCATGAGATACTGTACATTCAATGTCCTTCAAAATGAGACAATTTACTCGCAAGACTTTATGATATCAGCAAAGCGATCAGAGACAACTGAGGCAATTTCATTCGAACGTAACAAGAAAATTGCCTACCTGCCAATAAAAGTCTACAATGTGTTCCCAAATCTCGTCGCATATGAAGTCTTTGACTGTGCATTAAGAGCAGTCAAGATAGAAAATTTCGAACGACTTGACAAGCTTCAGTTTGTGGGTCTACAGCAAAATCAGTTAAGACACATCCCGTACGATACATTTAGAGACTTAATTCAGCTTCAGCACATTCATTTATATGGAAATGAATTGACATATGTCGAGGAACGAACATTTGAAACGCTTGAAAATTTAAGAAGCATCAACATGAAGGAAAATTTAATCGATCACATTTATGAAGGCATATTCGATAATTTAATAGAGCTACGAAATGTATCGCTTAGCAACAACAACATTCGGGTATTGAATGAAAATCATTTTAAGAATAACAAGAATATCGAGTACATTTGGTTGAGTCGGAATAAAATTCAGGAATTAAGTTCCAAAACGTTTGAAAATATGAGGTACTTAAAGTATGTTGATTTGCGTGGTAATCCTTGCATTTCTGGATCGTATCGTGTTAATAAATTTAAGGAAATGGTTAAGAGGATTAATATTGGTTGCAAATCTAGGCACGGATAATTTTATTAGTATTGTTATGTGCTGTGCACGGCTTTAGAGTTTTGAATTTGCGTTGGAAAGATTTTTGAGTGGTTTTGTGAATAAAAACGATAAAGCTAAAATTTTTGGTTAATTAAATTTATGTTACAGGCATTAGAAATATACTTTAACGGTCTTTTAAAATTCAAATTAAATATTCAACAAAAATTAGTTGATTTTCTCCTTGTAAAGTTGTTATTCCCCTATGAAAATAGAAATTTAGTCTTTTTCTGATCTTTGAACAATAAACATCGATTAATTTAGATAAATCTGTAAAAATTCCTTGATTGAACTGATTACTTAGTAAGTACAGTGATATTCAAATCAATTGAACCAAGAATCTTCAAACAAAAACTAAAATATTCATCATCCATTCATTCAACTCTACAATAATAAAATAAAAATAAAAGTAAAATCCTCCTTTGAGTTTACCGTCCAAGGCAAACTAAAAATCAAAACATTTAGACCATATTGAGAGAAACACATAGAAAAGTACAAACAGAAACTCAAAAATTTCCTTCATTCCTGTACATTTATTTTTCTCAGGTCCTTCCTTTCTTTTCCTTTTATTTGGTTTCAATTTATTTGTGTCTGCAAGCAGCGATGAATTTTAATGGTTTTCAATTTATTTATACACACATATACACACACACAAAATATTCTCTCTGATTGAATTTGATCTCCAAAATATTTACTTAAGCTTTTCCTTTCTTTTTTCATTTCAGCAGTTTTTATATTTGCTTGATGAGAAATTGATTTTTTACACCTTGGCTGTTTATATTTGAAACAATTTTTGCACTACTTTACGTCTTTTTCTTTTTTGATTGCATTGCAGTTGGCAAAATAATAGAATTTGGAATAATGTATTGGAATATAAATGTTGCTTATTTAATCTTCCTATTCTTCTATTCACAAACTTTACTTTTTTTTCATCTCGTTCTCACTCACTCAATACTCTTCAAACATATTTG
The DNA here is from genome assembly GCA_026123125.1 of Chironomus striatipennis. Taxonomy (NCBI): domain Eukaryota; kingdom Metazoa; phylum Arthropoda; class Insecta; order Diptera; family Chironomidae; genus Chironomus; species Chironomus striatipennis. The sequence goes on along the minus strand of CM047394.1, from coordinate 13,121,643 downwards.
AAACATAAACAATTTCAATTGCAATGAGGTAAAAATAAGAGAAGTGAGAGAAGTTTTACTTCTTTTTTTTTGTTGTTGTTGCTTTTATCCTGAAGGGCTTGGATGAGGACTTTGTTAGCATGGAGTTTTGAGCTTTGTAACGATTAGATCAGTTTTGGAAATTTTCAAAAAAAAAAAATGGTTTTAATTTTTTTCAAAAGATAAAAGGTTTTTGCATCTCCGCAAGAAATTTTTGAATATGATGGGATTCGAACCCGAAGCTGAAACCATTTTTTTTAATATTAAATTTCACAAACTCAGCTATTGAGTTAATTTTACTCATTTACTTCAAATTGCTTAAATTTGAACTTAATTGCTAAGCATTGTTATATTAAGATTTGAATCTGGTCGATCATAATAAAGTAGATAATAATTATATTTTTGAATAGCATAAAATTTTTCAAATTTAAATTCAAAATAGAGATTTTGTGTGACTTGAAATAGTACAAATCAACTACTGCGCCCTAATCCATCAGCCACAACAATACTCTTAATTACTCGCCTCTTTCTCTCTCAAATAAAAATTCCATTTAATCTCTTTTTCATGAAATGCCTTTTACTTTAGTTTTGTATCGCTTTGAACCTCAATAATGAACTGTAGATTGAACTAAAACTTTTATTTTTCAAAACATTTTTTCTCTCCTCTTGAGGCTCAATAATGTTAACATTTCCTTCCTATACGTCTAAAATATACAACAATATTTTTTAATTCTGCTGTCTTTTTTTCTTTCCTCATATATTGGCAGCAGCAGGAGCAGTAAAAAAAGAATGCAGCCTGCATATACTTAAAACTAATTACATATTCAGTTGTTTCTGAAGATAAATTTATGATTATTGTTTTTTATAACTTTAACCAAAAAAGAACTACTTCCATACAACAAAATTGCTGTATATAGATGTGTAGAGGAATAATGGATTTGGTTTTATAGAAAAATTTCTCCTCAGTGAATTAAAATTTAGTCGAGGATTTTTTTTTATTTTATTTCAAAGCAATTTCCATTTTAAATATTTTTTATACAGAAGCAATGAAAATGAATGAAATATCTACATTAAATATTAAAATGAAATTTTTTACTCCTCTCGACTGTTCGCTTCTTCCACAAGTGGAAGTTTCTTTTCAATTTGAAATAAATTAATACTCATCATCTAAACTGTGTTGGAGATGAAATAATACAAAAAATTCTTTTCACTTCATTCGTCCGAATTGTTGAAAGAGAATTTATTAAGCTTGTGTATTCATTTTGGATTATGAAGTTGGACTGGATGTTTTATCTTGGATTCTTGGATTTTAATTATTTTTGATTCAATTTTTTGTTGTTTAGCTGTAAAAGTTAAATTTTGACGCCAAAATTTAAATATTTTAAAAAATTGAAAAAGTATGAGTTCAAATCCTATCAATCATATTAAAGAAAGATCTAGATCAGTATCAAATCCCATCCTATCCATCAATCCACAACAGCATCCATTCTACATTTCTCACAAAACTTCCATCAAATACTTTCTATTCATTCCTTGACTGTTGAGTATGACTGCGAAAGTATCTAGCGTAAATATATTAAAATATTCAGGATAGTTGTCGGGATATACAAAAGACGATGGAGGTGGAGGAACTGAAAAAACAAAAAAACGAACGAGGAAAAAAAATATGAAAAGAAGTCGAGGCGGTAAAGTGCTGCTGTAAAGTGAACAATGACATTGTTCGCCTTCATTCTGCTACTACTAATTTATGCAAAAGCCTTATTATTATGCGACTGTGCAGTTTTGGCTGTGAACATTGTAAACATTGTATTGCGTTCAAAGTGACACGAAATGATAGCTGGCAAATATTTATTTTTTAAATGAAAAATTGTTTAATTACCATGAGAAACGTGTTGTTTTATCAATGAAATAAAAATAAAATTATATAGTGGAATTGGGTGGAGAGAAAAATGTGCATTTATGTGGATAATCTATGCTCATAAATTGGATTTTTTTTTCTGCTGACTTTTCTTCTTCTTTGTTAGCTTTTCTGTTATTAGATTTTATTTTTTATAAAAGTTAATTAGTTTTGAGATGAGATGATTTTGGAGGTTATAAAGGGACTGATTGATGCAGCTGTGGGATGAAAATTTGTTTAGTTTAATTTTAGAGAAGCTGATTTTTTAATTTGAATTTTTTTGATTAAACAATTTAAAGTTGAAATTCTTCAGATTTAGAATCAAAAATTTTAAAATTTGAGGTTAGAACTCTCAAAATTCAAGATTATAATTATTTAAATTTCAAATTAGAACTCTATGAATCTAGATAAAAATTTCAAAAAATTCCTTTACAAAATTGTAAAGTTTAAAAACAAAAACTACTCAAAATCAACTCAAACCTTCCAAATCCTCAACTCAAATAATTTTATAGCAATTTAAAAGACATTCCTCATCCATACATAATCCACTAATAAATAAATTAAACACAAACCCAAGAATGCCCAAAAGGGAGGAAAAACCATAAGAAAATTATTTGAAAATGAAGAGAAAATTGAAGCTGTAAAATACTTCCATTCTTAATCTTTCCCATTTGTATAATAATTTCTTTCACAGACTCATTCATTGTTGCTTGGACATGAGTACTACAAAATATGCCTCTTATTCTTAAAGAAGATTAATTGACCATAAATCTTGCAAGTATTTTTGCATGACTGACATGATGAATTTGAATGGATATTTCTCCATCACAAATGTGTTGCATGCTGCATATACAGCATGGGATTTACATTGAAAATTTAATTTTTTATTCTCTGTATTGTTGAAAAATTGTTTCTGAAAATTTTACCCCTTAATATGGTTGATAAATAGTAAAATGTACATTCCTACAACCTTTTACAATACTAATCGTGTGTTTCGATGCATAAAAGTGATTTAAATATGTACACACACCTAAAACAATGCACAAATTGCAAAATGAAAATAGCATATATGATCCCATCTACCTACCTAAATACATTCACAAAATCCTTTGGTGAATTGATTCTTTTCTTTTATTTATGAAATTGTATAGTATATGAAACAATTACATTAACACAAAATTTTGTCATTTGTAAATCTACCGAAAATCTTTATGGCAAATGCCGAGAACGTAATTTTGCAAATGTATACACAAAAATTTTACCTTTTTTACCATGAAAATGCTATGCAAATACTTGCATATACACACTTCAAAATATCTATTCCCCTTTTCTATCTAACTATGTTATCTGTGATGTTTCAACTATTGCTACTCAATCTTCAGGAAATGGGCACTTTTTGTTATTATTTTACTAAAATTTTTGTAGAAAGGACTGAGGTTTGATTCCTTAATTATTATGGATAAGAACATTACGTTAGTAATTTTTCAAATTCCATCAACTTTTCAAATTGAAATCATGATTTAGCATAAAGAGGGGCTTGGCACTATTTCTTTAAGTTTCTACTTAAAAAATAGCCATTCAACCTATTAAATAATTTGTTTCGGAATATTATTATTATTATTATTTTGGATTTTTTCTGTATTAGCCATTCAACCTACTAATCCTTACAAAAAGTGCCCATCCCCAGCCTATCCATCTCCTACCTATCTCAATTCACTCACTCATTTCCTAAAATCAGCTTTTCACGTGTGTGCATATAATATAATATTGCATTGCATTGTAGTCTCATATAATCATCATATACATCACAGTATGGAATTGTCGTAGAACATACAACGCAATAACATATTTTAACCATTTTTTGGATTGAAACATTCTGAAACATAGAATTCTTTTTGAGAAGGAGAGGAGGAGTAAAAAAGGTAAAAAGGAATGCATGGAGACAAGGAAGAGACTTTAACAAGTATTTACATTTTCAAATTCGCTTGCACATGAAATAATGATTGTTTGAGTTTAATTTTGGGAAATTGTCATATATTTTGTTTCGTCTCTGTTTCAGGTTGATGTAGATCAAGGTGTGGAGGAATGTTACAATGAGATTAAAAGCCGTTAAAAATTGAAATTTAAAAAATTGATAAAAAGTTTAAATTATGAAAATACGTTATAAATTCAAATTTTACAAAATTGTTAAATTTTTAAATTTTGAGAAAATCTTTCAAATTTGATCTTAAAAGTAGTTGAAATTTTCAAATTTTTTCAAATTATTAATATTTGAATCCTACAAAAACCGTTCAAATTCAAAGAAATCAAACCTTAACCCTGATAAATCCAAATTTTCATTTTTTACCGTTCATGTCCTTGAAGCACGACGCAATACATTCATCATCAATCCATCCACCTATCTACTGTTATTACATACACATCACTCACATCATATGTTTATACATGCATGTGCCTTACCATAATAGTATGGAAAAAGGTAGATAAGTGAAAAATAGAAATGATAGACTAAAGAGGCGTAAATTAATTTTTAAACACTTATTATTATTGTTATTAACGCTCTTTCGAGGATGGAACAATGTAATGTAAGTACAGCAATCAGTGCATGCATTCATTAAAATGAAAATTCGAGGGAATTTACGATTGTTTTATTTGCAATTTATGGGCAATATTCAACATGAAAATGAAATGCTCATGCACTTTTAATTTCTGAGTACAGCTAGATTTTCATTCATGTTCATTTTAATTGTAATTGCATGTTGTTCATTTTTTAAAAAATAAAATTACTTATTAATGTGGGTTGGGACTATTGAGGGGTCTGGATGGCTGTCAGGTAATAAAATTAATTAATTTTAAAAATTTTTGAATATTCTTTAACATTGCTAATTCATTAAAACTAATAATAAGTGGTGGAAAATTTTGATATTTTCTAGTTAAAAAATTCAATTTGATTTTTTTTTTAAAAAAATCTAGAATTTAGACTGTTTTGAATTTCGTACACAATATTTAAATTTCAAATAATTTTTATGTTCGTAGAAAAGTTTGAAAAAATTTAAAACTTTTAAATTTTCAAGAAATTTCAAATGAATTTTCATAAAATGCGCCTTATGCACACCACCTTTAAAATTTTCTTACTTGAAATTTTCCTGCAAATTTAATTTCTCTCCACATACACTCTGTTTGAGACATGAGTAAACAATTTTACATGAAGTAATTTACTTTATAAAATTATAAATTATTAAAACAAATAAAAGCACATCGCGGAAAAATGAAGAAAAATTATTTTAAATCTACTCATGTCAGGCGAGAAGAGCAGCAAGAGGTTGTTTTTGAAGAGGAGGAGTGTTGTTATTTTTATTGCTGTTATTATTCTATTTTAAATGTGATGATAAATACGTTCTTGACATTACATGAAGGGAATATCATGTGAAATCGCGAGTACATGTGTGGATTTTTATTATGATTTATTTGAAACTAGTTGAATTCTCAACATGAAATGGTAATAAATGGATGAGATGTGTTTTTATTGATTTTAAGTGCTTGAAGTTGGGGGAGGGGGTAGATGAATGTGGTTTGAAATGCTTTGATGAAATTTGAGCCTTAAAATGAATGAATATTTGAGAATATATTTACAAGAATTATTGAACCTAGACATGACTTTACTATAAATCCGAACCTCTTAAGACCCTCCCCTGGCTACGCTCTTGACTATATTGTAGATATCAACCGTATCAATCATTCCCCACAATTACATTCAATATTAATCGTCTGTAAAATTGAAAATTCATCAAAACAATTCCTCAAGACAAAAGACCATTTCTCATTCCTAATCAACACCAAAAAAAGGAATCAGCACAAAAAAATGAAAATTTTTCATTCAACTCATTCATAATCAAACAAATGAAAAATAATAATTGAGAATCGAGAAGTGAATGAATTATTATTCTTTATATTTTTTTTAACAAATGAAGAAAAGGAAGCGAATTGGAAGTCAAAATAAGTCCCATGATGATAAAGCAATGCAATTATCAAAAAAAGAATGAGAATTTATTGATGAAGGTGAGAACAATGAAGCTGAAATAAAAAAAATTCCTTTTCCATTCTCATTTCGAGGTAGAATGCATTTGGGAATTATTTTTTTTTCGCAGTTCATCTTGGCTTTGTGTGTTTGAAGAATGGAAAGAATTAATAGAAAATTTGATTCCGCAGTTCAGTTTTTTTAGTGTAGATTTTAAAGGATTTGAGTAAGAGGAGGGGGTATCATAACATAAAAACCAGCCAAAACTATGAAAAATAAAATCAACCAACTTTTATTCTGCATCACTGCCACATCCACATAAAAGAATTGTATAATCATTTAACTACATATGTTTAGCATCAGCAAAGCATCAGTGGTAGATCAGAATAGCAAATTCTGATAAACTTTATCCATGATTTAACCACTTGACATGAAGAATGTATTCAAACACACAGAGTGAGTCAGATGATGATAAAAAAATTGGTGAAATGAAAATTTGCATTAACATCAAAAAATCACATCAGATGTGAGAGCAAAAAAGCTGTTCATGCTTGCATTGTTTGCGGTACATATTCAAAATAATTTTTATATGTTGGGGGTGCGAAAAAAAGGAGGAATTAATTGCACAAATAAATACGAAACTTTCTCAATGGTGAAATTGAATTTAGAAAAATTTTGGGATATGAAAAAAAAAATAATTTTTTTAAATGATTTAATGAATGACATTATGTGAACTTAGCCTCACACTCTTGATGGTGCGAATGTCAATGTGTGTATGTTTTTGGGAAATTAAACTCGATTTCAATTTTTTTTGATATTTGTACAAGCAATGAAAAATACATAAAATAAAAATTTGACAGACATCAGACGGAAAGTTGAATGAAATGAAAATTATAATAATTTGAAACTTTTTTCCGTGTGTAAAATTTTTATAGAAATAAAAGTGGATAAAATGTTGATGGAAGTGGATTATTTGTGGCGCAGATGGTGGAGATTTTAGTGAGATTTTTTTAAAAAATTGATGGTTTTGGAAACTTAAATTAAGTTCTGATTTTTTAAGCATACTTAATTTTAAGTTCACATAAAATTAAATCTCCATAAAAAGTGTGAATTCTAGTTTAAAAACTAGATCAAACTGCAATTTAAAGTATCAATTGAAATATTGATTGCATATTGATCAAACTGAGAGGAAGTATTTTAATTAAATGGAGGATTGGGTTCGATTCCTACAGAATTTAATTACTAGAGGCCTTGAATTTGAGTTGGTTCTAGTGAATAACTATGGCTTAATTTGTACAAAGATTCATAATTATGTTTCCAAGAATCATTTTTCATACATTATGATTTAAATAGAATTTTTATGGAACTAATTCATTATTCAAATTGATCAAAATTTAAATAAAAAAACAGTTATTCATAGTTGAATCAGAATTTTAATTTGACTTAAAAAATTGTACTTTTAGGAATCGAACTATGAATTTTCGTGAATGAGGTAAAATCTTGCTGAATAATTAAATTGTCATGAATGACACTTGGTCAAACGACAATCAGTAGCATCCTTTTCCTCTATCCAAGATAACAATGAAAAACGAAAGAATCAAGCAAGATACTATAAAAATGGTTATAATATAAAAACCAAAAGGACAAAAATGCTGACGCAGGTACGCCGGGTTGGTCAGATACATTTTTCCCACATATACACGTTTATACGCAATGAAAATTAAGCCACACACATTAATTCCATGCAATGAGTGAAAATTATTGAGTGCATAAGCCATAAATCGCTCAAAATACAATATTTTTTTTTGTATATTCCTACCGATGGAACATCCAACAATTGTACAATACTTATTTCAATATTATTCAATTTCACACAATTTAATTTAATTTCTGCATAAATACAAAATTGAATGAGAAAAAAACCACGCCGTTGCATTCTATTCGCGGATTAACAGCAGGCACAAAAAAGAATTTTTTTTTTCACCAAATTAAATTATCAGGCGTTGGACAGAGCAAAAAATGCTACAGTAAAGGAAGAATACAGCAACAAAAAAAATATTTTAGGCGATTTCTGCAACAGTGAATCGTGAAAAAAATAAGCCGCAATTTAAATCCGCAACAATGTAAACCTGAATAAAAAAAAATTGAGAGCTGAATGCGATACAAAATGCGATTTTTGAGGATTTATTTTTGCTAGTCACAATGATATGTCATTTTAAACTAGCTACTATTCACTATTTTTTATTCTTTTTTTTGATTCGGAAACAATTTATTTAAAAATTTCAAGTTTTTTAGCTTGTTGAGGCTATTTCGACAATTTGTCATGTGGAATTTGTATATCAAAGTATTATCAAAGCTCACCGCAACAAAACACGCGAGAATTTATATCGAAAATGGTGAGAGGATAATTTGACCTGCATTTTTTTATTATTTTGCAGCATTTGTGAATAGTTTGATTTATGGATGTTCTTAGCTTTTATGGTATTTTTTGTGGTTTTTGATGAATGGGTTGGATTATTTTTAAGGTGTTAAATTGGAATTGAAAAATATTTATTTATAAGTTTAAAGATACTAAAGTAGACAGTTTGGGGATCAAATAACTTAGGTGGAGTCTGTTATTATTGTAAAAATATATTCAAAGCTTTGCAAAGGAAGAGATTCAAATCCTTTTGTTTTACAAATCAATTTCAATTTTAGAGTCGATTCTTTGAACATGAACTCATATAATAAAAATCAGAATTCGAAGTCGACTCCGAGTCGACTCCATTTCATCGACTTCGAGCTCTGATAAAAAGTCATTAAATCTAATTAAAACGATCCATTTACAAGATTTAAGATAGTTACAACCTTATACTACTTTAAAGCAATAAACACTTATCCGCCCTTTGAAAAATTTCATCAAAAGTAAATAATTTCCAACCACAAATGCCATTCTGTCTGCATTTATTTAATTCAAGAAAAGTAAAAAAAAACTTCAGAGATTACAAGAAAATCTTACGGATAAGCTCATAAAGCTCCTCATAAAAAATTAATATCATAATGCTCCAGGATCGCTTTCCATAGCACAGAAAAAATTCTTACAAGTATGAAAAAGAATTTCCAGCATTTTCAATCGCGATAAAAGCTATCCTCAAGTGGCTCTTTAAGTGAAATATCTTATTCATGTAATACAATTTCTGATACTGAGATTTTTTTTTTAAATTTTGCACTTAGCAAAATTTGCATGTCTAAACAGTCCACAGACTCATAACCTTCAACCTTTTGTTAACAACATAAAATTTTCAGCATAAATTCATCGTAAACATTCCAATATTGTCACAACACAAAAATACAACTTAATTTTCTATCGCAAAGTTCATAAAATATGAAAATAGCAATACGAAAAATGGCAAATCTCTCTTTATTCACTGTCCTTTTGGGAAACAGTCCAAAGCTGTATAAAATACACATGAACAAAAGTTTATCAAAATTACGATAAAAAGCACATAATTTGATAAAGTAATGGAGTATTTTCTCGCGGATCTTTTTTTTGTATTCTTTTTGCATTCCCAACTCATTCGCGTGTATTTGGATGCAAATATTGTTCCTACTGTTAGTTACCGCTGTTTATGCCACATGTATTCACACATGAATACCAGAAAATATTTGAATGAGAGTAAGCGAGTCGTCGACAATCGTTGAGTGAGGCATAACAATGTAATAAGCAGAGCAATTAACCAACAAAATTTATTTCCTCAAAAATGTATGTGGAAGCATTTGAAATTAAATAAGCATACAGAACCAGGCTGATGATGGGGAATTCTCTGGCTGTTGTTGTTGTTTTTAATTTTTTTCAGGGGCATTTGGAGTTGGGTGATTGTAATTGGATGCAGAATGTCCAATTATTTTGTTAATTTATGCTTTTTTAAATTTTTTTGCGAAAATAGTATTTTTTTTTATAAAAATACATCTTCTACACATTATGATCAAAATTTACACATTAAGTTTCACATTTTACACATCAAGTTCATAATTTTGCAAATTAAGTTCAAAAACTTACATATCAAGTTTAAAATTTACATATCAAGTTCAAAAATTTACATATCAAGTTCATAATTTTGTACATCAAGTTTAAAATTTTGCACATCAAGTTCAAAATTCAAAATTTTGCAATTCAAACGTTTAAATATCAAATTCAAAATTTTACATGTCAAGCTCAAATTTTTACCCGTCAAGTTCAAAATTTTGCACATCAAGTTCAAAATTTTACATATCAAGCTCAAATTTTTACCCGTCAAGTTCAAAATTTTGCACATCAAGTTCAAAATTTTACATATCAAGTTCAAAATTTTACACATCAAGTTCAAAATTTTACACATCAAGATCAAAATGTTTTCAAACTAAATAAAAATGCGTTTAAATTCCAAAAACCTAAAATTCAAAAACACACAATCCAAATACAGACTTTCACTGCCTAATTTTCCATCCTCATCCTGGAGAAAAAAAAGCTCATTTTCATGTTGCTTCAGCTAATTTTCATATTTTATTATTTCTGTTATGTTTTAAAATTTTCACTCTGTGTGAAATAACTATTAGCTGGAGGAGATAGATAGAATCATTTCTCTGCATTATTCCTCGTTTTTTTTATATTAGAATAACGAAAATCATTCGCAATAAATATTCAGCATATAGAAAATGAGCATCATTATTTCTACTCCTACAACTCCGGCTTGTGCCTCAGAAATATTATTTTGAAGTTATAGCTTAATAAAACACGAGCATGTGTACAGAAGGAACTATCAGAAATAGAATATAATTTCAGTATTTTAATTATAGAATAAAAGTTTTTTTTTGTGTCGGGTTTAATTGATGGATCTTTGTGGATTTAAAATTGCTGCTATTTTCTCAGCACTTTTGAGAATTGAAAAAAATTCTGTTCTTATTTCTTTATTTTTTGTCGGTTCCATATCACATTCTATTGTATTAAATAAATGTTTATAATGAAACTTATTAATGAGATTATCTTTGTTGATGCATTTTTCTCACTTGTGAATCTCAGTTAAAATCAGATTATTTTCATTTTTATGGTTACGAATATTTTTTTGTTGTTGTTGCTGTTTATTCTTTTGAGAATTTTTTTTTTTGATTGTCGGATTTTAAAATTAATTTACTTGTATTTAAGTGGGAATTTATTACATTGTGGTTGCAATGAAGCTCTACTTTGTTGCTATTTTAATGAGTTTTTAAATAAAATTGTTGAATTTTTTTGTGTGTGGATATTTTGGACAATGAGGTTCTTCTGCAGGAGATGGGGTCATGTGGATATGAAAATTAAGAAAAATTCAACAAAATTGCATTTCCACAATTTATTAAAAAAGTCTGATTTTTTTCTCAAAGCCTAACCTCAAAATTCTCAAATCTTCCTCTCAATTACCCCTTCTTTCCTCTCCTTCCCCCCAACATCCCAATCATTACCCACAAACAATCAAAAATTAAGACTAAATTTTCAATTCCTTGATAGATTATGAAAGTCCAGTTGAAAAGCAATCAAAAACCAAAGAAAATAAGAACATCAAAAATTGAAAATCATCTTATCGTAATCAAAAAATCATTTAAGGTTTATTGAAGATGAAGCCAGAATCACCAGCAGCAGCAACAGCAAAAAAAAGATTTTTTTTCTTCTCAAATTGAGCAATTATCTAAATTATGTAGCAAATTAGTTTAGATTCGCTTCATTTAAAAGTCGACATAGGGAGAATATATGTGTGTCTAACAATATTCCTTGTGTATGGACATTGAGAATTTTGAGTGAGAGAGCAAAAGGGTTGGAGGACGAGGAAGAGAAATCAATTGTCGGAAACTCAATAAATAACACATGTCATTTAAGACATTATAAGGAAAGATTTTGTCAGAATTATATCTAACAATCGCATATAAATAAATATACGTAAAATTATACATCAAGAGACAATGAGAATATTTTGAGGTAGAAGATGATGCTTCCTCAAAATTCATCTTTCAATTTAACAGAGGAATTTCTTTTTGTTTTTTTTTTTTCAATTCTTGAAGGATTGTGGGATGAGTTCAGCTACAGGAATTTTTGAGAGGCACAAAAAAAAATTGAAATTGATGAAGAAAATTAATTTTTCTTCTGTTCTGTCGGAAATGTCTTTTGCCGATTATCAGGATAAAAAATTATTTGCTTGTAGAGGCATCGATAGATACGTAAAAATTTCATGTGATTGGGTGAGTTTGTGGGTAAGATTTGGAGGATTAAGATGGAACTTTTGAAAGGTAAATAAATTGTGATTTTTAATAAATTCTAAGTTATGCTGTAAGGTTATGTCATAGATGCAAAAAAATTATTGAGATTGTGATGTGAATTTGCTGTTGATGCAAAACTTTCAAAATGATGCAGAGCGAGTAAAAAAAGCCTGAATTAGTGCTAAAATGTGTCTCAAAATTTGATTAAGAGATGTAAACTGATTGCAAATGATGTAAAATTATTTACAAAAACGCCAAACATATGTCAAAGAAGCAAAGAACTTGCAAAAAACTTGTTGAAGACGCAAAATTATAATAGATATGCTAAAATTGCAGTAAAGATACAAAACAACTAGGATTGAATTCATAAGCAAACTTCAAATCAAAATTCTCAGCGCAACTGTCCAAACTTATCCCATTCAATCTCAAATCACTCCCTCAAAACATCTTCCAGATTAGATAATTGAAGACACAGAAAAGTTCTTATTTTTTCACTCACTCTCTAAGAAAATAGAGAGTTTTCATTAATTACACATCACATCCAAACCAATCTATTTGTGATGTATAAACACACACATAAGGCATATTTATAGGTAGACATGTATATAGATATTCAATTTATATTTAAGAAGATGAGATAAGGCAATGGGGTATGACTTGAAGATTCTAATAATTATCGTTTGTCATTCATTGATCCTGTCTTAGAAATGCTTGAATAATTACGGAAATTATTAATTGAAGCTTTCAATTATGGTCGAGAGAAAGTTTTAAGGATGTAGAAGAATTGAGACATGAATAAAGTCTCTGTAGATATCCTCGACTATGGAGACTCTTTATTTTTGCAACTTCCTTTGGTATAAAAGATGTGAAAATAAATCTTCGTCTTCTTATATTGCTTTTAAGTCTTGAAGAAAAATTGATTTGGGAAAAATTAATTTTCCATGTGATGAAATTTGACTTGACTGGATGTGATGGGAAATTTAGCAAAATTTTAATTGATTTTTTTTAAAAAGAATTTTTATAAATTTTTCAATCTTGAAACTATCATTCCATACCACAAAAATGAAAAATCATCAACCTCAAAAATTCCCACAAAGCTCAAAGAAAATAACTTCACGATGATTTATAAAAAAAAATTATTAACAAAGCAAAAAATTTCTCTCGAAATAATAACACAACTTCCTCAAATTCATTCACTATTTTCCTTCTCATTAAACCATAATTTTATCGATCATCATCATTCAAGGGATTCCTTTTTTTGCTGCTCCATCTTCAAGATGAAATATTCAATGAATAGAAAAATAAATTGAAAAATTAAAATTGCAATCATCTTCATTGTTGTCTTGACTTAAGTTTCCTTTCAATAATCATCTTTAACCAGCAAATCATCTGCTTTGTGTTTTTTTTAGAGTCGTGAAAAATTCTCATAGAAAAAAAATATTTCTTTTATTGCTGTAGAATAAGTTTGAAGAGTAAAAAGAAGCTGGTTCTCATAAAATAATTGAAATTTTTCCTTAAAATTTTGCTTTTTTTGATTCATCTGTAAATGAAAATAGCTTCAAAGGATAAATGCTCTCCTTTGTCTTTTTAACGCAAAGTTGAATCAAATTGGTTTAGAATAAATTGTAGAATTAATAAATTGTTGAGATTCGGAGCGCATTTTATTCTATCTTGTAGGTTTTCGAATGAATAATTTAATTCATTTAAATTTACTTCTTTTAATTTATTTTACCTAATTAATTTACTTAAATAATCATGTTTTCAATTATTTTTAAATGAGCCACATTTAATTACATATGTACTTAATTTAAAAAATAATATAAAAAAATATTAAAAAAATTGTGAATCTTTTTCAACTACAATACAACAATTCTATCATTTGAACATTCTCGATAATTACTAATAAAAAAATGTGATAATAATAAGAAGAAAACACTCGTATTGGAACAAATAAACGATCAAACGATTATATTTTTCTTATCTATGTCTGTGCGCCAAACCGTAGGTATGCAATATTCAGGGGATATAGCTCAGTTGGTAGAGCGTTAGCTTTGCATGTTAAAGGTCCCGAGTTCGAGCCTCGGTATCTCCACTGTATTTTTTTAACATTTTTTTGTATTTTTTTTTCAATTGTAAATTTAAAATTTATTTATTTTTTTTTTTTTAAAAAAAAACTTTTTTAGTTAAATTTTTTATTTTTGAGTTTTTTGAAAAATTTTATTTTTTTTTAATTTTTCGTTTTTTTATTTCTTTTTTAAGTTCAATTTTATTATTTAACACTTTTATTTAATTTTTTAGTTTTTTTTTTTCAATTTGTTATTTTATTTTCATTTCAGCTTTTTTATTTTGGAAATTTTTAATTACCTATTTTTTTAAAGTTCATCCTAAGTGCTATAGTTCATCAAAAGTATCTTTTCTCCATTTTATTTTATTTTTTTAAATAATTAATGAATCTACTCATTTAAAAATCATAAAATAAATGAAATAAAAAGTGTTCAGGTCAAACTGTTTCAAAACTCAAGCATCTCTTACAATCTCGTTGATTGTTCAAAAAAAAAAACTACTAACCAGCAAAAAAAAATATATAATAAAGAAGAAAACATTTCTGTACTAAAAGTTGTGAAACTATTTACCAAATGATTTGTATACTTTGATAAATATTTATCAAGTTTTGAAGTATGCATGCATGAATGAAGTTTGAGGAAAAGCAAGCACAAAAAAACATTTTTTAACAAGAAAAAGAAAAAGATTTCCTCAAAGGCAGCAGAAGCATCAGCACAGGAGCAAAAACAGAAGGCAAAAAAGAAGATGAAGAATAAAGAAAGTTTTCGTAGAAAGAAGAGTAGGCATAAAATAAGAAGTACAGCAATGCATTTATTTACTATTCTTAAACCATCAGAATTCTCAATCTCAGCAGAGGTTGTAGCAGTAAGGAGTGAGGATGTATTTGTGCAAACATCAATAACAACAATGCCACAGTAGTTATGCAGAATGAATAAACATTGGAAATAGAAAGAGAGTAAAGGAAAAACTTATAAATTCACTTACGCTAAGGTAGAAAAAGAAGCTGAAAGAGGAAGGAAGAAAAAAAAATTCTGAAATGCACTCATCCTAAGTTGCAGTCGTTTCTTCCAAGTTTTATGTGCATTTCTATGGAGAATACTAAATAGTTTACCTGCAAGAGGCATTTACCAAAGTAGTTTATACTCGTGGGAAGTTAGATGATACTATGACGATGAGTAGTGTATTTTTTGAATAATTTAAAATTTCTTAATGTATTTTGGATTTTGTTAAAGTTAGAAAATGTTCATTTTAAAAAAATTGTAACGATTGAAATCCAAATTATGAATTCCTAGGTTCGAATCCTTAAGAAAGATTGAAAATCTTGCATCACATTGAATTCATTATTTTTATTAAAAATTATTTTTTTTTTTAAATTTTTTAACAGAAATTTTCCCAGGTTTGGCGAACAACTCTTTGGCCGTTAAATTTTGAAAAATTTAAAAAAATTTTTGAGTTTACTAACACTATCAAACAATTTTTTAAAATAAACAATGTTAAATATCAACATAATTTGATCAATTTCTATGTCAAGAGTATGATTAAATGTTTAATTAATCTTAAATCATCATGATTTACGGTTTTAATTAAGATCCAGTGAATAAATTTGTTGCAAAATGAAAATTTTTCTAAAATTTAATTTTTGTTGAGTGTGTTCAGAAATTCAAATTTTGTACTTTAACGATAAAATAAGGTACCTTTTTGTTTCTGAACACAAAAAATAAGAACCGTTTGCCATACCTGGAAATTTTCAGTACTTTTTAATCATTTCCCACTAACTTTCCACATGTAAAATCTTTCATCGACTACTCAACAAAAAATAAAATCTTCATAAATCTTTTAAATGAAAAATCTTTCACAAAAATCATGCAATTGGCATACGTAAGAAATTTTTACCAATTTTCACACATTTAAACTTAAGAAAGCACACATAATCTTCTTCACTTCCTTTACTTTTTAAAGTTAAAGCAAAACTTTCAATATTCTCGATTGACTGCTTATGACATTCTCAAAAAAATTTCAAAATCGAATTTGAAGGAAAAAGTTTTTATTTTGTATGATGAACAAAGTTATAAATGTTATTTGTCCGTAAAGTTGATACCCGTGAAGAAGAAGAAGTGGGAAGAACTTGTTAACTCGCATGTCACACAAGTCTCAAGCATGTGTCACACAAATTTATTGCATATAAATATACATTTTGTTGTAAATAATGAAAAACTTTTTCATTTCCATTTCGTGTGTACATCAGGTAAAATATTATTAACACATCAGCATGTAAATTAAAATATCCATTGGATAATGAAAACGCACATACTTCATATTATGCACACACGAATGCCTATTTACCAATTTTACGCAAAATGCATTTTGAAAAGTCATATCAGATTAAAGTTGGAATAGAAAAGGTATAAACAGATTGTACAGAAAGAGATGTGGAATGGATGAAAAAGAAATTTTAATATATTTTAAAATCAAGGGATTGGTGATGGTTGGGAGGTTTTGAGACTTTGTTCAAAAGTACTTTTGCATCTTTTGATGCAGAACTTTTGATGCATAACTGTTGCATCTTTTGACGCAGAACTTTTGCATCTTTTGATGGAGAACTTTTGCATCTTTTGATACAGAACGGTTTTATCCTTGATGCAGATCGATTGCATCTTTTGATTCAGAACATTTGGATCTTTTGAAGCAGATCGTTTGCATCTTTTGATACAGAACATTTGGATCTTTTGAAGCAGGAATTTTGAATCTGTTGATGTAGAACATTTGCATCTTTCGATGCAGAATTTTCGCATTATTTAAAGCAAAAACTTCTTCTCTGATCGTCTTGATTTTTTGCTTATTTTGAAGCAGAAATTTCACTTCTTAATTACACTTTGAGAAGCAGAAACCAAAAATATTGCATCAAATTTATTATAAGAACATTATTCTAATTAAAACCCCTAAAATCTCAACAAACATCTTCAAAAGTCACCACAAAAACCCCAAAATTGCATCCACCTTGATTTTGTTTTGTATACAAACATGAACAGAAAATGGCGAAATATAATCAAATAATTTTACTGAAGTGCAATTCGGAAATCCTATATTTTATTATTGATTATTATCAATATCGTATTTAGGAAAAGAGTGAGTGAGAGAGAATCCGTTTGTGTATATCCAATTGGGAAGGAGGCAAAAAAAAAAATATTTTTTTTTCTGTGGGTAAGGGAAATCGTAAACACAAATTTCCGCATATCAGATATGAATACCAGCAAATTCGAGCTACAACAGCTACAGCTACGATAGACGGGCTTTGTTATTACAATAACTTAATTCGATTACTAACATGTCTCTTCATACAGTCCACAATTCGTACATTACTCTATGTGTACGATTTTCTCTACAATATATATTCCTACCTACATATTTTTCCCATTCATTCACTATATAGTGATGCATTAGTCACAAAAATATATAGCTACACACAAAAAACACATGTATTATGGAAATAGAATAACAGGTTTTGATTATTCC
This sequence comes from Chironomus striatipennis, assembly GCA_026123125.1. Classification (NCBI taxonomy): domain Eukaryota; kingdom Metazoa; phylum Arthropoda; class Insecta; order Diptera; family Chironomidae; genus Chironomus; species Chironomus striatipennis. The sequence continues at coordinate 13,103,890 of CM047394.1, read as the reverse complement.
TATGTTTTGGAATATTTTTGCATAAATCTAGAATATTCGATACTATCTTTTTCCATCATCATCATCATCATCATTTTGCATGTACTTTCTACACACATATATATCTATGAATATTTCTGACACTTCATAAAAGTAGATATAACACTTTAGACAATTTTGAACATTTCCAATCTCTTCTGCTGTTTTTGTTGCTGCTGCTGCTGCTGCCTTTTTATAGTAACTAGATTTTTATTTTATTTCTAAAAAATATATGAAAAATATAAAAAAAAGTTATGGAAGAAATATTTCTATCATCTCAATTCACTCTCAATATATTTAATTATTTATAACACTTTAAGTAAATGAAAATGTTGTTTTTATGGATTGCTGGCTACTCTTCCTTTCTCTGTCGACTGTGACTATGATTCTGTTTGATTTGTAGTAATTTCATTTGGATGCAATTTAATTGACAGAAAGAGGATGATGATCAATGGAGGTTGGGGGGATGGGAAGCTTGATTCTTTTAAAAAATTTTATCAGATTTTATAGAAATTTTATTCAAAGGAATTGAACTTGGAAAAGTAATTTATTTTTGTAGATTTTTTTATAACTTAATTAATTTAGTTTGAGTCAGAACAAAATTAAAGATTTATGACATTTTTCGAACTATGAAGGGCCATTTCTTATTATAAACAAATTTCCTGCCATCAACCTCATTCAATTTCAAAATTTTTTTAAATAATTAAAAATGCGAAAAAAATATAAAATTGATTCTTCTTCATTGACAAAACTGTTGCAACACGATGCAATTTCATTAAATCTATAAAACTTTATAAAACATTTCTATAAATAATTTTGTTTTATGTTTTATATTTCAATTTAAAATGTTTTTGATAATGACGACAGAAAAAGACATGAAAACAATTTTTTGAATGTGATGAAATTAAATTTTCCAACTCTTTTACTATTTCTCACTTTTATTTGTCGCTTACTAAATCTAAATATTTGTATCTATGTCTTTTATTTTGTGAATGTTTATGAATGTATTTTACTTTGTATGATTCAGTGAAAAAGTGATTTTTGAGAATATTTTATAGAAAAATTGTTCCTAAATTTGTGAAAATCTTGAAAGATAGATTTTGTAAGTTAGAGGTAGAGAACAGGGAAAATGTTACTCAATAATTGATGAGATTCGAACCCTTATAAAAACAATTTTTAAATTTCAATTTAAATTATAATTTTTAACTGGGACTCGAACATTCGCTTCACTGAAATTCTAATTTTATATTTTAGTAGAAGAGTTCAACCTACTGATCAACCTAAAGACAACTTGAAGATGACATGAAAATCTGCAGAATGTCATCTTAAACTACTCTCCTATACAAAACATTTCAAATTGCATCTCACAACTCGTAACTGTTCCAAAAAAGCAATTTTCCCTCCTTTTATTTCATTTTATTTTATACGTCATTAAAAATTTTTCATTTATTTTTTGCTGGAATAAAAAGCAAAATGTTTGTTGGATAGTTGTGCAAAATGTGTGAGTAAGCGTGAGACAAAAGGAGTAGGCAATGGAGAAACGAGGACGATAGAAGCACATAATCAGTTTGTAGCACTCTTGGATCGTGTATTTTTGGATGTTGGCCAAATAACACTACAAAATGTATACATTAGATTCCTTTATATTTTTCAATAACCAACTACTGCTGTTGCCTTTTATCAATTCTCATTTATATTTATACAAGAAAAGAGTTGTATGCTTAAGCAGGATAGGAAGGATTGAAAAATTTTTCCTTCCTCAATCTTCCTTGCTTCTTCTTTTTTTGAATGGAAATCTTTTCAAATTCTCTCAATGCAAAAATTGAAGATAATTCTACTTAAGTATCATATTATTTTTAGCGGATGTTGAGGTTTATGGATGTAGTAAAGTGTCAGTTTGTCAATCATTTATAGGAAATTGGCAAAAGGTAGCTTTCAACAAAACTGAACCAAATTATGTAAGTTCAAGAAAGCATTTTGCTGAAGTTAAATCTCAGAAATAAAAATATAAAAAATTTATAAAGTTGCTTCCTAAAATTGAAGTGGGTTCGAATCCTAAAATTTTAAAAATTTTTCAATTGATAAATTTATTGCTTAATTATTTTGCCATAAATGCTTTCTTGCATGTTAGAACAGATATTGACCTCAAAATCACTTTTTGGAGTTGTGTAGAAGTGCGCCTAGCAAACTAAACTTACAATACCCCCTCAAACTTAACAATTTCCATTCTTTTTAAGCATTACATGCTGCTGTTGCTTGTGCAGTCATTCAATGATATTAAATAGACACATTCACATGATATTATAATTTTTTATACAATGACTACAACTAACTATGTATGCATATATCTATGCAAAATTTAATTTTATCAAAAGACATTTGACATCCACTCGATATTTTTTTCATCTCTTCATTCTCTCAATCTTATGTACTTAAGGAACAGAAAAAAGGATTTTTATCATCAATTTAAATATAATATCCAATTTCTATCCTCTAGATTTTTTTTTGTTCCTTCAATCCATGTAGCCAGAAGTAGGAAGAAGAAAATACATCAAACTTTTTTATTCTGTACATCTTCATGAAGCTTATTATTATTAGGGTATTTTGCTTTAAAGTCCTTTTTATCTTTAAATTGTACAAGCTATTTAGACCATTGGAAAAAAAATATTGGCAGGGTTGGATGGGAAGTCGCTTCTATTTAAAATTCAACTTTACAATTGAAAAATTCGTCTGACCGCTAAGTAAATGAAGCTGAATTTATGTGGTGACCAGCATCAAAAATAATTCATCGTGATTAATTTGACATGCGGTTTTGTAATTCTGTCTAGTGATGGTTTTGGTTTTATCGCTGATTTGTCGAGGCGAGGCTCTGACGTGCAATATTGTTACATATTTTATGAGAAAGTTAAACAGTTGTCATAATTTTTTGTTGTTGTAATGGATAATGATGCAATTAGATGAGAAAAGTGGATGCAGGTGTAAAATGTTGAATGTTGTGTAAACTTACATAAATTAGAGGATATAAACGGTTTATAATGAGATTTAATCTGATTTATTACTTTGTAAATGTTTTATTTGAAAAATAAAGAAGTAAAGAATTTAACAGTTAAAATTATTTTAAATTTTTTAAACTTAAGTTTCGCATCAATTGAAGCAGAAACAAAAATTGCGTAAATTTTAATTTTTACAGAAATTTCAATTAAAGCAATCAAAGAACTCATCAATTACAGCTCAAAACAAAGCATTAACATCAACTCTGCGTCATTTAAAAATAAACCCCTGGTTTGAGAGGAGATTAATAATATTTCCCATATTTTTTTTTTCGAGGAACAAGAAAAGTTGAAGATAAGAAAGGAAATTCTTCTCAAGCAGCCAGCACATGATGGGGAAAATGCTGTCGATTGAAAGAAAAATGTGCACTATTTGTATCGACATTAAAGCCAATGGAAAATAAGAAGGTGAAACGCGACTTTGTGAAAAAGCATTTTCGGAATCTCAGCACATGGATAATGTGTATATATACACATTTGGGTTTTTTATTAAAAACTTCTTTCAACGTGAAGGGTAAGAAGTGCTCAGTGAATCGGAAAACACTTACGTTAAGGAATTGGATAAGGCGAAACATTTTACTTCAAAATTGATGATTTTCTGAACGTCGATTAATTCAATATTGAATGTGCAATGCGGCGAATAATTTCTTCTTTTCATCTTCTTCTGTTTTCTTCAGCTCGTGAAAGTCGTTTACTCAACAGAAAAACTTCTTATTTTTGTAGTTTTGCGTATCAAAAATTCATATTGAAGGAAGTGAAAGAAGTTTTTGAAAATTACGGTTTGGTGAGTTTGCTGGCAGGAGATGAAGTAGTCAAAAAATTATTATCGAAGTACAAAAAGATGTGAATTATTATTGTTAAATTAAAGATTTTAAAAATTTAAAATTACGTTAATCAAAGCTAACTTTATTCCAATAAAAGCTAACTTCACTCCAATCGAAGCCAACTTCATTTCAATAAAAGCAAAATTCATTCCAATCAAAGCCAACTTCACTTCAATCGAAGCCAACTTCATGGTATAAATTTCAAAACAGTTCAACTACTTATCCCTTAACTCCACACATCTCCCAAAGACTTCATAATCACATGTCTTGAATATTTCATTTCCCATTGTTCCTCATATACACAAAATATTCAAAAATTCCTACTCTATGTTTAAAATAATTTCATTTTTTTGTCAATTTCATCATTTCCGGAGCTGCGAAAAATTATTTTACATTGGCCCCTCAGTACAAAAAAAAGAAAACTTTTCAATGTCTCAATGAAAATTATTTTCCTTCTTACTTCTTTTTTGTCACCAAGTATTGAGGAAAGTCGAAAGAGAAACTTTATTATTGGAAAAATTCCTTCATTGACTGGCACTGACTGAGGAAAAGGAAGAAGAAAGTATATGCAGGAGAAGTTTAAGGAAATTATAAGCTTTAGTAAAGTAGAAGATGATGATGATAATGAAATTAATTTTCTCAATGAATCATCAATATTTTCTCTTTATTGAGTTGTCGAAGGGTTTTGTTGGCAGAAAAGTGTCAAGATGATGAGCTTAGTTTAAGTGTCTCTGGGGTTAATTATAAGATAATTTGCCAATTGATTGATTGTTGTTTAAATAAATTTTTGAGATTATGTCAGAGAATCACAGCTTAATTTCTGTAATCAATACTAATTTTCATCCACAAACTGCGCTCAAATTTGTTATTTAAAAAATTTATCACACAAAATTTTGCCCTTTTTTGTTGTTGGTAGTCGAGTTAAAATAATGTTTTTGAAGGAGTCTCGCCAAAGGCTAATAATTGATTGTCGAATATTTGAATTGGAAAATTCTGAGCTTGAATAATTTTTGTTGTTGTTCAGGAATTGTTTTCCACAGTTTTCCACATGACTAAACCAATATGTATTGTAACAAATGTGTGATGTATAAAAAATATGTGAATGGCAATGAGATTTTTTTTATGAATACAGTATAAAAATTGGCGCTTCTCTGTTTATATTTTATAGAAAATAAATTTCCATTTGACAGAATTTTTACTGTGGCTGGCGAAAAGTTACAAATTTTTTGAGGAGAGTTGGAATTATTTTGAAAGAGATTAAGGTGCAAAATGCGTCTGTAATGTAAATAATCTTCAAAAATGCAATTAAATTTGGTATGAAGTTGGCTTTGATGAGCATGAAGTTAGCTTCAATTGACATGAAGTTGACTCAAATTTATCTAAAGCTGGTTAAAATTAATAAATTATTTTCAATTTGCTTTAATTTATTCGAATTTGGTACAAAATTATACAAAATAATTCAATATACCAAAAACCAATCAATTTTTCCTACTATAAGACAACATAACTACTCAATGCATCCATAACCTCAAAAAAATTGCTAAAAAACCCAACAAAAAACGCAAATAAATTTTTTATCTTCAAATCTACCAGCTAAAATGTAAACCCGCATTTAATCAATTTTAGCAAATTTGTAACACAAATTAACAATTAAAACCCGTGTGATGTGGTTCCCTGTCTCCAACAGTGAGAGAGAGACTTCATCAACAAAAATTTACCATTTTCAATTTCCAAAATTACAATGTGAATACAAAGTTGTTGAGTACACAACACAATGCACAAAGAGCAGCACAGAAGTAGCATCGGCAAATAACAGAAACAAGAAGATGCAGAGAATTGAAAAAAAAATCAATTTTGTCCTCAATTTAAATTCATTTTCAATGAGGGAGAAATTATTTCATCTCATGTTGGCACAGCGTCTTGATCAACTTATTCATGAAATTGATTTCAAAGGAATAACAAAATAAGGAGCACAAGAATAAAAAAAAAAATTGTCAGAAGCTTTTCTAAGCTACTTAATTAATCAGCATTCTAGGGGAGGGAAGAAAAAGTTCATTAAAAAGTAGACACAAAATTTTTTTGTGCTTGAGAAAAAAAAAAAATTCCACAATCGTTAACCGCCAAGAGATCCTCAAAAACATTTTTTTTCCTCCTTTCCTTTTGCACATTTTTTTTTTGTGCTGAGCTGAACATAAAGAAGAAATTATTGCGGTCTAATTTTTCAGACGATGTAGAAGAGTGGAGGCACATGCATGCGGAAAAAAGATGAAATGTGAGTAAAACTTTTTTTTGTGTATGTATGTTTGTGAATAATTATTTTGCGATAGAAAAAAATAGATAGGAGAAGAGCTTCAAGGTTTGGCACTGATTTGGTAGTTGAAGTTTCTTAAGTAATGATTTTTGGGGGTATGTAGATTTTTTTTAGGAATTTTGAGGTTATGAATGCATTTTTTTATTTGGTTATCTATTTTGTAGAGACAAATATAATTTAATGGGACTTGAACCTGGAAATATTTTAAATTTTTTAATTTTCCAAGAATTGATCCTGAGACATTTCAATTCATGTAACTAAATATACTCTAACTCGTCTCCCTAATCAAACAACAAATAACAAATCCTCTCAATTAAATCAAATAAAAACAAAAATTTGTAATTTAAATATCAAAAGTGAATGTACTACAAATGAAATTCAAACCAGCATAAAATCATTTTTTCATTTACAATGTTTCAAATTACAGACTTCCTACTTCTTGATCTAACAACAACAATAATTCTTAAGTACTCATGTTTAATTCCATTCTTAATATTCTATACATTTTCTGAATGTTTACCTTTCATACTTCTTAATCCGTTAATTTATTCTTACAGACTTTACATTTCTTCAATTTGTTCTTACTGTAACTTTCTAATTGCCTAGACGAAAAAAGGATTTTTTTTCTGTGCTCATAAACCTTTCTCTTTTCCTGAAAGATAATTCACAACAATAATAACAATATCTCATAAAGGAGCTGTGCAAAAAGAAGATGAAGCAGAAATGTCATCAAAATGGGGATTATTTGGATGTTTTGGAGCATTTAATTGTTAAGTAAGGTAAAGTCATAAGCATAAGGTGTAGAATGAAATAGGATTTGGATTTTTACAATGGATGAAGGGTGGGGTGGGTGCAAAAATTTATTAAATTATTCAAAAATTATTAATTTGGTAGAAAAAATCAGTTAAATGGATGCTCGGGATGCATGCATTGGAATTTGTCAAAAATGTTGAAAATGAATTTTTTTAAAATAAAAATTGACGTCAAAAAATTGTCAACAAGATTTTCAGGCACCCAAAAATTCAGACTTTCAACGTTACATGACCCTCCAAACAATCCTAAATAATCATTCGAAATGAATACACAGAGAATGGAATTTTTTTTCTTGAGACTACAAAGTAGCAGAAAATGACGAGAAAAATTCTTTATTTGCGTCTCGAGAATGGAACCAGCAGATAACGTTGGCACAAAAAAAAATACAAGGAGGAAAAGAAATGGGAGTTTTCGTCATCATCATCATTTCTAGAGAAAGGATTGTTTGCGCATTGCTAAATTATATGCAAATTGCAACTAATTATGTGCTTCGCAATTTTTTTCCTTTTCCTCCTTCTTCAACTTCTTTTTTTTTTGCTCTCTAGCTGTCAGTTAGATTCATATCATGTGGTCATATAAGAAGTGAACTTTTTTTGCAGTCATAGTCATATTCGATGGAAATTATGTACATGCATGCATGCATAAATTTCCTCTCTAATGAAAGAATTGAAAAAAAAACCAGGCAGCAGAAAAAAAACTGAATTTTAATTTTTCTCCAACATTTTTTCGCTGTTGCATGCAAGTTCCTGTTTTTAGTGTAGAATAAAGGAAGATAAACCTATCAGCAACAGTCGAGTTGAGGTGAATAAGCAACAAAATCAGCTACAAGAAAAAATACATTTTTTTGTATTGCTGGATTTTTTTTTCCTGAGAGCCAACAAAGAAGTGAAAATTCTTTATCCTCTGACATGGACAGAAGGTTGAATTCCTTTGTAGAGATTTTGTGATAAATGCTTGATTTTTTGAAGATTTCAAATGGTTTGTCAATTGCATTTTGAAAAGTTGTAGCTTCTTTTTAGATTTTTAGTTCAACAATGTCAAAAATGAAGGTTCGAATCCTTTGAATTTTATGATTTTGGAAAGCTAAAATTGTCTCACTCAAAGCATCAATTTCCTCAATAAACAATTTCCAATCTCCAAAAGCATGTAGAAAACCTTCAAAACCTGACAAAATCCATCCAAAAGACACCAGATAACAAAGCATTACCATACCGATAATCAAGACTAACAAGATTTCTAATTTTCTCTTCCATCATTGTTGCTATTCACACAGATAGAAAAAGGAACTAGCGTGCTACTTTCTATCCAAAATACCCCCTCAAGTGTGTGTATTCAGATCCCGCATAAATAGAATTTCTCCTTTTACTCTTTGTACGTTTCATTTAGTTTCCACTAACTAACAACGTAATGCTGCTGCTGATGCTCATCGTCGTCGTCTCGGTGTCTATCGAGAAAATTCCTAAATTGTTTTTTTTTTCATTCCTTCAAAGAACTGCTTTTAATGAAAAAAAAAAAAAAATCATCATCATCATCGTACATTGTTAACAGCATAGTGAAAAAAAGTAGTTAGTAGTCCAAGCAAAATGTACATAATCCCTTCTATCCGTACAATTGAAATAAGACTAGCAACGGTACATGAATATTTCATATGTTGGATAGATTTTATTTTTTCTCTCTCATTCGTGTACTTTGTTACTCATCGTACAGCAGTCCGAACTGTTTTCTACTTCTTCATGACATGAATAAAAAAAAATAATAAAAAAAAATCTGCAATCGACAAACCCGAGCAATTACATTGGATACAGAAAAAGATCGCGAGCAAATGCAATTTTTCGAAAAAAAAACACACAGCAATTCCATCCATCGATGTAGCATCCTCTCCGTACTCAAGTACTCTGTAAAATTGAGAATCTCTCACTTCCAATATGCATTCGCTCACTCTCTCACACGTAAATCCTTTAAGCTTTCCAACCAGCCGTTCCTGCATGCAAGTCTGCATGGCTTGAATAATATTTTCATTCGTAAAACACATGTTTCAATGATGATGAAAATGAACACAAACAACCCCACCGAACATCACAGAAAAAAAAGAATTGTTGGGGGGTTGCTACGTACTGCAAAATGCGCACGATTGCTGTCTGGCCGTCATGAATGTAGAATGTAGATGTGGAACCGAATGCACAATAATAATTTTTTTTTTCATTATTTTCGTAATATTGCAACTGACTTCGAGTACATTCGCAGGGAACAACTACTTATACATGAGGATATAAAAACTACCATTTCAATATATTTCGGGAGAGAGTCAGCAGCAGCATCAAGTTAGTTTGTGTAAATCCTTTGGATGTATAGATTCGGGATATGCGAGAGAGAATCGAAACGACGATTGATAGTACAGGAGTTGTTAGTAATGTGCAACCGAGAGTAATATGTATGTAATATCTACATTGGATACAATTGCAACCGGAAACATGGAATAGACAAGGATGGAATGACAATTTTCGTCATACTTGATCATTTTTCCCACAACTACATCCCCAATGCTATACATTTTTTTTATATGGGGGGATTTAATTCGTAGTCGGGGAAATACATGCAAGCACATGTAGTTGAATTATACTTTTTTTTGTGTATATTCTCAGTTTCATCGGAGACTTCTATCGTGAGACTGCATAGTGCTACTCCGTTCGGTGGGTCTCTCAGTGAGACACGCTTATACACAATTTTAACATTCCTATTTTTTTTTGTTTCTGTTCATCATCCTTCCTATATATATTTTCAACTACGTACACACCATACAATGGAAAATTTAATGGATAGTGTTCAAAAGAGAATTTTTAATTTATTGGAAAGCGGAGCACTTTGATGCTTATGCTATTTTCCGTGTTTCGGGCGGAAGAAGAAGAAAAAAAATATTAAGCATGGGAGAACCGAAAGTATAGTGTAATTGTGAACTGTTGTTGTTGTTGTTGTTGTTAAAATAATTTTTTTTTCTGTTGCCAATATACATTCAGTAAAAGCTACATCAACTTTCTGAGCACATTATATGATTTTTTTTTTCGATTTTCTGTATTGTAAAATATAAAATGTGAACAACAGAGAGGAAGACAAAAAAAAAGTGGGAAGTAGTCCAACTTATGGGACTCTAGAATTGCCAGTTATGAAATTTCACTCGATCGTGACACTTCGATCTAGGAAGAGAATTTATATATATTTATATATACAGTGTGCTGTTAACATCTAGTGTGCTAGAAACAATTGTTAGTTTTGGTAAACTATTTTTAGTTCCTTTACTCACTTCATCGACAATAGATGTAATTTTCGTTTCGATCCAAGAAGAAAAATATAAAATGTAAAAAATTTATTTATTGTGCCGGTGATATAAATGTGAAAAAATATTGTGAATTTTTTTTAAGTTTTTTTTTGTAATTTTATTTTTTGATATTTTGTTTGGGATTTGAAAGGAAGTTTGATTCTTTTGTAACTGAAAATGTAAATAAATATTTTTTTTAACTTCCGGAAGTGCTTGAATTGTAAATGTGAATAATATTTAAATGTGAATAATTTTTCTCGAATTTTTTTCAACTTTTTTTACTTCAATACACAATTTTTACTAAAATTAAATTTCTTTAAAATTTACTTCAAAGTATAAAATATCAGAGTAAAAAAATATTAATTTTTTTTAAGCATTTTCATTAAATTTCACAAATGTTATTAAAAGTCTAAAATTTTTTGGTAAGCAAATTTAATAAAATTTTCAAAATAATTTCAAAAAACAAAATTTCACATTTCAAATTTTAATTTTTTTAAAACTCATAAAAATTTGCAATTTAAATAAAATTTGCAATTTTCACATAAATTTTCATAATACTCTCTCCTCAATTAAAAAATTGAAAAATATCCTGAAACGTAAATCTTTCTGAAAATGTGCTAAACGTCTGGTTTTCAAAAGTGTTGCACAACGTAACGTTCAGAGAAGAGAAAAAAAAAATGTTGAGAAAAGATTCAAATATTACAATGTGTTCAGTTTTTATGTGCAGTAATAAATACATTTTCTGTAATGCTTTAAATTTGAATTTATTTGAACATTATGTTGGAAATATTTTATTGAATTTTTTCAAATTTTTAAATTCAATTAAAATAAATTATTTTAAGAAATTTAAAAATATGTTGTGGTTACAAAAAGAATCAATACTGAGTTTCAAAAGCGAATTATTTAATAAGTTTTGGTTTTTTTAATGAGTTAATTTTATGTGTTAATTGTTTTTAAAAAAGACTAGCAAAATTTAATTTTTAATGAATTTTTTTTGGTTAAAATTTAAAATTTAAACTGAAGCGAAAAGTTGGAATTTTATAGCTAAAAATTGATGAAATTGCTATCTAAAAAATAATTAAAAAATTAAAACATTTTTTTTTATAAGAAAATACAAAATTGTGAAAGACTCGTTCACAATTTTAGTACATTTTCTTAAAATCTCTTTCAATGTCAAAAAATCTTTCAAACAATTTTCAAGAATGTTTTGATAAAAATTTCAAATAAATTTTAAAATAATTTAAGTTTTTATAACATTTTTTTAATATTTTAAATTTTTTCAAAAATTAATTTAATTTTTCAAATGAGAAAATGTTTACTGTTCCTAAGTATTTATTTACTTGCAAAATGCTTACATTAAAAATTTTTTAATTAATATTTTCCCCCCAAAACATTCCAAAACACAATCAAAGTAAACATTTTCATGTAATGTCAAAAAAAAAAAAAAAATCTTTCAAATTAATCGCCAAAAAGTTCTTCAATCACAGCAAGCAATCATTACAATTTTTCGCATCTTTATTTTTATGTTTTCCTAGTTACAATTTACAGTGCTCCACGAGTGTGGCTGAAGTACCACGGCATGTCATGTCCAAATGTTCTGAAACTTTGCCAGAATTAAGTCCATATTACGTTCAATTGCGTCCAGCAAAAATTTAATTTCGTCCTACTTCCTGTATCTGGATACGGCAAGTCAAAGTTTTGGGCACTTTTGCCTTCGTAATTCAGGATTTAAAACGGCATGATTTCTTAAAACTAACTTTATGTGACATATTATATATTAAAATTGATCTACTAATTACGTCCAATTGCGTCCCGCAAAAATTTTTTGGAACCGATACTCAAAATTTTGCTTGTGGACCAAAAAATTTTCTACCTTGAGACTGATGATTTGGTCAAGTTATATATCAAATCACATCTCCTTTTTCTCAGAAACTCAAATATAAAAGAATTATTTACGACTATGCTGACATTTCAGACTTATGGCAGTTCAATTTTTGTTGTCGTACCTGAATATGAAAAAGTTTCATATTTTTTTTAGTGTCAAGTTATATGTCTAAACATATCTACTTTTCTCAAGGATTATAAATATGGAATCATTTTTTGAATTTGATCATCAACGACTAACTTATGTCACTTTAAAGCTATGGATCATTATGCAACCATCTTGGAAAATTTACTTATCTAAATGATGATTTTTATTTTTTTTAAGCATCACGATTTTAATAAACTTTTTTGAAAATAATATTAAGCGTTAAATAACGAAGGCAAATAAATAATTAGTTTATTAATTTTTGGTCAGAAAAATTTGTGAAAAGTGAAATAAAGAGTGAAAATCGATGAAAAATCACTTATCTAAATGATGATTTTTATTTTTTTAAGCATCACGATTTTAATAAACTTTTTTGAAAATAACATTAAGCGTTAAATAACAAAGGCAAATTAATAATTAGTTTATTAATTTTTGGTCAAAAAAATTTGTGAAAATCATCAGTTTCTAGGTAGAAAATTTTTTGGTCCACAAGCAAAATTTTGAGTAGCCATAACTTTCGTTAGGGACATCGGTTCCAAAAAATTTTTGCGGGACGCAATTGGACGTAATTAGTAGATCAATTTTAATATATAATATGTCACATAAAGTTAGTTTTAAGAAATCATGCCGTTTTAAATCCTGAATTACGAAGGCAAAAGTGCCCAAAACTTTGACTTGCCGTATCCAGATACAGGAAGTAGGACGAAATTAAATTTTTACTGGACGCAATTGGACGTAATATGGACTTAATTCTGGCAAAGTTTCAGAACATTTGGACATAACATGCCGTGGTACTTCAGCCACACCTCCACGAACCAAAAAAATAGAAAAAAACTGAACGACAACAGAGTAGAAAAAAAGAAGAAAAAAATGAAAATGAGAAAAAATATCCTCGTGCGATAGACGAAAAAAAGTAACAAAACAGAGAAAAAGAAGAAAAAATAATAAAAATAAAAATTTGTGTAAGTTTAAAAAAAAGAAGTGAAAAAGTCGGTGTAGAATGTTGACGAATGTAACCATCGCAGGAAAACAGGTGAATATACAGCACTAAAATTTTTGTTATTTTCATTGCATTATTATCCAGTATGAAATATGCATTTAAAACAATTTTAATGCCATAATATAAATGTCTTCGTGTCGTCGCTTTTGAATTTATTGCCTTTCTAAAAAAAAATCCTCCAACTCGACCAACCGACAATGCTTCCGAATGCACTCTTTATTCAGCTATACATGGACTCTATTTTTTTTTTTTTGGTGAACATATAAAAAAAAAAGTTTTTCATTTCTCAATGCAATGTAATGTAATGCAAGTGTTACATAACACAATTTACAGACATGCATATATTGCATTGTGTGTATAGAGTGGGGTGCCTTACTGTTCATATAATATGACGGCAAATATTACATCCTAGTTGGAACTTGGGAATGGGAGAAAAATTTCCAATGATACATATACATGCTTAAAGCTCCTTTTTTACACTTATATTATAGAATTTTTTATATATGGATGGATATAAATGTGTGACTCTGTGTGCAATATGCGAAACATGTGCCTTTCATATCCATTCTGTCATTACTTTTTCGTTCTATGATACTTTCCATAAATAGACTTTTTTTTTTCCTGCACTACCTTTCAGTTACTTTTCAATGATTTTTTCCTTGAAAATTATTTTTTTTTTTATTAGCGCGACTTTCGAGGATAGAAAAAAATATTCATGCCATTCAAAAATTTTAAGATACTTTTTTTTCTAATTACCTTCATACAATGCCTATCCATAGAAACTTTTTCATACTGTCATCAACCATTATTTCAAGTGATACAATAGGATGTTTACACAACCTTCAAGTTCTTTAGAAAATTTTTATTCATTTTCATGCTGTAAGCTCAGGGATAGAAGGATGCTTCATATCTATTATTGTTGCAGACTCGGATGATTTGCGGTTGTAATAAAATTGATGTGATGGAATGAATGAATGAGTGACCTTATGGGGGATTTTTTTTGGGTCAATTTTTTTAGAAAGTTGTAGGATTGGTTGATGAGGTTTGAGGAGTTTGAAGGTTTACTTTGAAAAGCTTTGAAGGATCCCTACTCTTCCATATATTTTTTGTTTGTATGGTTTGGGAATTTTATTTAATAACTGACTATGCTAGGTATATGTATAACAATTTTATATATTATATGGACCGAGATGGTCGACACAATAAAATAAATCAATCAATCATGTGCAATCTTAGGGACATTTAGTGAAGTATTAAGGCTACTTTATGAGAAAATTTTCCATAAAAACTTTTGAAATTTTTAATAAAAATATTTTCAATATTAAAAACTAAATTTTAGAAAATGTAGCCAACACTTACTCAAATTTTCATATTACTAACATCCCTGTAAGAAATGCATCCCAAACCCCTTAAAATCCACTCACATAAATCTCCATTCTTTAAAATTCATCCTCACATTCATCCTCTATTATTTCTCAATTTTATTCGCTAATGTTTAAGCACGTAAATAAGAATGTGAAGGAGGAAATAAAATTTCTGATGTAATGACATAAAAAATGCATCTAGACTTAAACTATAGATGCAACCAACATGATTATGAAAACTGTTGACATTCTCAAAGTGATTAATTCATTCATATGATGGGGAATGGAGAGTTGTTTGTTATAGATATAATGCTGGAAATGATCTTTTGTAATGAAAAGTTTAGGTTAAAGGCCTTTTGGGGAGGTTGAGATGCAAATTACAGAAGATATGTCTGAATTTGAGTTACTATGAGCATTTTTTTTTATTTTGTTGCTAACTTAAAATTCAACTGTCCATCTGGCTCTAAAAATAAACCAGCATGGTAACTTAAACATGACAACCTTTCTTCTAGCCTATTACGAGTAATTTGATCCGGAAAAAAACATATCAAGACATTCACATTAGCGCTGAGCATCTCACAATAGAACTAGTTGCTAGGTTTTTCCTTCTCATCAACAACTAATTAATTACAACGAAGACCATTCATAGCTATAGGCTTACTTTCCTCACAAAAGATCCACACTAATGTAAAGACACTTCCATTAACTTCTTTACCATCTTGAATTTCTATTAAAAATTGTAAACCTGAAAGGATTCATGAGCATAATAACAGTAATAACAATAATAGACGATGTGGATAATGATGATGATGATGATGAGTTCTTAAAGAGAAAAATAGGAAGTAGAAAATATAAAATATTTTTAGCGCATTTTCCTCTTGGGAAAAGGACGCTATTATCCGCACTTTGTCTGTCTGTCCGTCCGTCCGTCTGTCTGTCTGTCTGTCATCGCATCTCCTCCTCAGGGTTAAGCTTTTTTGATGCGGTTTTTGGCTTAAAATGTGTGTAGTATGTCTGGCTAGAGCTGGCGAAAAAATCAGCACGAATGGTCACTTCCTCTGCTGGAACCAGCGTAAAAAGTGCCAAAAATGCCATTTCTTTGTATGTGTTAGTGTGGTCGAATGCACTAAAATGTTGACTTTTCAAAACCTTAGCTGTCCTCGGTTCGAATCCCACCGATGACAAATTTTTTTTTTGTTTTTTTTGATACTTTTTTGATTTCTAATGACATATAATATTAAATCATGTCATAATTTTCCATTTTCACAATTTTCCCGAGTTTTTCCGACGATTTTTGTTAAAATTTTCAATATTTTCATACAATTTTCATAGATAATTAATTTTTCTATATTTTTTTGATATTTTAGTTGTTTAGTTTTCTTTTTTCATGGATTTTTCATAATTTTTCCGGAAAATTTTGTGAAAATTGTAAAATAATTCACTTTTATTTTAAAAAAACGCATAAATATAAATAATTAAATTGTCACATGGAAATTTATGAAAAAAGAACAGCAGTGGCGTAAGTGTTAGAGCGCACGACTACCACCGTGGAGTCTAAGGTTCGATCCTAGCTCCCGGCAAGTTGTTTTTTACGCTTTTTTACTTTTTTGATTTCTTATGACATATAATATTTATTTATGTCATAATTTTTCATTTTCACGAATTTTCCAAGTTTTTCCGAGCATTTTTTTAAAAAATTTAATATTTTCATATATTTTTCTGAAAAATATATGAATAAATTATAAAAATTTACATTTATATAAAAAATCTCATCAATATAAATAACTAAAATGTCACGTTAACATTTTATAAAAAGAGCTTGAGTGGCGTAAGTGGTAGAGTGCGCGACTTCCGTCATGAGAGTCATGAGTTCAAACCTAGCCCGTGACCCAAATACTTTTTTGCTTTTTTTTTAATTCTATGTTGCATAATGTTTTTCATCCATTTTTTTCTGTCAATTTTAAATTTTTGGATAAATAAAGAATGGTTATAGTTAAATATTTGGCTTTGTACTTTTGGGGTTTTAATTCTTTGTGTATTTACTGATCGCGGAAAATGCGCTTTCGTCGGTCACGAGTGACCACCGTTATACTTGTTTTCATCTCTCTCAAAGTAACTGAACATTGCAAACAGCGGTTATTCAACACGACAGTATAAAGCTATAACAACATAAACTTTTACTTCTCATCTCATCTCCTCCTTAGTCTTCCTTCTGTATATATATAATTTTGTTTTGCTGCTACAGGTCCCTCGCAAACTAACTCAATAAACACAAAAAAAAAGAAACTGTGAATAAATCATTATCAACGGATTAAAATTAATTGTCAGAGGAAATAAAAGTTAAGTAACGTCAGCTGATGGAGTTTGGATATTTTGTGGAGGAGGACTTTTGCTTCGTAATGCTTGCTTCCTTGTGGGGAATTTTGTTAGAAAAAGGTTTAGTCAGGAAACAAAATTAAGGAAGAGGGATAAGTTTAGTTTTAGGGTTAAGTTCAGTTCTGGGGGATAAGTTTAGTTTCTTGGAACAAGTTCAGTTGTCTAAAAACCCAGTTCTTAAAATTTAATTTTTCAAATAAATGATTAATTATGTTTCAATTTATGATAAATTATGTTTCAAAAGTACGTGTTTAGTTATTGAGGACAAGTTCAGTTTAAAACCTCAAAAAAGCACGAAATTTCCCAAATTTTCCTTAAACGTCTCATATCTGGAAAATAGTAACTAAGTTTACAGCAATCATCTTCTCCTCTCACTATATATCTTCTCTTACACAAGCACTTCTATATGGAAAGAGGAAGAGCAATGTGAAGAAAATAAATTAAAATTTAATTAATTAGACAATTTGTTGGGATTTTAGTGATGCTACAGATAGTTGAATGCACATCCACATATTCTGAAAAAGCATGGAACTAAATGAGGAAGGGTATGACTAAAAAAGAACTGTAGGATGGGATTTTAAAACGTTTTTAAATGACCATTTACTGTCACATGAATTGGTTTCAACTTAATGAGGAATAAAAAAGGAAGTTTACTTCCTCTTTCCGAAAAAATCTATTTTGTGTCATGAACCTTTAGAGATGTAAGAAGTCCCGTAAAAGAAAACTAAGAAGCACCAACATTATTTTCTTGTGGAACATAAATTATGAGCTGGGGCATGAGAAGAAGCAAAAATTAATTTTTTTTTCGTGTGATTACAATGCAACAAACTTTTCATTAAGCCATGCATCTTCTGAGCCATTACTAAATTTGTCACATAGAAAATGGGTGTAGAGAATTTTTTTTCTGTGTCGAAATGGAATGGAAGTTGAAGGAAGAATAAGACAGAGGAGACAAAAAGCCTTAATAATCTTTATGGGATGAAATTTCTTGTGTGTGCTTTTACAGTTTATGATCGGATGGTTGGAATTGAGTTTTTAGGTAAGGGTTTTTGGTTTTTTGGGGTATATGGAAGTGATTCTTATGATTTTGAAGATAATTGTCAAAAGGTATGTGATGATGTAAGGCTTCATGTGAAATTTTTTGGATAAATAGTTTAAGTTAACATTTTGTCAAGTCTCAGTAAAAGCTTTAAAGCTGAAATATGAGATCAGAAATCGAAAGAACTGAGGTTCAACTCCCAAATTTTCCAACTGAAAAAATTTGACAAATTAAAGTCAACCTATAACTTCATCCCCTTCTAAACGTATTCTACCTTCAAAAAAAGATATTTTACAGTACCTTTCCATTTAAAATCCACAACTTCTTCTACCTCCATTCGTATATTCTCAAATGTAATATCCTGTTAAGAAAAGTACATAGATTTATTACCGTAGATATTACTTACTATCTTCCATGAATAATAGCTGAATACATGTGATGCATCACATTACATTTCTCTCGAGCATTACTTTCATATTATCAATTTGTAATCGATTTACATCTCACAGTACTTTCATTGTAATGCATTCAAAAAAAAAAAAATTATCTAAAAAAGTTTTTCTCGTTCCATCTTCAAAAAAAAAAAAGTAATAATACAGCAGTAGCAGCAGTAAGAAAAGTTTGTTGTAAAAAAATGAACGAAAAAGAAGTAAAAAAGCTATTTGCGTCCCCCTTTTTTTGTTGCCATTCATTTTTCTCAAATGAGTGCACGACTGGCTTTTTGAATTCTGCTCCTGAGACTGGTTTACATCTACATGCATTTTCAAGTTATAGTAAAAAATAATGTATCTCCTTACAATGTTCTGTCAGTTTTCTTTCCATTCTATTATTTCCGCTTCTGTTCTTCTCTCTCTCAAGTCACACAAGTCACAAGTTACAGAACAAAAAAAAATATATAAAAAATACGAAAAAATAGGAAGTTTTTTTAATAACTTTTCCCTTCTTTTTTTATTTTTTGTTTTTGTTTTGCAGTTTTTTCCATCCTCCCCCCTTTCGACATTTATTTCTGCTTGCTTGCTTGTTTCCTCATCAAATATTTACAAAGCGGATGTCAAAGTGCATTATTTGTCATTTTTTTGTAAAGTAGATATGAACGGAAGGAGGAATGAGTGATGACAGTTATATTTATTCCTTGTTACTTTGCTGACTTGAAGAGTGCTCTTTAAAAATGAGATTTTTCAATATTTATTTAAGCATGACACCTTTAATACCTTTCCATTTCATTCATGCCTTTATCCACACTTCAAGTTGACTCTATCTTCCATGAACTATCTTTCTCTTTTAAGTGTCATGCGATATAACCATAAAGCTAAAGACAACAAATAATTTAACACAGCAGTAGAACAAGAGAAATGGGAGAACATTTTTGTAGCAATGATTTTTTAGATGGATGATTTTGGGTTCATTTTGGATTTCTTTGATGATTTTGCATTTTTAAAGCCCAATTAATGTCTAATTTTATTGAAGAGAACTGAAAGTTTAACTTAACATTTTGCCAAGAATCTATGAAAATTCTGAATGCTTAGGAGTAAGAATGTAAAGCTGAAAATTATAAAAGTATGTGTTCGAATCCTTCTTATGCCTATTTGATAAGAAAAATTCAAACCCATAATAAAAATTCAAAGTCAATAGTTCAATTCTCTAATTTTCATAAAATTCATAAATTCTACTTCTAATCAAGATTCAATCCAAAAATGCGCCTAATCATCCACTCCAAACTCAACTTCAACTAATTCTTAAAAATTTACCAACTAAATGCTACAGCAAGCAATAGCAAATTTAGTTGCAACCAACTAGGTGGGTGTTGTTAAAGGGGTTGTGTAAAGTCACTTCTTTTGATTACATAATAAATTAAATACCGCTTTTGTGCTCGTTAAATCGAGTTTGCCATTTTCTCACTTTGCCTTTATTGCACTTTATCATGAAAACTTTTCTTTTTTTTTTATACTGTGTTGATATTCCTTTCAACTTCTATAATGTATTAATTTTAGTGGAGAAAAGTAAGTTAAATTATGGAAAAAATCTTTATTCTCTCAATGCTCGCTTATTTCTGTTCTTCTTCTTCCGTTTCGCTTACAATTTACTTTTCTTTTGCCACTGTAAAAGACGATGGAGCAATTTTTCGTTTACCTTCTTTACAAGATTTATTTGAAATCATATAAATGGATTTTTAATTTACTTTAAAGAATACGAATTATTGGCAGATAGTTTTGCTTTTATTTAAATAGCGTGAGGGTTTTGTATTGAATAGAGTGAAATGAAGAAGAAATTCGAAGAGAAAATTAGGACAAAATCGAATAAATAGTGTAACAATTTACAATTTATTGGGATGAATGGGAGAGAATTTATTGCGATTTTGTAAGTTGAGGATTTATATCAAGCTATGCAATTTAGAAATTAAAGGGTTTATTAGCAAATTTTCACATTAAAAAGTCAAATCGTCCCAAATTTTCTTATTTTTGAAAGCATTTTTACACCAAATGTATTTTTTTCTGAACACAAATCGCAAATTACTATATTAAAAATTAACGGACTTTTGAAATTCAAATTTTTTAATGTAAATTTATTGAAAGTAGTTTCAATCCCCTTTTGTTTTGATTTAAACAAGACCAATTATTTGATCAAATTTACTAACTATCGTGATCTAAAACTCGCAGTATTATCTATGAATCATCAACAATTAACCTCCAAACTCTCCATTATTTTTTTTTAATTCTCTCAACACCTATTCCTTCTTCCTTAGGTTTTCCTTTAATTTGAATTATATTGTGCATCATTACTAAAATCCTCCAAACTCTTCTGTCTCCCTCAGAAAAAGACATTAAACGACAAAATAGCATCCAAAAAATTTGTCCGTAACTGTCTAGTTCAATTTCCTTCTATCTTGACAGTTTTTTTTTTCATCTGTAAAAAATCCCAAACGAAAACAAAAATATTTTTTCTTCAATGTAATAATAATTTTCACAAGACTGCTATTGCTGTTGTTATTCCTTTACTTCATACTTTTCTATAATATTTATTATGACGAAAACATAAAGAAGAAAAAAAAATTAATTCTTTGTTTGAATTTATAATAGCATTAAATAATGATAACAAGCTGTAAATGTCATGAACAGAAACTCAGAAATTTGTTGTAGTTTTGAGTGGAAAATTTTATGTGTAAGCTAGCATCTCTGAACAAATACGTTACGTGCGAAATTTGAATTAGTTCTAAAATAAATCGCATTAGTACGGCTTATTTTAGTACAAGTCGTCCGTTAAATTTTTAAGAAACAAATTAAGATTTATATACTTTCTACTTGTTATATTTAGTTTAAATTTTTTTATATCAAATTTCATGGCTGAAATTATGGAAAAATCATTATAATAATAAATAAATACTTAGGAAAAACACATAATTTTGCAAAAAAGAATTTTTCTTGGTCGGATTATATGTAAAAAAAGATTTGAATTTTCGATTTTTTTCAAAAATTGAGGGCCTTTTAACTAAAAAATTAACGGACAAAACCGCTGTTCAGAGATGCTAGTGTGTAAGTTTTAGATGGAAAATGAGAACAAATTGAATTGATGAAGAGTTTTAAGGAAGAAAAATATTGATTTTTGGGAGAATTTTTGAAAGTTTTTCTTTGAAATTTGAGATTTGTTGCATTTTGAACTTAATGAACAATAATTTACTTCTAGGTTCATAATTCAATATCCTCTAAAAATTCACATCAATTCTAATATTTAACTCATAAAACTTTCAAAAATTCCCATTAAAATTCACAAATTTGTCCTCAATTTCAATTCAAACCTCTCTAACCACTTACCATTTCCAAAAAAACTCATCAAATTGAAATAAACGACATGAAAGCAACACACAGCACAAAAAAAAAATCATCAACAATAGCCGAAAAAGATTGTAAAATAAATAAATTATGAGAACATAAATCCACACTGCTAACAAATAATAAATATGAGAATAAAAATAGTTAGTAAATTAATACTAAATTAAAATCACGGATTTTACGACATCCATATACAACTCCCCGTGTGTATCATTTTGGGTATCAAATAAATTATATATTGGAATTTGATACGTTCATTGCAATTGAAAAATATGTGTTTTTTTGTATATGTATGAAAAAAAATATAAAATATTGAATGATTTTTTTATGATTATTTGAAATGTGTGTGTGGGATGGGAAATTGAAACTAAGAGGAGTGAAGAGGAAAAATGTTTTGGGATTGAAAAAAAAAAATTGGGAGCTAAAAAAATTAGGTATAAGTTATTTGTATATCCATTTGCAGTTGGGATCCTTAGGGTGATTTCGAGGGAATTTTCGCTGACATGACTGGATGAAACTCTAAGTTTGAAGTTAGTTTTCACTTTCAAAATTTTTTGAATATTTATTTAAAATGAATTTCTAAGATTAGAAGCTTTAAAAATGGGAATCGAACCAACGTCCTCAAATATTTCTAGAACGACTTCCTACCATTTTGTTAAATAAAGCTCAATTCTTTAAATTTCAAATTTGTCAGGAATACATTCAGTTTTACTGCCGTGAATAATTCTAGTACAAGAATTCAAATTATTCAAAAGTTTTTAAAATTTTGGAACAAAGCAAATTGAGTCCCAAATTTTACACGACAGACAGTCAAATTAGAAATTTTCACATCTTTGCTAAGAAATCCAGACAAAATCTCTCCAAGGGCCAAAAACCCCGGAATGAAATGAGTATTTGGTCAAATTGTCATAAATTAATAATGGCTTGAAACAAGAAAAATTTATGGGTAACATATAATGCCCAAGTGCATAAAAGTGCATCTACATACGTACATAATATGCAACAATACACAAAATTGAGCACCCCCCGAAAAAAAGAGAGAAAATAAATGGAAAGAAATGAAAAAATTGCCATTGTACAATTTTTAGTATATCAAATGCATATTGCTCATATTATATAATACAACAATAAATCCACATATACACATATTTTTTAAAAAACATAATAAAAAAAATCCTGTAGTACTTTGGAAAATTTGCGTTTTAAAATTTTTATATATATGTATATATATTGTACATATGTCTGACTATATTGATGATGCAGAGGAGAATAGTAGTTGTATTTTTTGGCAGTCAATATTGCCTATTTATTTTTGTAAAAATTTTATATATGTGTGTATATAAATTTCAAATATTTTATCAAGCGTGAAATTGCGGCTTTCAGCGGTATGCATTTATGGGTTGATGATTAGGTCTATGCATATACATAAATATAAAATTTATATTAATGTGAAATGGATTTTTTTTCAACAATAATTTATTTGACTGTCGATTCTTAGAAAATAAAAAATTACTAGTCGAAAAAAAAATCATTTGAAAATTTTTCATCTGTATTCCCATCGCGATCATTTGCGATAACAAAGGCTGGCTTTTTATCTGCGGAAATTTATCATGGAAAATTATTTTACGCGCATTATTTGTTGAGATAATATTTTATGTGGAAATTGTTGATTACTGATTGCAATTCTAATGTTTTTATTAGGAAATTTTGTGTTAGTTAAATCTACTTTACTTTGGTCAGTAGATTGAATTAGTTTTTCAGGTTGCTCAATAAAAATAGAAAATCTAATTTTGGTTTGTTTGAGTACTAATTTGACTTATTTTCATGCTCCTTAATAATTTTTCATGTCATGTTTTAAGAGGTTTATACATGTAATAAGTTTTACATTGAATTGAATATGTTTAGAATTAGTTTAACATAGTTTCATACCCTTTACACCTAGCTTCTAATCAATCTGCTTTTGAAGTCTACAATCCTTTTCATAGTTTTGGACCCTCGATGTTACACTCTTTTGTTTGAATGCTATAGTAATATAGCAATGCTATAGTAGTAATGCTATAGTAGTAATGCTATAATATAGTTAACAACCCCTGTCAAATCTAAATTACTTTTAACTCTTTCATATTTTTACACCCCATTCCATGAAGATTCATAGCTTATCGCCCAATGATTCTAAATTTATTCATTTTGACGTAGTTTCATGCCCCTTTTAATTTCAAATTCCAATGTATTCCCAAAGCGCTTTCTATTAAAATATTTTGTTAAATCCACCCATCAATTTCCTCACAACTTTACATAAAAAAGCACTTTTCTAAAAAAAAAGAAAATTCAAACTAGAAAAAAATTCCCAATTAAAAGTATCTCTTGGAAGTGACAATATTTTTACAACCAATTCACATGAAAATGTCACTATTGTAATTAACTTTGTAACAGAGCTTCCGCAGCATCGTTGTACATTTCTATTGACTTTTAATGATGCTTTTTCCCTCTCTCCTGATATTTTTCCTTTAATGCAGTTAGTCTCTATTTGAAAATTCTCCAATTATTTCCTCTCGTTCCTTTGCCTTCCATATTTTTTTCGCATTCATTGCCATTGTGTAACAAACGCGATTTCTTTTTGTCATTCCTATATATCCTCGGTTATTGTTGAACCGAGAGAAAGAGAAAATTGTGTACATAAAATGCAAAATAATAAGGAAAAAATAAAAATGTTGCTCTATTAACTCAGCTAGGTCAGTTTCAGTAGCGATTTTTTATGTGAACATATATACCTATTTCCATTGCCATATTGTACACAGTCAGTTGCTAAAGGGAAAGATAAGATTAATTTATTTACATTTTACAGTGGAGTATCAATAACAATTATGTATATACATATACATAAAAAAACTGTACAGAATGGGAAAACAGAGAGAAAATAGCGGAAAAATATTACTTCAAGGCATTTAATTAAGTGTTTGCTTTAAACAAACTCTTTCCACGTTTCCTTTTTGTAAATATCTGCTTATTTAGTGAATGAAAAATCGGTGGAAGGAAGAGGAAAAAAAGGTTTAAGGTACGAAGAAAATGGAATAAAACGAAAAAAAACATAAGGAAGTTGTGAAAAATGCAAGCTCAGTGAGCTTTTTGTCATCAAATTATTATGATCATTGTTGAAAATAATGTATTGTCTTTGAGTTTGGAACAACTAATTCTAAATAACTTTTGGAATGAAACATATGGGATAGAGTTAAGGTTTTTGAAAGGTTTTGGTAGTTTAAAATCCGAAGGGGCATGCAATTAAATCAAAATAAAAACGAAATATATTTTGAAGGGGTATGCAACTATTTATTCAAATTCACAAAAAGGGGATTTAAACTATGCAATTTTGCAAATCATGGTTTGAAACTATTATATTTAACTAAATAAGACTTTCAACTTTGACACTTTACAAAAAGGGGAATTAAACTTTGAAATCTTATTAAAAAGAGGGTATGAAACTATGAATTTTATAAAAAGGGGCTTGAAACTACGACCAATTTGACTTCATTCTAGATAATTTAGAATATTAGAACCTACTAAGGCGGCTTCTAATAATTTGGCACTCAACAGTACCAAGAATTTTTCCCACAAAAGTAAATTTCCTTTCAATTTTTGTTACAGAAGCATTCAGTAACAGCAAACTTTAAACAACAAACAAGCTGAGAAAGAAAAATTATTGTCGAAAGCGCAGTAAAGCGTGGATTTTTTTTTTTCGTTCGCATTCAGCATTTTTTTTTTCTCATCCTCTCATTCCATTTCCTCTTTATCTTTCTGCACATAGAGCATAGAATTCGACAATAAATATTGTAAAGTACACAGAATATAAAGAGTTAGTCTATGTTATTCATATTGTGTACGACTACATTGTAAATATTTTAACATAAAAAAAGTATAGAGTCATTGTTTATAACGAAAATATGCAATTAAGCTATTTATTGAACGCATAAACAGGTTAAAAATTAGAATATATAGCATCATCATGATCAGATAAAGCTCGAAGCAATTTTTGTATCCATTCACGGTAAATGTGTAGCAACAGTGCGAGAGAGAGAAAAAAATTCTAGAACACAAAATATGAAGAGCTTTTTTTCTTTTATTTCTTGCATGGCAGTAAAGTGTCAACAACATAGAAATATTTTTCCTGTTGATATGATGATTAAATGCTTGTGCACTAGAACACAAGAATCTACTGACATAGTGGATGCCATAATACCAGCATTTACTTACTGCAACCTAAATTAATCTTTTTTTATTATGAGATGAGGAGATGAGATTTGGAATGGGGATGAAAATACTTGGAAGGATGGAAGACATGAGTTTGGGATGTTCTGAGAGGCTTGTTTGGATGTTGACGCAGTTTTCTTGGGGATTACATACTTGTAAGACTTGGTGGAATTTGAATTGTAATTTAAGCTAGAATTTGACTTTATTTCGAACCTAGACCAAAATTGTATTGTATTGTCCGTATGGATGGTAAATTTAGCTTTAAACATATTTTGGGTGGGTACATAGTCATTTCTGAAAGTGCCAAAAACTGAATATATCAACCTCCCACTTGCATTTCTTACTTACTATACCCACCCCAAAATTCTGTCACATAAACTCCAACTTCCTATTTACACAACCATGATAATTACAAAATCATTCCTGCTGTAATATTTTTACAATTTTGCAATCTTAATTAAATTTCCTGCACCATATGACGTCTACATCTACCAGCCAGCCTTCCAAAGCCTCCTTACATCCATTTGTAAGAAAATAGTAAACTCCAAGAACGTCCTCAAAACAGAAACAAAAAGAAAAGAGATAAGAACGTGCTTATGGAATGCGCAAAATAAAAAAAAAACGCAAATGCATTTTATGTAACTTCTTGTTGTCTTTAGTGCTTACTACATATAATAGTATTTATCTCCAAGAAGAATTAAAGAGGAAAATAGCTTGAATATAAATCATAATTTCTACGAAAAAAGAATGGACAAAAAAATTAAATTTATTTATTTTTTATCATTTTATGGGGTGCAAGATTGTTCAGTGACAACAACAAAATAATAAGCGGCAGTAGCAAAAGAATATCGAGAGATATGAGAGATAAAATAGAGATTGGCGAGTATAATATTTTTTTAGTATACAAAAAAGGAGGAAGTGAGGACTATGGGGGGTTGTTAGGGAATGATGTCACATGGGGTGTTACTAGAGATTAGTTCAATGGTAGTCTGATTTTTTTATGATGGATCTGAGTGATTTTGTACAAATGTTTATTGTTACATCCGTGAATTTGACCTTAGCTAGTCGATATTGAATGTTTTCTCCAATTTTTTGAGTCTTATCGAGGGTATGGCCTAATATGGTCTTTATATCAAAAAGAGTCAAATTCACCGTTAAATTATTGCTAGAAAAACCAAAAATTAATAAATTTGAGTCAAACCTACCAAACAACCCCCCAATCATAGTACATACATATTCATATACCAGTAAATATTTACCATACACCAACTTGGCACAATGCGCCGATTCTTGAACGTTGTTCACTTGTTTATATCATAAAATTACGTAATTTATTTTTGTGAGAAATGATATCAACATATCAAGCATTTTATTATTTGTCGAGAGATCATGTATAGTGTATAAAGCTCGTCTCTACCCTTTTTTCTTTCCTTTTCTCTATAACATTTTTCTTTTTCATGGTGCAATGTTACACTTAAAGCGCTATTCATAAGCATAAAAAAAGAGCAAAAGAGATTTTCAAGGAGAAGAAAAAAAAACATCTTACATCTTTCTCATCTCATTGGATTGGCTATGACTGTAAAAATATCCTCAACTCATCCTTTATGCTTGACTTTGATGCTTTTACAGCGCATTTTGTTGTAAGTTGGATAATGTGATTATGGAGTTGGCTGTTGAACTTGTTGGGATTTTTTGTTGGAAATTTGAAATTTTCGAGCAAATTTTTTTAAATTAGGACAAGTTTTTTGAATAAATCCACTTTTTTACAATCGAGGACCCCCAAAATTGATTGTAATTGTGAATCCTAAATTTTGTCAAATTTTCTACCTTTCATATAAAAGCTCAAAACCTTCCATATCTCAATCATCTTCATCCATATCCATATCTACCATGAATTACACTACCCATAAAGTAAGATCACGATTCCTCATTCTCATTTAACGGTCTTCCTCTAAGACTGTCTTAGATTTGAATCATTAAACTGGAAGCATGCCCTAAAAAATAATAAAATTGGAACTAAGAATGGGTGAGAAATGTGATGTAAGATGAAGATCCTTAAACCGATTTGAGATATAATGCATCGCATAAAAATTACATAAAAATGAAAAATAGAATTTATTTTACAATCTTCCGCAGTGAGTGTCTTCTTTAGTTTTTATGTCTCATTCAACGATTTTTTTACATTTGTTTCCAATGGATGTATTTTTTTAGAATTTTTAAATTGTTAGCGAGGATGGGATAAATGGATCGATGGAATAGATGATTTTTTTGGCTATGAAATAGAGGGAATTTTTTGTTGTTTTAACATTTTATTTGGGATATTTTGTATTTTAAAACTTCAATTTTTAATTTTTTGAATTTTCAAAATAATTTTTATAATTTTGACTTTCATTATGATTCTTAAAGTTTAAACCTTTAAAATTAAATTTTATTTTAATTTTTTGAGATTTTCAAAAATTTGAATTTTCAATTCATAATTTTTACAAAAACCTTTAAAAAAGGTTTTGAATAAAAAATCAAACAATTTTTTCCTTCATTCTTTCTTCACCATAGAAATCCTTATTGTTGCTTTTTACAAATGCTCAATACGATGATATTAGAGCACTCGTTTATTCTCCCATTCTTCCATTCAATTCTATATATATGTTTTTTTTTGTGTGCATACATATGCTTGATATGACTGCAAAGTGACATCATTTATTGTATTTTCACAATATTTTCCAACATTACCATTATACTGTTGACTAACAAATAATAAAAAAGCAGGTAATAATTTTCATATTTTTCACATTTATAGTGGATTTTGATTGATTTTTATTTTGTTTGTATGGTAAAGTGTTCTATTTATGAAGTGTGTTGTATTATTTGGAGGTGGTTGAGTGGAAAATTGGTTTTGGATTTTTATTATTTATTTTCGATGTAATTTTTTTTGGATTTTTTTTAGGGTGATGCAGTTGTAATGGGAGTTGTTTGGAGTGTCTAAGGTGTGATTTAAAGGGTGGGGGTCAAGGGCGTAGCCAGAGGAGGGTCTAAGGATCCCCTTCGAGAAAAAAACTTCATTTTTAAAGAAAAAAGTTTTTAAAGAAAAAATCATTTCCTCCATACAAAAAAATTTTGGACCCCCTTGAAAGAATTTAAGGCTACATCTCTGGTGGGTTCATGATTGACTAGTTGATGGTTGGAAATTTTTTGATTCTACTGATAAAGTGTAAAATTCAAGAATTTCATTATTTCAAGTAGCCACAAACTCCAACTTTACTCTATTTACATCAATTGTGTACCCCATCCCACCCAATCCCCCTTTCAATCTTTACTTTGTCATCTCATTTTCATTCAGCATTTAAATTGCAAATAATTCCATTTTTTCTCATTATTTAATTTCATTTTATACGACAAAAAAATAAAAATATTCTTTATTTTTTTCATAAATAAACCTTCAATATTGATATAAATTAAATATAAAAGACATAAAAGGAACGAAAAATGAACAATTTAAAATGAAATGGAAAAAAAGGAAAAAAAATGTGCAATGAAAAAAAGTAGCAACACAAACAAGTACGATTTATAATATAAATAATAACATTTTCCACAGAATTGTAAACAAATAAAATTTAATAATTTTTTATGCTGTATTTTTTTATGAGACATAGATTGAATTTTATGAAATGAGTAATATGATGAAATTCTGTTGATGTATTTCAAGTATGACAAAATAGAGATTATTTAGTTTTCGTATGTTGTTAGTGATTGACTTAACGAGAATATTTAGCTAAAAACCATGACAATCTGCGAATCGAATGATAAATTCAGGGAGTAGCCAGTGAAAGGGTCCATGGGAGTCTTGGCCTCCTTTGAGAAATTTCTTCATTTTGCTAGGATTTTCAAGGCAAAAAGGCATTTAGATTCTCCCTAAAATTTTTTCTTTGGGGCCATTCGTTTAGTACGTTTAAGATTTTGTAGTAGATTAAACAATACAAAAGAATTTTTATACAAAAAGAGTAACGAGGAGGGGAGGGGGGAGTCTAAAAAGTCATTTTTTTGCATAATGTACTTTGTAAACGGCGCCTTTAATCCAAAAAAACTGGCTTCTCCCCTGGTTAAATTTTTAATTAATTAATTTAATTTTTACCCTAAAAAATTAATCATTATTTTAGCAAAACTATATAAACTGTTGAGTTTAGTTTCATTTAATTCAATCTTTAAAAAATAACTGTTTATTTGTTAGATTTATCTAAATCTTAAAGTTTGTTTTTATTAGTGTTTTTCAATATTAAGTCTAAGGTTAAAGTAAATGAGAATTTCTTTTATTTTTTGATAATTTAAACTTTTTAAAAGCAGAAATTATTTTATTAGATGAATTGCTTGTTGGTGTTTTTACTTGTGATGATTACATCTGAAATTTGTGTTTGCGAAGATGGATACTTTGAATCAATGGATTTCAACTATTTAAGCGAAAAAATGAAAACTTTTATTGTCTTTGAAAACAAATCAATTGTTTCATTAGACACTACGCAAATAATTGCGGAAGTCGACAGTTTCAATAAGGCTTTAAGCTTTAGAAATAACTTAAATGTTAAATTTTTACCTATTCGAGTTTACAAATTATTTCCAAATTTAATAACATACGAAGCTTATAACTGTTCAGTTCAAAAAATTACAGGTAGAAATTTTGAAAATTTAAAAATGTTGAAGAGCTTAAGATTAACAAAAAATAAAATAACACACATTGCTTCAGACACTTTTGAAGATTTAGAAAATCTTGAATATCTCTCGCTTGCTAATAATCGATTAAAATATGTTGAGACTGACAAAATGGAAAAACTTACGAATTTAAAGGAGCTTTATCTTGGTGGGAATCACATTTCATACGTCAACGAAAATTCATTTGAAAAATTCACAGAATTGAGAAACATTACACTTTGGGGAAATAAAATTCAATATTTAAGTAATAATCATTTTAAATATAATAAAAAGTTGGAACGGATTTGGTTGGAAAACAATAGTTTGAAATACTTAAGTCACACAATGTGTGATAATATGCCGTATTTAAAGCAAATTGATCTGAAAAATTGTGGATGTATCAATGCTTATTTTCTTGCAAATAGTTGCAATACTTTTTCACAAATGGTCGAAAACGTTAAGAGAAATTGTCTACAACCTTAATCATAAAGTCATGAGTTATGATTTCTAACCATCGAATATTGTTTTTTCATATCATAAATTCAATGTTAATCATTTAAAAATTGTGAATTATAAAAAGTAATTAATCATTTCAAATAAAAAAATAATAATAATAATAATAAGTTCAATTCAATTTTTTTAAAAAAATATTATGAATTCTACTAAAAATTTCACTACTAGCTTCATTTCCTAGATCAATAATCATTAAAAATAATAATCAGAATTCCAATTTGTTGGCTTTGCTTAACAAAAACTTTTTCCATACACTAAAATACCAAAAGAGGAAAAAGTTGAAAAAAAAAATCATTTTTGTTGCAATTTCAAGTTTTAAATTAATTAAACATCCATTCAATATTTTATACGAATGCCTAATTCCAATTTAAAGTTATAATTTATTGAAACTTGTTGACATCGAAAGTATCTTATTTGAATATAAAAAAAAAAATAAACTTTCCAATTATTATACACTGCCAATTAAAACTGCATCAAATAAATCAAACTTATTCTCTATCCTCACACTTTATTTGTTTCTATAACTTCATGGCTCAGAATAGCAAAAGTTAATATTTTTTTCAATCCTAAAAAAGAAGAAGTGAAAAGTTTATGGAAAGGAATGAATAATTTGGGTGGAAGGAAGGTGAGATATTGACTAGGAAAGTGTTGAAGGGCAGAAGTTGAAAGATTGGATTTTTTTTGAACTTGCAGTTGGAAGAAGGAAGGGGATCTCTTTTAAGGGTTCGTTCACTTATAATCTTCCTAATAGACATCATAAATGAATGACCCCCCAAAAGTTCTATAAATCTGTTTTTAACAATATTTATATGTCTTTTGCAGTTTGATTCAGAAGAAAAAAAAATGTAATCTTTGAAACTTCATATCTGTTTCGTAAAAGTGACGGGTTCAAATCCTTAAAATTTAATATGCACTATATTTTCTCATCCGTTTCATCAATACACTTTTTTGCTACTTTAATCATTAAATCGATACAGGCAGTCAACTAATTGTTACATCCATCGACTAATCGAATCAATTTAGCATTTGTATACCAAAACTTTATTCCTCAGTAATCCAAACAAAATCAAAAACTACGAGCTATTAAATCCCCAAAAAAGTTCTTCAAAACTGAAACTTTATTCATTTCCAACTTCATCCACAATACACACATGCATACACACATACACACAATAATTTTTTCTACAGATTTTTAACAAGGCCATATCCATATCTCTCCATATCTACTTACCATGCAGAAGCAAGGAAAAAAATCTGTCCAACACTTTTGCCTGTTGTGAAGCATACATACACAGCACAGCACAGAAAAAAAAAGAATTGACAATTGTGCAATGAATTTTCATTTGGCAATTAAATGGTATTTAAAATGCTGTCAAAACTTACATGACCAATATCTCAATTAAGTATGTGTAATTCTCAATGTACGTACATGAGCACAGAACGATTGCACTGATTGCAAATGAACATGATGCATTTTAAATAATAATAAAGCAATTGATGTTGCATTGGAAATATTTTTCTGTATGTGCTCAGTTTTGTGAATCGCACTGGATACTTTTTTTTATATGTATATATTGATGTGAAGTGTAAAATGGGGGGTATGAAAAATTTGAATTGTGTTGGATAGTTTTGAGTGTTACTATGGGATATGCAATTGTTGGATGTTACATTGGGTATTGATTGGATTTGCAAGGGATGATAAATAAGGAAATTATTTTATTTAAGTTGAATTTGATTCAAAAATTGACCCAATTTTTCAAAAAAAACTAGCTAAATTTGTACTGTCGAGAAGTTAGCGGCTTTTCGCAGATTTTGATTTTCGCAGATTTTTGATTTGGAAATTTTTCGCAGATTTTGATTTTCGCAGATTTTAATTTTCGCAAATTTTGATTTTCGCTGATTTTGATTTTCGCAGATTTTTATTTTCGCTGATTTTTGATTTGGAAATTTTCACAGATTTTTATTGAAACTTTTTTCGCAGATTTTTTTCAAAATTTTTCACCGATTTCTTACTTCAAAATTTTTCACAGATTTTTTTAAAAAATTTTCACAGACTTTTAAACAATTTTTTATTAATGTTATTTTATTGTTGATAAAGTTGAAAAAAAAAAATAAGCGGCTGTGGAAAGATATACAAAATCACATTAGAAAGAAATATTTAATTTAAAAATTTTTAATGTAGCTACAAATCAGAATTTAATTGAAGATCCAGCATCCCCAAAAACACCAGAACCAGAACAAGAAACATCAGCACAATTTGACGACATACCATCACCAATATTTTCCCCATTAACACCACAATACAAGAAAAATCTAACAAAATATCAATTCGATGATTAACAAAATTATTAAACCAAGGAATCTGGATAGAGGATCTTACGTTAAACCGAAAAATATTTGAATTTTTTGCAAAGGTTCAAATGTTTTGTTTACGATTTTTCGAAATTATAATTTTTTTAGAAAATTCAATATTTTATCTCTTTTGAGACTGGATCATCACTAAATCTGTATTTAGTTGGCATTACTAAATCATAATGCTTCGTTTAAGTAAGATCCAGTACATTTGTTCATAAAAATAAGCAACAAAAATTATGATTTAAAATTTTCTTCTAAAAATGTAAACAAGTTTGTTTGTGTTAGTATGTGTTTACAAAAAATCGGAAGATAAAATTTTCATTCTTAATTTATGAAATGCTTAAAGATTTAAGCTTAGTCATATTGAATTTAATACATTTAAATTTAATTGAAGCTGTAATTACATGAAAATGTAAAAAAATTTAACGGCAAAAAATATTTCAAATTCAGTTCGAAAGTCTTCGAACAAAAAAAAAGGAACTCGAACTCGAACTCGAATTTTCAATCCTCTATCCAGATTCCTTGGTTATTAAAGTATTTTCTAATAAAATATAATTAAGAATAAATTCAGGACATCCAAACCTTTTTTTTTCTTAATATCAGACTTAAAAATTTTTAATAAGAAAAATTTCCTAATAAAAAAAAATCTGCGAAAAAAGTTTCAATAAAAATCTGCGAAAAATTTCCAAATCAAAAATCTGCGAAAAATTTTGGATCAAAAATCTGTGAAAATAAAAATCTGCGAAAATCAAAATCTGCGATAAATCGAAATCTGCGAAAAATTTTGGAGCAAAAATCTGTGAAAATTAAAATCTGCGAAAATCAAAATCTGCGAAAAATTTCCAAATCAAAAATCTGCGAAAAATTTTGGAGCAAAAATCTGTGAAAATTAAAATCTGTGAAAATAAAAATCTGCGAAAATCAAAATCTGCGAAAAATTTTGGATCAAAAATCTGTGAAAATAAAAATCTGCGAAAATCAAAATCAGCGAAAATCAAAATCAGCGAAAACAAAAATCTGCGAAAAATTTTGGATCAAAAATCTGTGAAAATAAAAATCTGCGAAAATCAAAATCAGCGAAAATCAAAATCAGCGAAAACAAAAAACTGTGAAAAATTTCCAAATTAAAAATCTGCGACAAATCGAAATCTGCGAAAAATTTTGGAGCAAAAATCTGTGAAAATTAAAATCTGCGAAAATCAAAATCTGCGAAAAATTTCCAAAACAAAAATCTGCGAAAATCAAAATCTGCGAAAAGCCGCTAAAATATATTGAGTAAATTTGTACATTATTCAAGCTGGAATGGCCCTAAATGGCTTCTGAATTTTGCCTTAAATTTTGAGTTAATTCATCATAAATTATGGGTCAATTCTCTTCAAATTTAAGCTTAATTTGCTTTAAATTCTGACTTATTTGTCGCAATTTATGGCTCAATTTGCATTAAAATGTTGTCGAATTCTCCTCAAAATTTAGTCGAATTTGGACCAAAATTTAGTCAAATTCGCCTTAAAATTTTATTTAATTTGCCCTAAAATCTTATTGAATTTGCCTTAAAATTACTCTCAATCTGCCCGAATTTTATCTCATCAAGTTCCCTTCCCCATGAAATCAATGTCACATGACATGCAAGTCTACCCAATTTTTCAAAACTTGACCATTTTATGTGACTCTCTATTCTCCATTTCCTGCATGTTTATCTATCTATCTCCAATTTTTACACAAGAAACCTTTTTTTTCAGAAATTGAAAAAAATATTGCTTGTTATATGAGGAAAGTTTTTTTCATTTCGTTTGGCATATAAATGATTTTCATTCTCAATTACATTCTGCAGTAGCATAGAATCATATGCCATATGCTGCTGCCGTTACGAACGATATGCTTTAATGCCTTCAATTTTTCATTTCATTGTAAAAAAAATAATATTATATTATATTTTCTATTGCTCTTTCCATTCTTCTTGATGTGTCTATGATTTCAGCACTTTTTTTTATTGGTTTTCAATTTATCGTGAGATCATTGTAAGTTATAAATAAATTTACTTATAAGTTGATGATGTATGATTCCGATTTGTTTGGAGATGGAAAGTGAGAAAAGTTGAAAAATGGATAAGAATTGCCAAGTGGAAGTAAGCACTAGTGCTTCTGTCAAATGATTAATAGTTCTGAGAGATAGAAGATAAGTTTTCTGCTTTAATGGGAGTATTTTGAGTTTTTGAGTGGGAATTAAAGCGAATTAAATTAAATTTTAATTATTTTAATAATTTTTGAGGTTAGGATTTAAGTGAATAAAATTATTCTTTTTGGTGAATTTACTCCTCAAATATTTACATCATCGATGAAAATACAAAAGGTAATCGTAAAATGCACTTGATATTAACCACACAATTTATCAATGAGACTCATAATTTCAATATTTTAGGACAAACACAAGTCATTAAATTGATAAATGTACTTTAGCTTCATCCAGTCAACAAATTATCATCGATATGACCTAGTTTTTGGTAATATATGTTTTCGATATTAAATTTTAAAGTTATGTGATGTTTTTTAATGAAAATTATAAATTATAATTGGTAAAATTGGAAAAAATTGATTTGTATTGTATTTAAAATTTATTATTGTTTCAAAAAAATATTTTTTTTTTTTAAAAAAATGTGAATTTTAAAAACTTTTGAAGATGAAAAATTTTAAAGATATTTATTAAATTTTAAAAATTAGAAAATTGAAAAAATTGAAAAATTAAAAAAAAAATAAAAATTTTAAATCTCAAATTAAAAAGTTTAAAAAATTATAAATTTTAAATATCTCAAAATTGAAAAAAATTTAAAATTTAAAAAAATAAATAAAATTTCAAAATCTCAAAATTAATTGATGATTTTTATATTTTAAAAATCTTAAAATGAGATTTTCTAAATTAGAAATTTTTTAAAATTTTAATTTTTTTAATCAATTTATTCATTTTTTTCAAAAAAAAGAAAAAATTACTTTTAAAAATTTACAAATTGTTAAATTTGGAAAAAAATATACAAAATGGAAAATTTAATAAAAATTGGCAAAATATTCGAAAATTGGCATTTTTATCCAAAAAAATTCATAAAATTTATTTTAATCCACACAAAAAATTAAAATTAGGGTAAAAAATATTGAAATTCGTACAAAACGAAAAAATTTTTTTGAAAGTACTGTAACTTTTATTGGAAGCATTGCTGATTTCCCAAATTTTTCCTACGACTTTGCTTGTCCTCCAAATTTTTTTATTCGAACTTTAAAAGAGCAATTTGTGCAGCATAAAGCAGTAAAAAATCCACTTTATTTCAAATATTGAAATTCGTACACACAAATATTGAAATTCGTACACTCAAATATTGAAATTCGTACACCAAGTACTCACGATTTTTGCATCCAAAACTTGAGAAAAAATTAATATTCTTGCAGTATTTTCATTTGAGGAGGTTTTTATTCATCCTAAGCAGCTTATTCATGCTTTAAAATTAATTTATTTAATTTGTTTACACAAAAACATTTAAAATTCTTCATCGCCTACTATTGAAATTTTGTACGAATTTCAATATTTCTTCTGTACGAATTTCAATATTTGGAATGAGGTGGATTTTTTTCGTATAAGCAGTGCTAATTTATGCCTCGACTTAATCTAATTGGAAAGTAGAGTGCACGAGCAAAGTCATAAGATCTTAACATATGGCCAATCTTGAGTTTAAAGGCATTTTTTTCAAGTCTAAAAATTGTGAAAAAAAATTTTTGTAAATTTGTTCGTACGAATTTTGGTTTTGTACGAATTTCAATATTTTTTACCCTAAATAAATTTTCATATCATCATTAAAAGTGTATCACTTTAAACAATCTAAAAAAGCTACACAAAACCACACCGAGTGATACACTTTTATTCACATCACAAATGTAATTAGCGTAAAGTCATTAATCAAATTTTTTTCCTCTCTCTGTCTCTTTAAAAATAGCTTCAACAACCATGACGAGCGACAACATAAAAATGTTATCATATATCACATATTTCTTAATTACATAAACGACACCGATTGCTGTAAATGTGATGACACTAAGTTAACATACCTGAATAATTCATCATGCATTTGTAATCATCCTTAGGAAAGACGACGTGATGTTACATGTTAGAAATAAAAAATTTATATATAGACAATATGGACATCGGCTTAAAGCAGCTTACTATGATATATGGACGACAAGAAAATGTCGTGTTGAAAAATTGTTGTAAATAAAATGGATGATTGAGGCCTTTACCATGACAATGTAAGAAGGATTTTTGTCACTGTTTTTGTGCATTTTAAAAATGAATCTTTTTTTTTTGTTTGAATATTGCAGGCGTATGAATTGCGTATGATGAAAAAAATGTTGTAAATTTTTGCGGAGTTTAGAACAAGGGATGCATTGGATACATGTTTTAAAGTGTAATTTCTGTTTAAAATTGTTAACTAGAAATTTTATAAAACATTGCTTCAAAAGTTCATTTTAAGAAGCTTTGATTTAAAATTTATTTTTAAGGGGTCGTTCACTTAGGACGTTACGCAAAAAAACGACTTTTAAGACCCCCCTCTCCCCTTGTTACGTTTTTTGTATGAAATTTTTTTTTCTTGTTTCTGGTCAGTTACAAAATCCTAGACCCCCTCCACTCTAAAAAGCGAACGTACTAAGTGAATGGCTCCTTGCTTCATTTCTTAAATTTTTAAAACGCTTCTTCAAAAAGTAAAATTCAAAGTTTTCCCTTTAAAAGCTAAAATTTTTGAAGCTTGGATTCAATAAACTCAAAATTTTAAAGCTTGACTTAAAAAAATTCAAAATTTTAAAGCTTAATTTGAAAAAGCTCAAAATTTTAAAGCTTGGCTTCAAAATGCTCGTATTTTTTAAGCTCTACTTTAAAAAGCTCTTAACACTAAATAAAATTCAAATCTTGCATTTAAAAAGTTCACTTTTTAGTTAAAGCGTTACCTCACAAAGCTCATATTTTGATATGTTAATCTTAAAATTTAATTACTTTGTAAAGCTTTACTTTAAAAGCTTCCTTTATTTCAATAAAAATCTAAGTAAGCAAACATTCAATACCAAGAATGCATCTAACTCACTCAACTGCTGTAACAATTTATATAAATACTAAATTGCTATTGACACATCAATTTAATCATTGATATCCCTTAAGCATTAAATAGAATTAAATTGATTTACTTTCCTCAAATAACATGAATATAACATGAAGTGTAATTGACTTTAAAGTTTAAGATCAATTTTTCACACTTTATCATATTATCTCACTTAAAAATTTATTAATTTTATCCTTTATGAAAATTCCATCAGCAAGCTTGCAGCTGAGTAGAATATAAGATTTAATATTTGATGTGACATTAATATATCAATCTTTTTTCAATTCGCATTCTTCATCGCTTAGTTTTTCCTTTTTTCTCTCCTCTATATACATTTCCTTCTGTTTCTTCACGGCCTTTTGTGTCTATATCAATAAAGTATGCATTCTATCTATGACTCGATCAATGTATTCAATTGAAGAGATATATTGAAAGATAGTTTCAACTTCGTCGAACATATTGCCACTATGTGTTGCAATAAGCAGGGTTCTGTGAAATATGCATGGAAAAATATTCACAAGAAGTAAGTTGGAGAGGCACTTTTGTGGGTTGAGGGTGGCTAAAGCGCATTTTTCTAAATTTTTTGATGGTTTTGTCAAACTATTCCTTTAGGTTAGGTTAATTAAGTTATGAAATTCATATCTGTAATTTTCGTTTAAAAAAATCACGTGTTTTTGCAATTTTGGCGCCAAAATTTTGCCAAATCAATCTTGGCGCCAAAATTTTGCCAAATCAATCTTGGCGCCAAAAATGCCTGAATTTCAATAAGAGTCAAACTGAACTGAATCCGTCAATCTATTTCTTAACATCCAAAATTTCCCGC
This sequence comes from Chironomus striatipennis, assembly GCA_026123125.1. Classification (NCBI taxonomy): domain Eukaryota; kingdom Metazoa; phylum Arthropoda; class Insecta; order Diptera; family Chironomidae; genus Chironomus; species Chironomus striatipennis. Next base: position 13,064,179 of record CM047394.1, on the reverse strand, counting down.
TCAAATATTAGATACCATACAAAGTTCTTTTTTATTGGAAGTAGATCCGAGATGGAGGCAATAGTTGCATACAAAAAAAAAAATCCTAGGCACATTTCATACATTTCATTTAGCATCTTTCCATCTTTGTTTCGCCCTCTGTTTTTTTCTTCTTCTCTTGTTCCATTACACTCTCCTTTTTAACGATACTCGATGGCAAACGAGATGTTTTTGGGAAATTTAATCTAATATTGAACACATCAAATGATAAATTCATTTATGATGATAGAAAGCTTTTGCCTTTGCCTTGACGATATTCCATCAATAGCAATCATCAGGCACACACAAAAACTATATATATTGTATATGTATGAGATGGTATGGAGAGATGTAGAAATAGAAACATCAGCGACAACGACGACGACGGGGATGAATGAGAGGAAATGGTAAAAGAAAAGAGCTAGTCTAGTGAACAGAAAAAAAATTTTAGTTGCTCATATACGGGCACATACAAAAAAAATGAGTATAGCTTGAAAATATATGAAACAACTTTTTTTTGTGTGTATATTGAAAAGCTGTGTTGTAAATGGAATTGGAGGAAATGAGTTGATAAAGACAGTTTGGCTGGGAAGTATCAGATGAATGGATATTGGATTATGATGTATTGGGGGTCTGCTTTGAAGGTTATAGCTGTAGTTTCTGAGTTAAAGTCTCTTTTTTGTCTGGATTGACTTAGTAAATGCTCATATTGTTAATAATGGCAGTTTTATTTGAAAAATCTTGATTGACATCATTTTCTGGAATCAAAATTCAAATCTACAAATTTTAAGCTTCCATACCCTATACTACCCCCATGTGCCTACCAAACTCATCCATTTCCACTCAGCTGATGATGTACTGGCTCAATTTGGCTCAAAAAAACGTGATGGAATAAATTTACATCATCAACGATTTTTTTTCGATCCATTCAGTCATCCTTTATCTCCTCCATCATTCCATTAAATCGCCGTGTCTAATCTGATGGACGCAATTTGCTATTGATTCTTTTTTTTGTATGTTTATTCAAAACCTAAACATACTGCATGGCACCACCAAAAGTGCACACATGCATGCAGCAACAAAAAAGAAGTGAAAATATTTCTGGATGATCTAAATTTGTTTTTGATGGAATACTTCAAGTTGTGGTCAATGTAAATATTTTGGAAGGAGTCATGAGACTTATATGCATGTGTGAATTTTAGCCAATGTGTATTTAAAGTGACCGTAGGCAATATCTCGGAATAGAAACTCATTATATGTATATTGAGGGAATATTGATGATATGGGTAGGCATAATTCTCATTTTCTAATAGTTATTTAACACATGTGCATGAATGCACACAAACACACATTCACACACATACACATAAATATTATGCAAATATTTATAATAATTTACAATTTGATCTGAGATTGAATATTTTTGTTACAAGCAAAACCCCAAATCGATTGTAAATATTATTCTAATGATGACACGTTAATTTCAATATATATCCTTAACGAGATGCTACTACCCTTTTATGATATTTTGTTGTCATATGGATGTCTTTAGAACATGTCTTACTCGGACATATTTAAATGTGATAAAATTAATTTAAAGAAGTAAATTTGAATTTAATAGATTTTCATAATTTTAAGGCACATACATAAATGCCATTTCATTAATGATGACAATAATTTTAAATTAAGCTAGAATAAATTTCAAATTAAAATAATTGAGAAAATTGATGTTAAAATTTTGATTATTGAGGAGGTGAGATGCTCTCTTATTGATAAGGTTTAATTGGTGAGATAATTGTAGATGTTTGAAACTGTTGGATATTAATGAGAATGGAATGTGCTTTGCACTTGTTAGGTGATTGTCTTTTTAGTATTGTTTTGAGAAGTAATTGGAGGTGGAGTCAGCAACAAAACTGTGTGAGTTCAATTTGCAGTATTGCGTTCAAATCCTATCCAAAAAATGCTTGAAATTCATTAAAATATTTAAACAAATTGATTCCCGTCAACACTAAATTGCCTTCACAAAACAACTCTATTGTTCCCAACAACAACAACCACAAGAACAAAGCACGTTCCATTCATGCATGAGAACAATTCCCACTCTCATTACACTTTCATACTCCGGAAATTCAACCTAAAAACCTTCAAGACCATCAAAATGAAATCTAATTTTTTCCGCAATCAATTATTAACTGGAAGCACTTAAAATGTCCAATTACTTTCATGTGAGGCAAAAGATAAGAAATTTCTTTTTCTACTTTCTAGTTTGACGCTTAAATGTTTTTTTTCATTCATTTAATTTAAAGCGTTCAGAATTTCATTTCCTTGAATATAAAAATTCATTTACATGCACCAGCCACTGCAAGTTCTCATCGGAACGATGTAATTGGCCACAAGTGCAATTTCTCAACAGTTTCTTGGTGGAGGGGATTTGTGTGGAAGATGTGGGTAGAGGATTTTGGAATTGGGGTGAGTAGAGGGGACTGTTACTTTATTGCTTATAGGATTAAGCAGAGGGGATTGTAACTTTATTGATTAGATGCTACTTAAATTTTTTCTAACTAGGTTTCGAACCTAAGACTGCTTAATGTTAAATTAATTGTTTTAAACTTTAAGGACCAATATACTGAAGAATCAAGTCAATTTTTCCATAAATTCTCAAGTGACATCATTTACAAACAAATCCCATCCATAGTTCCATTCGCATCTCTTCCCTTTTTTTTACATATTTTATTGATTTTTTGCTCTCTTGACTTAGTTACAGTCAGTGAAAAAATATTTTCAGCGGTTTTTACATTTATGCTTACTATTTCATATTACTTATGTCTTATTCTCATATGAATGGTGAATGTACAGCATAAAAAATGAAAAAAAAAATTGTGCATAACACAATTAAAGTTTTAAAACACTTATGTGTAGAGCAGAGCAAGTGGATGAACACAGGAAAAAAGAAATGAATGCTAAGGAAAGAAAGCCAAGGCACATTGCGGTCTGTATGAAAATTAAAATGTTCAGGGTTTTCTAACTTTATATATACACTTTTGATTTTTTTGCAAGGCATTGCATTTTTCATTGCATGTAAACACATAACAATAAACAAATGCCTAGTAAAAGTCACATCAGAGAATGTAACAACCCAATGGCCATTTAACTTTATTATGCAGAAAAAAATATGTGAATGTACATAATACAAAACCCCGACCTCCTCCTCCCTTTAGTGCCTTTCCTTTTGTTCCATCTATGTGTGTGCTTGAAAAAAAATCCTTGAAAGCTAGAAGTGACAGTAAGCATAAATTGCTTTGGAAATAGCATTTCAAGCGAAAGTTGAATAAAATAAAAGGAAGTCAAATGCTGGTTTGGAAAAAATAACACACAGCAAATAATAAAAATGTGGTAGGGATGTGTCGGATGGGTTATTTTTGGACAGCGCATTTTTAACAGTTTGAGATGTAATGTGAGGATTAAGCTGCTGAGATTTGTGATGGGATGGATGGTGTAATGGGATGAAGGATGAAAGTTTTGGTGATATGAGACTCAGAAGTGAATGTGATCATGAAGTTTGGATCATTTGTGTGGTGTTGTGAGCATGAATATTACCAGAGGGTACCTATTCAACACTTAATGGTTACTTTCAAATTTGTCAGACATTTATTTCCAATAATCCCTAATAAAGACAGTTAGACAATCATAAATAATTGACCCAATAATAATTTGCCCTCAATAATCCATCCCAGTCGAAATAAAAATAGTCAGAGAGTGCACCACACAGCAACAACAAGAGCAACAAAAAAAAAATTCTTCAGGGTGGTTTATTGTGACATAAAATCGATTATCCTTGTAAATGAACTTCACTTTTCTACCCCATTCTATAATCTCGTCTCTTTTATTTTTACATAGACCAATTCAGTGCCAAAAAATAACTAAAAAAAGCTATTTGGCTGCACATGAAATAAAATAAAAATATTTTTTTTCTTCTTCTGTAATTCCGAATGAATATTTATGGACAATTATCGAAGAGGAAGGAAAAGAGTTTTATTGCACGAAAATAATGATCTTTATTCACTCATTCTGTGTGTTTCTGGGTTGCAGCTACTATGCGCTTGATTTTTAGTTTTTTTATTGGGATGTATGTGGTTGGATGAGGAGGAAAAAATTGTTTATTTTGGCTGAGCTTTGATGAATTACTTTTGTGATTTTTAGCAGCTACATTCCCTATACTATCTGTTTTAGTGTTGGGTATATTTATGGTTGTAATTTGTAAAATTGAGGGTGTATGGAAGGGGTTGTTCACTTATAATGCCCGATTTTTTAGGGGGGGAGACTTTGTGACAATTTTAAACATTAGAATTTTTTTATGAAGATTTTATGACCGAGGGGAGGGGGATGGTAGATATAAAAATTCAAGATTTTGATGGTCATCATAAGTTAACAGCCCTTAAAGTGGATGCTACAATAACTTTACTAATGGTTTTTATTAAAATGTAGATTTTTGAGAATAAGTTAGGACTCGAACTCTGACTTTCTAGTTCTGGCCAAATATTATTGACACTGAGCTGTTCCAGGTTAACTACGTAGATGAACAAAATGCCATGTGTCCGGACCCATAATACCAATAAATTCTTCATCCAACTTCCAATTTTAAGCTATAACAAATGTTTCATCAACCTAAATCCACACCATGAAGTCAGTCCACAAACAATTACTGATGATGTTTTTTTTGGCAAGTTCATAAATTTTTCTTAATTAAAGCAAACATTTTTTATGGCACTGCGAATATTTTTGTGAGCCAAAAAAGTGCCTGAAAATTACAACATCAGAATTTAATCTTGCGTACAATAAAAAATATTCGAATTCAATTGAATGTATGTAAATTATTTGCTATTATTGAGCTTAATGTAATGGAAATTTAATTGTGAATTTACAGAACTGATTAAACAATGGATGGAAAATAATGGATGAAAATATTTATTTATTTTTAACTCGTACAAAACAACACCGAAAAAAAGGTCAATTAAATGAGGCACACAAAATTTTTGTGAGGAAATAATTATCGGTGGGGTGATTAAAATGTTTAATGCAATAAAACTCATTATTAATTTTGTAGAAAAAGCATATATAGAGAGGTACTGAATGAATGCATAATGGACAAAAAAATATGTTATTTTAATGTAAAATTAATTAGGCTGTAATTAGTGATGATCACTCTATTGTGATGATAAAAATTGTCTGCCTGCATAGGACAGGGAATAATGTGAAATTTACATCGTGTTTGGGACCAGGGTGCGGAACTGATCAAATGACCAAAAATGATCAAAAATGATCAAAAATGATCAAAAATGATCAAAAGATCAAAAATGATCAAAAATGATCAAAAATGATCAAAAATGATCAAAAATGATCAAAAATGATCAAAATTAATCAAATAGGATTAATATACTTTTTCTTTGCGTAATTGTGTGTAAGATGATATTTTATCATATTTTTTTACATTTTCAATTAATATATGAGTTAAACTTGTGTATTTTTTCATTTTTGCGCTATTCAAAGAAAGCAAAATCGTTTATTTTAATTAATTTTGTCTTCTTTATCAATTTTTTTTAAATTGAGTAAACCTTAATATTTTAATATTGTTTGTGAACGCAACTTTTACTAAGAAAGCTCTATTTGTCTTTAAATTTGACATATTGGTAGCTTATATATATAGGAAATGACTAATGAAAAGATTTTAGAACTGGTCACATCCTTTTCAAGTTATGGCTGTTGAAAGTGACTAATTTTGACAGTTGTCATTTAAATTTGACTATTTTGATATAAATTTTATGTTTTTAAACGTTTTTATTTAGGTTAATATGAAATCGACATTCGTAACACATTCATTTTTTCAATGCGTCCACTTCGACCACTTCCTCTTGTCCAAATGAACTGAAATTTGGCATAGTGGTATATATTAGTGAATATTTTATGAATTTTGAAAAATTTTAAAATGTTGACCTAGTGATGGTCGAAAAACTAGTTTTTTAGCTAAATTTATAGTTATTTCAACACTTTATTCACTTTTAGTTGACCATTTGTAGGGAATTCAATCACGGGTCAGGTTCAAACCCGGGATTGAAATCAAACTAAAATTGGGTATAAAACCACTTTTTTGATTACACCAAAAAATTGGTGATTTGTATTGGCGCCCTTTAAAATCACAGAAGTCTAATAATTTCGCTGCATAGAGGCAAAAAAACTCAAATCATAAGACCAAAATAAATCCTCTTATTAATCTCGGAGGAATTATTTTGGCACTGTGATTTTTGAATTCCAGAAATTATTTTGATTTCTAGTTTTTTATATGACTGTGCTAAAATAATTCCTCTTGTATTTTCAAGCGGAATTATTTCGGTTTTGTGGAATAGACATATAAAACATAAAACTAATAATAAAATTCAAAACTTTCTATAAATGTAAGTACAAAAAAAATTAAATTCTTTTAAAAACAAAAAATGACTTGTTCTTTAGTCAATTTGATCATGAAATTTCATCATGAAATTCAACTTAAAGTTGAAAAAAATTTCAAAATTTTGACTAAATTTAGGGTAAAAAATATTGAAATTTGTATGAACAAAATCACAAAAAAATTTTTGTACAATTTTCGAACATGAAAAAATTGGCTAAGAAGACATTTTGGTTCACATATTAAGGTCTTATGACTTTGCTCGGAGATTGAAGTTTACGATTAACTAAATTTTTGCCCGTACAAATACCTGCTTATACGAAAAAAATCCACTTCATTCCAAATATTGAAATTTGTACAAAATTTCAATAGTAGGCGGCGAAGAATTTCAATTGTTTTTGTGTAAACAAATTAATTAAATTAAATTTAAAGGACTAAGAAGCAGCTCAAGATGATGCAGAACCTACTCAAATAAAAATTCTTCAAGAAATTTAATTTTTCCCAAGTTTTAGTTGCAAAATCGAGATAATGTGGTATACAAATTTCAATATTTGTTTGTACAAATTTTAATATTTTTTGTACAAATTTCAATATTTAAATCTCAAGACGTTTTTTAGTGCTTTATGCTGCAAAAATAGCTGTTTTCAAGATTGATTAATAAAATATGAAAACCAAATAAAGTCCTAGGAAAAATTTGGGAAATCAACATTGCTTCCAATGAAAGTCACAGGCCATTGGAAAAAATTTGTTCGTTTTGTACAAATTTCAATATTTTTTACCCTAAGTTTTAAAATGTAAACAAAAAAAAAAATGTAAACAAAAAATTTTGTAAACAAACTAGGATTTTAAAATCAAAATATTTTTGCATTTTTCCATTCTGGATCTTGTTTCATCATATGAATTGCATTCTTTATCTTGAAAATAAAATTTGGTGAAAAAATTTACCAACACATTCACAATTTTCATTTTCAAATTTTTAATTGTATTTAACTGATAACTTTCGAAATGTCGGTAGTCGGTTTTAAATACTTTTGAGAAATAAAAAATGACAAAAGAAGAAACATTTTTAAAAATCTCCCAGTGGGAGATAGTTACAAAACTAATTAAAATTGATTGATTTCCCACTGGGAAATAATTTTTAAATATTCAAATTAAGGGTGTCAAGTACAAATCCCAAGTACTTGGGTATTTGGGGTATTTGGCAAGGAATTGGGGGACCCCAAGTACTTGGGTTTTTACCCCAAGTACTTGTACAAATCCAATAATTTAGTAATTTTCAGCAATTTTTCAGCTATTCAAGATAAAATTTTTAAAGATTTTTAAAAAAAATTGAATTTTTAACTGAATTTTGTCTTTTTTACATGCAAAAAACTTAAAATGGAGCTAATTCAGTTAAAAGTTTTAAATAATAAACTTTTTGATTAATATTTCGAATTTTTGATGAACATAGACAATTTCAATTTTAATTTACATTTAAAAGAGTTCAATGACTTGAAAATAAAATTTTAACGATCAAAATAAGTCTTAAATAACTCTATTCTTTAAAAATATCAATAAAAAGAACAAAATATAGCATTTTTTCACCTTTAGGGTCATGTTTTAGATCATTTTTGAGGACTTGGGATTTGTACAAGTACTTGGGGTATTTAGGACTTGGGTATTTGGGACTTGTACAAGTCTTGACACCCCCAAGTAATTGACACCCCTAATTCAAATTTTCAAAGATTTTTAGTTTTTTGATCATTCTTTATTTCTAAAGAATATTTTAAAATTATCGTTTGCCAAAACATTTCTATAAGATCTTTTGCGTTTAAAATCATTAGTTTTATGATAAACTATGTCTTAAAAGCAGTTTTTAGTCCTAAATGAAGAGGGTCTGTGCATTAGTAATACGAATGAAACTTAAACCAATGAAAACAAAAAGTAAGAAATAAATTTATGATAAAATAAAAGCTTAAAAAAAATTGTTTTTTAAAAAACATTTTTACATAAATTTTTTTAAGTTCAAATCACTTGAAATTTATAGAGGGTAAGAGTTAGAAGGAGTCTCGAAGATTGTGTGGACAACCAAAGAATTTCTTAGTTTTGTTAATTGACAGAAAGCAACAAGCGACAGAACCTTGTTCAGATGCCAACTAAGGGGGGCTTTGGATCACAACAAATGATCCAAAAATCATTTTTTTTACTTTTCAATGACACTTTCTGATCATGTTTTAAGGTGTGGAGGGGTCTTTTTGAAATAACTATTGAATTTTTTGAAAATAACTATTTTTAAGAATATTACCTGAGATTCTCATTTTTTTACCTTGACCATGTTGAATACATGTATCTTTTTTACTATATGTATTTTTTCTTATTTCCTATTAATTCTTTCTTGATCATAATAAATACTTACTAAATATTAATTTTTTAAAAACCCCTTTCCCTTCTTGTTACGCATGGTTACAAATTGTCTATCCCCCCACCCCCCATAATCGTTCATTTTTTTCAATGCTTACATAATGGTAGTACAAGTTTTAATAATCTAAATATTACTAAAACCTTGCTAAAACCTAAATTTCAAATTAAAATTTTCTATTGTAAACACTCCAAAATTTTTATTATTGCTAGAATATTACATTTTGAAATACCCTAGTTAGGAAAAATGAGAAATAGAAACATCCAGTTCCATAATATTAAGATCCAGGAACATCCAGGAAGGATTAATAAAAAATAGGTATGATAAAGTAAAATATAGGTAACATATATGCTTAAAATCATAATCCAATAATGACCATTAGAATTTAAGTTAAAATTAAGCCTTTAAACTATGATCCAGTAACATCCAGTAGGATTTAGGTAATGTCTAAAGTAAATTTCTGCTCTCAAAAAAGATCAAAAATGATCAAAAATGATCAAAAGATCAAAAATGATCAAAAATGATCAAAAATGATCAAAAATGATCAAAAGATCAAAAATGATCAAAAATGATCAAAAATGATCAAAAAAGATCAAAAGATCAAATTGATTTGATCAGTTCCGCACCCTTGGTTTGGGACATGTTTAATGAAAGTCAATTGTTGGAGATTTAAGGGAATTAAATTGTTGATTAATGCAATTTAATGAAATTTTGAATATTTTGTAATTTTTGTAGCATGTTTAATTCAAAAATTGATTAGTAATTTAAATGATATGATAGCTCATTTACTTCGTTCTTTGATATTTGAAAATTCTAGCTATGACTCAGCGATCTAAGGTTCGAGACTCACAAAAATCTATTTTACTCTTTCACTATTTTAAGGAGCAAAATTCCCATTTTTATCCCTCTTCACTCCACAAAACATGAATACTACACATTCAATTAACACACCACACTTCCTCTTCTACACACAGTCTATATCCATCAGCCATTTAGTCACTCTCAGTTAATTTAAAAAATATACAAAAGCATTTTAAAATGCAATTCTATTTTTTCAAATACTTTAACTCCTCAAGAATTCATTTCTCGACGGATATACAGACACTCGTGTACATACCTCAAGTCCTAAGTGTTCATATTCTAGCACTCAACTAGAAATTGCCTCTAAGTCATAAGACATTTTCATAAAATTCAATGCGTACAAGACAATAAAAAAAAAAATCATGTCCCCGATGAGTTGAAGTTACATTTACTATACTGCAGCATCCACTAGACTGTTAAATAGCATACTTGAAGGTTTTTTTTCTGTATGATACTCGAGTTACATTATCACAATATGCATATGATATTAAATTGAATAGAAGAAATGATTGCGCCTAGATGCATGAATAAAGAGTTGGAAAAATTGCTGATGTCATCTGCTAACAATTAACATTGACACTAATTCCTTTAATGCTTCATTTACAACTCTGAATTTATGAGAAATCTTAAAGTTGCATGTTTAAAGCTTTAAAGGGAAATTTTTTTCAATTGCATTATTCTTTGATATTTTCTATCATAAACGCTTTGGCATAGAATGGCATGAGGGAGCAGTTATAAATCCCTAAAACCAACAAACGATGTAATGGAATTTAATAAAGTTAATAGAAACATTAAACAATTTTCCTGTTTTGCTACAAAAACATTGACAATTAATGACAATAAACAATGATAAAAGAATTATTAAAAATAAAGGAAATATTTTTGTTTAGCGGAAATTTTTGAAGTTGGGATTAGGTTGTGATGTCAATTTGTCAGTTGTTATTTTTTACTTTACTTTTTTTTGGCTCTTTACTTTTGTACATCAAGAATTTTGATTTTCAGACCCCATTTTTACCTGCTACCGAAGATCCTCTTTTTTATGAGAATGTCTCGTAAAATAGTCTTGAATTAAATATTTAGTGCCAATTCTGAATGAACCCTGAAGGAGAATTTTTAAAATTTGCATGAGAAAATTGAAGAAAGTTGGAATTGACTGGAATTTTTATTGTGACTGAGCCTTGATTTATAGACCTTACTGCTAGTGATGTTACTCCAGCATCAAAACCCCCTCATACAAATTGCATACAAATACCAAGAAAGCGTAAATTGCGTTTTAATTTTTTCCATCCTCAATTAAATTTTTTGCTACAATTTCCTTCCACTTTACCACCCTCATTACCATCATTGATATAATGCAGTTTTGTTCATAACTTCATCTCCATACTTACATACATCCACACATGAATATGAATATAATATTGGATGTACATCATCAATATAAATGTACCGTATATATGTTTATATAAATTACAAAACCCATCTATAGATTGAAAAATTTAATTACAAAATTCTCGAGTGTTGACTAAAATAATTTATCTCAAAACAATTTAATAATGACAATAGCATGAGCAGCAAATGGCAACAGAAAAGTTGATTGAAGGGGGAAGAGGAGGGAGTTGGAGTTGATGGAGGAATGAAAGACATTTTTGCTTTGATGTTATGTTTTGCAATATATCACACGCTATGAAATGTGAATGAAGGCACCGCTGAACGTATGTTGGATGATTCGTTGTATTTTTTTGGTGCATTGTAAAATTACAACAGCAACAACAACAAAAAGGCAACTATAGAGATGGAAAGAACTCGTTTGCATAAACTCATACTATATCAAGTTCTGGAAGTTCCGCAAAGCGAAATTAATGCAGAATTGAGGGGGGAGGTGAAGGAAGAAAAAAAAACAATGCAATTTTCAATTTATACAACAGCCTTGAAAGTCATCAAGGCATGTAACGACGTGTCCATGCAGAAAAAAAACCTTTTGCATGCTTTTTTTTTATTCAACCTCACACTCCTTACTGTTTATATCCATTCCATTGCATTCCATATGAACCTTTACATTCTTTTTCTTCCACTGTGCTCGTTCCTCTTCATCCTCAATTCTCTCTCTCGTTTTTTTTTGTACGTTATATAAATGATGCCATGAATTTTAATCATGCTTCGAATTTTTTTACACCACCACCGTCGTTACGTTCCTGCTCGTTGACTTTAATATTTTTATCTCTTCATTCTTTTATTCCTTCTTTGGTCGCCTTTCTCTCATAGTTTTTTATATGTTCGCTATTTTAAATCACCCACCAACACCCCTTTTTCATTCTTTCATGTGTTGTGTTTGTGTTTGATTGGATGTGTGTAATTTTTTTTTCACTCACTTTGGTGACAACTTCCGCGTTTTTTGAAGGTATAATGGGATTAGTGTGGAGCTTCAAGTATTTAAACGATCTTTGGATTGAATTGGCCATTCTCTTATGATGTCCGATTTTTAGGGGGTGGGGGGTGAAAGGGGTTTGTAGCTGCGTGAAAATTTTTAACAAAAGGAATTTTTTTGAATGGAGGGTTTGTGACAGAGAGCAGGAAGGGGGGGGGGGAGGGGGGTCTGAAATCCATGTTTTTGATGGACATCTTAAGAGAATGTCCGTTTAGAGTTTTTTCTGAAAGCTGTGAAAATAAATAATTTTTATTTTATTTTTTTTAATTCGAAATTTCCAAGTTGAAAGTTTATTTAAGTTTTTCGATTTTAATTTTAATTTTTTATTTAACTAGTCATTTTTAAGTTGATTTTTGTTATAATTTTTACCTTTTTTTCTTTAAAAAAATTACATTTTGAAAGTTTATGATTCTAATAAATCTCGAAATGGTTTAAGGTTGTAATTTCTATCACTCATTACCTCAAGTATATTTAAATCAGTAGGTTCAATTTTCCTTAAAATAAATTCTTTTAACATTTTTTCCTCTCCTTCAAATAAATTTTTAAGCATATTTGTAAATGTTTGATAATCTTTTGCATCGTTTTGATCAATAAAGTAAGGAAGAAAGCTGTTAGATTTAAATACGATTTCTCTTAATTCTGATTTTGTAAAAATTTTTTCAAAAATATCAAGTGACTTTATAAATTTCTTTCTGCAATGTTCTGCACCACTAGTATTTAATTTATTTGCGTATGCCCAACTCTTGCCATTTGGGAAAATTAAAAGAATATGAAAAAGATTCATTTTTGGATATTGATGGCAATTTTGAATTTGATAGCCATATTTATAATGAAAACAGACTTTATCAACTTCATACTGTAAAATTTGCTTTTGTTGCGATTCAGTTGAATGATTGACAATAAATTTCCATAATTCCTCGAATTTTAATGGATAATCATGAGCTGCGGATATATGCAAAATATTTCTTTGAATATAAAGTTCAAAAATCTCAGAATCTGTTAAATATTCTTCAGCTTTTGCACATAAAACATTAAAGGTTGGTGTAAATCGATCCATATTTGAAAATCTATAAAATAAATTCGAAATAAAAAGTTTCATATCAGAATCTCCCAAAAACTTGCCAACAACTTCCCAAAATGCTTGATTCCCAATCATTTCGAATTCACTCCATATTAATGGTGTGCAAATAGACAAAAATAGTTGATGAATTTCAGGATTTGTTAATTCTTGTGAAATTAAATCTAATGCCTCATTTTTATCCTTGATTTCAAGAATATTTTGATCCAAATGATAAATATGATGAGTTATTCGATTTGGAATGTGTCGATTCGTACAATACATTTGAAATAAAACAATCCCTTTTTGACCTTGTCCACTCATAAATGCTTCAAATTCATCTAAATTTAAATATTCTTTAGCGAAAGATTTCAAAGATTCTTGCATTATCACTTCATCGTATAAAGATTCTTTTTCATTAATACGAAGCAAATCGATGAGTAGTTTATGATCTTTTTTAAAGAATTTAAATAAAAATTCTATAATTTCGTCATTTTCATACAGATGCGTAGTAAGTTCAAAAAACAAAAACTCAAAATCATTTCGTAAAGCTTTCGAAATTTTTGTGTGGAAAATTTTACTTTTTTCAGCTTTTTTGGAATCTAAAAAACTTTTTATGAATTTAGTTATCATGACTTGATCATAATCAAACATTTTTGTGATGTCAATGAACAACTGAATGATCGGAATTACATCTTGCGATTCAATGTTTTGAGGTCGATAAATATTATCAATTAGAAATTGAGCTACAAAAAATTCTTCAAATGTTCGATGTGCAAAACTGACATTTTCAGGTCCATTAATGTATAAAATTCCCATTCGAGATATTTCTTCGCTTGTCAATTCCTCTGGAATGTGTTGGGTCATGATATTCAATTTTTTAACTATTAATCGAGTTCTAAATTCAAAATTTAATGATCTCGTCTTTAACGCATACATTTGGTACATCCGCATTGTTTTAAAATCTTCATTGTCCGTTAGTAGACTGTCCATAAACTCATTTGCAAATTCACTTTTGTCTCTCCAAATTTTAATCTTCTTTTTGGTAAATTTTTCATAAATATCCCACAAGTTTTCAGATTCGTAGATTTCAGTTCCAGTTGAGATTAAATCAGCAATCATTTCTAACATTAATGGCGTGGTGAAGTCAGTGTTGTCTTTCCATGACAATTCTTTGACAATTTTATGAACTTTTTCAATATAATTTGAAAACTTGGTTCTTTTAATATCCACAGAAGTGAAGAATTGAATTAAAAATTCTTGCTGCTTTTTGTCATCGAATTTAACTAAAGTATGAGGAATCACACCGATTTTTGAAGTTAAAAGATTTTTATAAAGAGGTCTAGTGCATACGTATTGAATATTATTAGTATATCTATAGATAGACACCAATAAATGCAGCACAAAGTCACTATAAATAGGTGAAATTTCATCGAATCCATTCCAAAGCAAAATCACATTGCCAGAGTCAAAAAGTTCTTCGAAAATCTTTTCCTCAAATTCAGTCTTGAGATTTAGATTTAAAATGTTTTTTAAAACTCCCATAATATCCTTAGGAGGTTCATTTTTGTTGAATAGCTTTACATGATCCTTTAGGTCAATATATGAGACAAATCGACTTGGAAGTTTTTGTTTAATTTTGACTGAAAATTCTTCAAATGCTGCAGTTTTTCCAGTTCCAGCTTCATCAGATAAAATGAACATTTTTGATTTCTCAGTCTGTTCCAAAATGTCCTCAAATGAACTATGAAATGAATTGAAAGAAAATAAATATTCGAAATTTTCATCAAAATTTTGAATATGTTTTCCAAATTTTTCATTTCTTTGATTAACAAAATTTTTAAATTTTTCTTCTGTACACTCACGTATTAAGATGTAATCATCTTCCTTACCATTCGATAACGAATATGGACCAGGTCTAATATTTAATATTTTTTTGACATGACTTTTAAACTTCAAAAAATTAGAAATAATTCTTTCATCCAAAAAAGTTCTTTCAATGTAAAAATTTGGTCGATTTTGAGACAATTCATGCATTTGAAGTTCCTTCCCATCTAGCACGTCATTTATTTGTTTTGATGTTAGGAAATTAAATGAATTTGAAATTTTTAATTCTAATTCTGAGAATTTTAAAATTTCATTTTGGAAACACAAATTTGAGTTTAAAATTTTGTTTTTTAATTTTTCTGTCAAGTGCTTCCAGCTGTGTCTTACTTGATCATTTAGATAACTCATGTGTGGATCAGAAAATCTTAAAATCTGACCATCAAGAAGATACAGCAAATGATCAGATGTCAAATCTTGATAAATTTTAGAATTTTGAGGAAATAAATCTTGTAATTGAATTTGAATTTCTTTGTAGTTGATGGCAGCAGCTTTAACCTTTTCCTTATCTTCATTGGATAACTCTTCAAATTTATAATAAGTTTTACAACTTATTGCAGCTCTTCTTGTAATTTCTGGCAATGATTTTTCCATTTCTGGCACAATTTTGTTTTCATAAAATTCATAAAGGTCGCCGAATTGTTTACGAAGCTCTGACAATTTTTCAGGTTGTAGTTCATAAAGTGCTAGCATGTGAACAACACGAACGATCAATTCAGCATGATGTTTGGAAGGTTTATAGCTTTTGTAGACATGAAAGATAATATCCTCAACATCTTTTAATTCCTGGCAACGCTTAGAAATTTCCTCAAATTTTTCCATTGTTTTTTGATCAGAGCTTAAGTAAGGCTTCGCATTATTTCTATACACCAAATGTACAGCAAGATGACAAAGTTCATGAGCTAAATTTCCCAATGTTTCATGCTCAGTTGATGCATCAAAAAGCTGCTTAGCTCCAATATAGATTCTACCTGTTATGTAAAATATTCCTTGTGTGCTAGAATCACTCGCTGGATCAACAATATTGACTGCATTTCTGTTAAAGTCAAATGTGATTGTAAAGTTTTTCGATGCTGCAACAACTTTGAGGACAGTCTTAATCGATGGAATTGTGTTTAATTTTTGGTATGCTTTTTGAACTAGCTCTAGTTTAATTTTGCGGTTGTGGCTATCGTCAAACAAAACTGATCTTGATATCAAAACATTTATGTGTTCTTCCTGTAGTTCCTCTGTATACTTGTCATGAATTTCTCTAATTTTCTTCTGACCATAACTTAGTTCTTCATACAATTCTTCTGGAGATTCGTGTGGTGCAAACCTAACTCCTTTACTCCATAGAAACTCGTAGCATTTAAAGGAATGATTTTGGATTGCAACTTTCAATGCTGATTTGTTCGATAAATTGTAGTAGAAACGTGATCTTGGGAGTTGGTAAAATGTTTCCTGAACCTGCTCTAAGTCGTCATTAATTAGGATTTGATTGAAGAACTTGAGCTTTTCTAAAAACGATTCAGCATCTTTTGATCCAGGTTTTATGTCTGATGTCATTAAAATAGGAATATCTTCCTCATACAAAGTCAAAACTACTTCATAGTGTCCATGCTTAATTGCTATTGATGTCAAATGTGGTCCTCGATTATGGTCCAGAAGATAAAGCTTCAGGTCTTCAAATTTGGAAATAACATTTTCATTTTCTGCTTTTTTAGCTATAGACAGCAAATTTGAACCTTGATGATCAGCAATTTGGTAAATATCAATTTGATTGTTGTCCAAATTAAGATTTAAGCTTTTGTCCAGCCCTAAATGGCCATTACTTAATGATGTAGCAAGAATTTTAGAAATAAATTCATAAATTTCTTTGTCATCGTCTGTGAATTTGATAGTGTAAGACTTCAGGAACAGAAAATGTTCCATTTGGTTTGACTTCCAAAATAATGAGCATCTTGATGAATTCTTCGATGTAAAGAATATTACAACAGATTTATTTTTACATGCTCTCGTGATCTCTTTTAAATCTTGTGGCATAAATTTTCTAAAGTTACTTACAGTTGAAATTTTGACTAGAAGAACTAATCCGTTTTGATAGCCTTTTATGATTTTAAACACATCACTGAGATTTTCACAGTTATTGAATTCCAATTTGTTGATATTTTGCTTATTTGCAGGATTAATTTTGTTAGAAATAGTTTGAAGAATTGATGATAATTTTTGCTTTACTATCGACATTTCTGACTTATTTTTTTCAAATCTTTTCCTTTTGAAATGATTTTGATTAATGATGAATTTGTTATGTTGTCACTTTATATTAATGCTATAGCTAGTTGTTTCTAAATAAATTTATTTTGATCACAGTGAGATTAGACTGCATAAAGTTTCAACTTTTTTCACAAACTTTCAGAATAACTCAGGTATGCACTTCAGGGGCGTAGTTTTCGACGAGGAACTTTGACATTTTTTCTTATGGAAAAAAAAAGTCCAGGGTGTGGAACTGATCAAATTGATCAAAAATGATCAAAAATGTTCAAAAATAATCAAAAAAGATCAAAAATCAATTTGATCAGTTCCACACTTTTGGAAAAAATTAGGGGGTGGACTGAGATTGAAGAATTTTTCCTGAAATAAGGGGTCAAAATCCCCAACCCCCTCCCCCCTTGGCTACGCCCCTGATGCACTCATATGATATGAAATTTAAACGAAATCGAGAAGTTAAAAATTAAACATTTGTTATTTAAATAATTAAAATTTATTTAAAAGAATTGAAAATTTTAATTTTTGGCTAAATATTTTATGGAGCACAGAGAAGTCAATGAAGTCGCATCCTCATCCAACTTCCCCTTTGCTTTACATCATTGTATTTTTTTCGCACATAGTAATCTATAAAAACACCACACACCCTGCCATACACACTTTATCTACCAGAGTTTGGAAGAATTGGAACAAGAGGCGACATAAAAATCACAGTAAATATTTTCAATGGTTGTTCATACATCCCCATGTATGTAATGTATAGATATCGAAGCTGTAAAAATAAAGCAGAGACTGAGCAAAAAATAAAAAAAAAATTGGTAATAAATTAATTTTTGTGATGCAACTGCATGCTGTTGAGTAGCATTATATGAATTATAGAAATGAAAAGTTTTTTTACACCATTCATTGCTGCTGCTGACTATCAAGCACCAGAAAAATAATATTTTGCAAGTAAAAAAAAAATTCAATTTAATTTGCTGAAAAATTGGGAAAGGAAAAGATGTTGAACTAAAAAAATGTCGACATTAATATTCATTATTCATTCATCATACAATTTGTCGACTTTGAAGGAGAAAATTTTTTAATTATGAGGTTCCTGGTCTGCTGCTGTTCTGATCAATTTTGTCTGCACTTTTTTGTTCATTTTTCATTATTTTTTATTTTCATAATTTTTAATATTTTTTTCAAGTTTTTCATCTTTTGGAGAAAATAAAGTTGAAAGGGGGATGAATTGAAGTAACTTGAGAGGTTTGAGTGATTTTGGCATAGAAATTATTAAATTTCAATTAAAGATTGCTTGAAAATTTGAATCTTACAAAACCGTTAAAATTTGAAACTTACAAAAACCGTTAAAATTTAAAATATTCAAAGATTTCAAAATTCTACAAAACAGTTAAAATTTAAATTCTACAATAACTTAAAATTTCAAATTCTACAAAACCGTTGCAATAATAATTTCAATATTCGAAAAAAAATTTCAATATGTTCCAAAACTAATTTAAAGCTTGAATAATCACATCACAATTTCAAGTCACAATGATAATCTATTGCAGTAACATTTAACCCAATTCACAGATTCCAATTATTCTCATTTAAAACTTTTCTAATAAAACAAAATTGCATTAATTTCATGACCCATAAACATCCTTGATCTAATAATCCCTGCAATAAAATTTACAAGATATCAATAAATTTTTACTTAATCGATTACCAATAAATTCAAATATTACAAACCACATCGACTAATCCCATGTTTCCCATCCCACACTTACTTGATATTCATGCGACATTAAAATTACAACAAGACAATGAAATGGCAAAAAAAAATCTAATCAATATTTCTAATGACGTAAGGATCTAGAAAAACTTTACAGACATTGATTTTACTTGACTATGGGAAAAAAAATATTGTACGATTTTACTTTATAATTAATCAGGCAACTCATGCGGAAGCTTCCTATTCATGCTATAAAAATTTTAACTTGAAAGTAATCAATTCTGTTCTGGGTTTTTCTTTTACGTTCGCTTATAATTACAAAGGTTAATGTAAGGGACTTTGTTTGATATGTATGGAGCTTATGAATTGGTATGGAATATGGATTGTGATGAAAAATTCATGATTTTGTGCATTTGAACATGTTTTATAAAGTTAAAGAATTTTTTAACGGTTTTGTAAAATTTGAATTTTAACGGTTTTATAAAATTTAAATTTTGAAAAATTTCAATTTCTTGATTTTTAGAATTGAAATCTTAACGGTTTTGTAAATTTTAAACAAAAATTTTCAACGGATTTTTAATATTTAAAAGTTTAAAGTACCGTTACATCCAAAATTGTTAATCAGGACTTAGCTTGTAATTTACTTTGTATATAAACTTTCGCAATAAACAATTTATAGCCTGAAACTTCAAAGATTCTCCCCCTCCAGACATTAATCTCCTCTATTACAAAGCAATTGACAAGAACAAAGTAAAAGCAGAGCAGAAGACAAAAAAGTATCCTAATGACTATAAAGTAATCAATCAATCAAACTGTGAAAATTATCCATTGGACATTGATAATTACATTATTATCGCACCCACCATTTGTCTCCCAACATCCGTACATATTTTCATTGTTAGCTTGAATCATTATTGTGGTTTACCGCAGTATAAACAAGTAAGATTTTGAAAAGGTATTTACCTAACATTTGTATGCAAACATAAGGCAAAAGTAAACATAATCATATGGACATAGACAATTATGTATTTAATTAGATTTCTTCATTGATTGACAATGAGTATTATTAAAATCTACGGGATGATGACTATGTATGAATATTCTGATGGTGAATTGAATAAATTGAGATGGAATGGGGTGTTGTGAATGACATTGAAGGGGCATCATTTCGAAATCTTCAGATTAAATTTGAATTTTAACGGTTTTTTAAAATTTGAAAATTTTTTAAACTAACTTCAAGCGATTGAATTTCAAAAATCACTTAAATCCTTGCCTTTCAGATATAAAATCAAATCCCAGAAAATTCAAAATGACAGCAAGTAATCCGAGTATTACATCACAAATCCCAATCAACCAAGCATCCATCCCTCCTCATATGCACATCCATCTGAATAAATGCATAAGGGATAAAGATCAAACAGAAAAAATATGCAAAAATCATTAATGAATGATGGTCGGTCATGAATTTTACATTAAAACATAAGCCTACATGCGATGCTTTTGATGTAAATTACCTTCATCATTTCCCTCACAATATGCACAAGGCCTCATGTCGCAAAAAAATATTTTGTTTATCGTTGTAAATCATAACAATTACATGCGATATAATAAATGTATGCTCTTTTCATCATCTACACCCTTACACCTTCTATGATGGGGCAAAAAATAGCAATAACAACAACAACAGCAAATATAATGTATGTATGATGAAACAATATGCAGCAGTAAGGCAGGCAGGCATGCCATCCATAGAATGATGCACAGTTCAATATTTATACAACATCCGGTTGCATAAATTTCCTAATAAATGATGATTTCAATTTTCATATTTTGTGAAATATGAATTTTGCATAAGCGCATAATTTTTACCATCCATTTCATCCTCTCCTGCTTTCTTTCTCTCTCTCATACTTTTTTTGTGCATGAACAACAACAACAATTTTTCCATATGTCTACTATGCAGATGATGCATTAATAAGTAAAAGCACATTCTGGTTACATTTAATTAACAATCACGTATGAAAATTCATACGAGAATTATTATTTTTCTTTTTTTTTTCGTGCATCCTGAATTGTAAATTTTTTTATTATTTCCAAATTATCCATTTATAGAGTCGATTTGTGTGTAAAGGAATAATTTTGTGATTAACAATTTTTGCGTGTTTAAAATTAATTCAAACAAAAGGATTTTTGATATATTTTGAGGGGTGCTATTTCAATAATTTGTGCAATTAATGCTATGTAAAAAAGGAGTAAAAGGTGAACAAGTTTGGAAGGATTTGGGAGGTTAGGTGGTTGAAACGCAAAATAAAAAGATGTGAAATAAATTATTGCCAATAAAATATTTTGTTTTTGGTTTTTGCAAATTTAAAAATCTATTGTAGAATGTAAAAAAGGGGAAAGCTCAGTTATATTGTATAAAGGTTCTAGAACGTTCTTTTTATTAGGATTTGAACCTAAGTTTTAGTCCTTAGACTTACAAACTTAACAATCACTTCATTTATATTCATATTAAATCCAGCTTATTTGTTTTTTGAATAAGTTACCCAACATCAGTCAGTCAGTCACTCAAAATTACATAAAATCCCATCCACATTACAAACAAATAAAAATGATTTTAAAATTGTTAATATTTGATGTGCGTGCATCAAAGATGAGCGATTGAGGCACAAAAATTATGAATTGAATTGCGTATTTGAGGGGGTGTGCAGGTTGTAATGTTAAATGCAAAACAATGAAGGTGATTGAGGGCATAAAAATATTTCTCTCCCCACATTCATCGACGCAATAAAAATTGTGAAAATAATGCAATAGCTGACTATGGCATTTGAAGGTTGAAAAATCGACACGAAATTTTAATTGAAAATGAATTTTAAAACGTAACCCATTAAGTTACAGTATTACTAACAATTTTCCAATATTTTTTTTGTTTGTATTTTCAGGTAATAAGCAGTTGTATATAGTAGCTGTAGTTCATTCATTGCATCAATGCAGAGTTGGCAACCGGCTGTCTTCTACTAACCGGTCGCTACCGGCTGCAGGTAGTACCGGCTACCGGCCGCCGCCGGTAGTAGGTGCAACCGGCCACCGGCCGCCGCCGGTAATAGGTGCAACCGGCCACCGGCCGCCGCCGGTAATAGGTGCAACCGGCCACCGGCGGCCGCCGGTAGTAGGTGAAACCGGCGACCGGCGGCCGCCGGTAGTAGGTGTAACCGGCCACCGGCGGCTACCTGCAGTAGGTGCTACCGGCCACCGGATGTAGGTACTACCGGCTGTAAATAAAAGATTTTATTATTGTTTTAATTTTATTATTGTTTTGGTTGCCGCCAAAAAATGAAAAATATTAAAAAAATATTAAAAATTTTAAAAAATTTTAAAAAAACTAAAAAAACTAAAAAAATTTTTAAAATTTTTAAAAAAACTAAAAAAATTAATTAAATTAAAATTTTTTTTAAAATTTTTAAAAAATTTTAAAAAAAAATTAAGAATTTTTTAAAAATTTTTTAAAAAAATTAAGAATTTTTTAAAAAATTTTTAAAAAAATGTTGTAAAAAATTTTTGTTAAATATTAAGATTCAGTAAGAAAATATAAGAAACAAGAAAATCCAGCACCAAAAAATAATTTCAGGTAGAAAAACAAACTTTTTAAAATTCTCAATTCTCAGCTTTTTTTAAACAATTTTTTTTAATTTTTTTTTTAAATTTTCAAAATTTTTTAAAAATTTAAAAACCAATTGTTTTAAAATTTTTTAAAATTGTTTTTTGAAATTTTAAAAATTTTAAAAAATTTAAAAAAAAAATCTAAAAAAATTAAAAAAAAATTGTTTTAAAAAAGTTGAGAATTGAGAATTTTAAAAAGTTTGTTTTTCTACCTGAAATTATTTTTTGGTGCTGGATCTTCATGTTTCTTATATTTTCTTACTGGATCTTAATATTTAACAAAAATTTTTTACAACATTTTTTTAAAAATTTTTTAAAAAATTCTTAATTTTGTTAAAAAATTTTTAAAAAATTCTTAATTTTTTTTAAAATTTTTTAAAAATTTTAAAAAAAATTTTAATTTAATTAATTTTTTAATTTTTAATTTAATTTTTTAGTTTTTTTAAAAATTTTAAAAATTTTTTTAGTTTTTTTAGTTTTTTTAAAATTTTTTAAAATTTTTAATATTTTTTTAATATTTTTCATTTTTTGGCGGCAACCAAAACAATAATAAAATTAAAACAATAATAAAATCTTTTATTTACAGCCGGTAGTACCTACATCCGGTGGCCGGTAGCACCTACTGCAGGTAGCCGCCGGTGGCCGGTTACACCTACTACCGGCGGCCGCCGGTCGCCGGTTTCACCTACTACCGGCGGCCGCCGGTGGCCGGTTTCACCTACTACCGGCGGTCGCCGGTGGCCGGTTTCACCTACTACCGGCGGCCGCCGGTGGCCGGTTGCACCTACTACCGGCGGCGGCCGGTGGCCGGTACTACCTGCAGCCGGTAGCGATCGGTGGTCGGTAGGACCTACAGTAGGTGATAATCGGTGGCCGGTTTCTACTTGTAGGTACCGGCTTGCCAACTCTGCATCAATGTACGTATGAATAAAAAATTTATATTGAATGAAAAATTTTTAGATGAAAATTCAACATAAACTGTTCTCATTAAATTTTTAGTAAATATAAATTGGGAAAATTTTGAAATTGGGAATTTTGTGAGTATTTTTGGATGGGTTAGGTTTGGATTTGTACAAAAATTTATAAATTTAAAAGAAATAAAATTAAATTCCACATTTCACAATTTCCACAAACGCAAGCTTAAAATCAACTATACAAATGCTAAGCAGCAATTCCACACATGATGACAGACAGACTTCTTCATTATCGCATGCAATTTATGTAAAATGACTCGGAGGGGTTGCAGAAAAATAATATAAAAATTTTTTAATTCAATTTGTTAAGAAGAATTAAAACGAGGAAGTTAAGTAGCGTGTACGTATGTGAATTTTTATACACTCATGTGCGGTATGGAGGAAAAGAAAAGTAAATAAAAGAAAAAATAAACACACAAAATGATTAAATTAAATCTTAAAGAATTAAGAGCGCTCGTCTGGAATAAGAACGACAATTAAGTCAAACCTGAGAGATTTTTTTTTCTTCTATTCTTTGCCAGATAGATTAAGTTACAAAAGCTACTGATTTTTGAATTGAAAGAGCATTTAAGTTGATGTGATTTGAACCTTTGCTTTGAGAATGAAAATATTGAGATTTTTTATGAAATTTATATACTTCACAAGAGAATGTTTCTCGATTATTTGAGTAGCTTGTAAGTAACTAAATTGATAGGTTAACTCGTAAATTAGCAATTTAATTGACTGACAGACAGACAGACAAAAGATCAAAATGAGACTAAGTACAGATATCAATAACAACATTCTCCAAAGAAGAAGCTCTAAGCAGCAGCAAAGAAAATAGATACAAGCAATGATTTACCTAATGCCATAAAATAAACTTAAAAGAGCAAGAAGCAACACAGCAACAACATAATTAAGTAGATATCTAGAAAATGAGGGAAATGTTGATGAGTTTCTCTTTTTTTTTCGTGAAAGGAGGAAAAAACAATAGATATGCAATAGAAGTAGTAGCAGACAGACATTGCATTCATAAATTTAATAATATTATGGTATAAACTTTACTTTAAACTACACAGAGAAGAAAAAAAGGAGAAAAAGGATGAAATTGTATAGAAAATTATGCAAATCATTCGGAACGAAACGACAAACGAGCTTTGCTTTTCTTCTTCATACTTTCTCTGATTCATCTCCTTTGTATACTTTCTCTTACTCCCTATGTATATCAACCTCCCCATGAGAGATTAACCGTATCATCCTCTTATTTACACTCTTCACTTGCTTGCATGCTTGCTTGCTTCCACTTTTACACAATTCTGTGATGATGGCTGTGTTGATGATGATGGTGATTCTATCATCTCTCCAAAGGCAAAATGCCATTTTGTATGCAAACTAAAGTCTTTTTTGCGATAACGATATCATCTTTCTATGTGAAATAAGAAGATTGAAGATGTATAGCACGAAAAGGTGTCACATCATTCCTTTCATCATTTACTTACAAAGGAACGGAATGGTGATGAAATATTTGCGAAATGATTTGTGAGTTTTTGACTTAACGTGTTATTGCAAAATTGATTTTTTTTTTCTACAAGAAGTCTTGATGTCTGTAAATTGTGATTTATAGCTGCTATTGCTGCTCTATTTTAGTTGTGCTACTTTTTTGTGTAAGATATTGAAGATTTTGGTAGAATTTGATGAAATTTGAGAATTTTATGAGTGAAAAACTTTTTGATACGAGGAAATTTTACACAAATACAAAATGGTGACTTTGATTTTAAAGTAAATCTGAACTTTGAACTTTTTAACCGTTCAAGATCTTTACATGATGTAAAAGGGATAGAATTTACAAAAAGGTTAATATCATAACCTCAAAGTACTAAGAAATCAGTTTCAAGCTTTGAGTCAGAAACTCTCAAAAACTCTCAATGAGTCTAAGAATGAAAACCTTTATTTAATTAAATCCAACCTTTTTACATCAGCATAACATTTTGAGTGCACTCCTGTCCTTCAGATTCTATAACCATTAAATTTAATGCTTGATTTACCCCGTCGCGTTCGTCCTTACAACGTTCTTCATTTCTGCCCTTCTGCAAATCTGTAAATTTCTTCTGGTATTAAAGTTAAAACTTTTTTTTTATATATTTCTACAGAGCATCTCGTCTCTTTTCTTATATCTCCTTATTTATAAATAAACTTTGTACGTGACACTGTAATTCTTATTACATTGGATATTGCAGTGTTGTATCCTCTGTACACTAAGCAACATCGTAATGCATGGAATGTTTTGAACTTTTTTCATACTTACTTTACTAAGGAAGTGGCAAATGAAGTTTGTAATGGAGAACGATAGAAAGAAAAAAAAACTCTTCCTTTTCATTTAACCAAGCATGCGAGTGCAGCAGCACATAGCAGGGCAAGCAGCACAAAATATTTCATTCATTGGTTGCTCTCAATTATGGCTTCGTGTAATTAAATGTTTGACCATCAATTGGTATTTGATATTTTGATTTAATAGAATCAATTTAACATTATTCGATGTACTTAATTTAATTGTAGCATTAAGTTTCGTTGTGATGGAAAATGATTTGTTGATTCTGTAATGTAGAAGTTGGTTAAATGAAGTGAAAGTTTCTCTCTCGGGGCAAGTTTGTGGAACTGATGGGTGAGAATGAAAGTAAAAGCTTGAAACAAAGTTTTAAGGATGAAGCTTTATGAATTTAGTTTGAAGATTTTAGTAGATGTTGGTGTTTGCAGTGAGTTTTGATTCTTTAAAGCCATGTTGTTTGGGGTTGAAGGAATTAGAGTTTTTTTAGACGTTTTTGAGGCTATATGAAGAATTGTCATAAGTTTTATAAATTTACGATATGCTTTAATAGCTCAGTTGGTAGGATGTAAGTTTAATAATTAAAAAAACGTGGTAAAAGAGCATAGGTTCAATTCCTATTGAAGTTTTCAAAAAATGTGGTTTTGTAGGATGAGGTTATTTTTTTAAAAATTTTTAGGTATTTCTTATTTTTTTACATCTTTAAATTTAGATTCAATTCAATTTAATTCAAATCATCTAATATTAGAGCTTCAAATCATTCAATTCATGTCCGTTGCCCCTAGTAACACAAAAATCAATCACCATACCTTCAATTATATCCATAAAATTACTTCTATATTTAAATCCTCACAGTTTTAATTACCATTCAAAAAGCACAGCAGTATGGAAAAATTAAATTCAATTTCATTTACAGACAGTAAATGCTCAAGTTTCCAAGAACACACAAGTTCAATTAAGGACACAACTTTCCATATATTCAAAATACTTTTCGATCCCATTCAGCTCATTAAATATTTGCAATATAACCTTTTTAAATTCCAAACGTATGTGAACTTCGATGTCACATACCAATCCATATTTTCCAACATTGCAAAAATTTTAGCCAACAAAATGAGCACTATCGTTTTTGCGATATTAATGAACATTGAGCATACATATATACATATATTTACATGCACAACTCTATTATCACTTATTGCATTTTCCCTAAAATCCCCTTTTGTATGGTTTGTGTCTCATTCATAAACATTCGTTACATGACTCAAATGCATTGCACTTTCCTAAAATTATGTGTGGTGTAATGGTGTAAGTAGGGATTCTGAATTGGATTAGGAAAGATATTTAATCGAATGATGTTTTGTGCTGCTGCTGGAGCTGATATTTAATATTTATTAGTAGGATTTGTACTTTGGATTTTGAGGAGAATCTAAACTTTTTATAGGATTTGAACTTAGTTATCTAATGAAAAATTTTCATGCAATAGTAGATCAAAATATTAATTTTTTTGGGATTTGAACTTAAACTCGAATTTTCAACAAACAAATTTTGAACAGATTTTTGAGAGTGAACTGAGATTTTT
This sequence comes from Chironomus striatipennis, assembly GCA_026123125.1. NCBI lineage: Eukaryota > Metazoa > Arthropoda > Insecta > Diptera > Chironomidae > Chironomus > Chironomus striatipennis. The sequence continues at coordinate 13,036,615 of CM047394.1, read as the reverse complement.
TGTAGGATTTGAACTTAATCTTTATTAAAGTTTCTTCAAATAAGTTTAAAATCCAAATAAGTTCAGTAAAGTCAAAATTACCAAAAACTATCTCCCAATAAAATAACCCAATCAAAACAGAAAAGAATACCGACAAAATCTCATTTCGATTCCATAACATCCCCAGCACATCTGTAATTCAGCACATAAATACATGTTTCTCTGTGTGCTATTTTCCAAAAAATCCTTCGTTCCATTTGGGACCACCTTGTTGTATACAACATGTACACGATAAAATAGCTTTTAAATCTCAATTCATTGATGCTTGTAATTCTTGGTGAGGTGTGATACATAAATTCACTTTGAATGCATATCCAATAGCAGTATAATGTGTATGTATATGTGATTTATGAATACTGTGGTTGGAGATGATTGATGGCATAGTTTTTTTGTGGATTTTATGAATTATTGACTGTAAAAAAAAATTTCATGATGTCAATTGAGATAATTTTTATCATCGTAACATGAGCTCTTCAATCATCGACAAACGAGAGCTTTCTTTTAATGTATGAATATTAAATTAGTCATTTGCAAGAGGATTCTTTCATCATGTAAATTTTAATGTAATTTGAAATCATTTCACATTCAAAAGTAATCTGATGTAATCCCAAATGACATTTTCGTATTCAATCATTTATACCGAGAGAATTTTAATGACTTGTTCATATGGTATGGTATATGATGGTAGTGGTGGTGGATATAGTGTCTGCAATTGATGTTTTCTCTCTTACAATTAAGTTTTTTTACTGATGATGTTATTGTAGAAGCCGTAAGATTTAATGTAAAATGATGAAGAGAATTTTTTGGGAGGTTTTGCATAGGAAATGAATTTTTACATGCTTAGGTGAAAATTTATGTGTAAATTGATGGACTTTTTTGAAGAAAAAAAAAAATCAAATGTTCAGTTGATTTTAACTTCATCCCCTGCTACTTTCCAAATCCATCCCAGTAAATCTACCACAAAAAAACCAAACTTATCCCAAATCATTCAATTAAAATTCAAATTCATTAGTTTCCATCACAAATTACCCACAATTCCAACTACCACAAACTACACATCGTTATCGTAGAAAATTGATCAAATTATTAATCAGTTAGCAATTGAAATTTAAATTTTTTTCCTCAGTCCAAAAGTTAATTGAATCTTTCTCATTAAATTACATTCCCAATAAATATGATCAGTGGTTTTCCTTCTGTTAGATACACAAACACACAAAATGAGAAATGCATTAATAAATGAGAAATTAAATTCCAATAAAATTCTTCACTCAATCAAAAGCAGATTTAATCAATTCAATTTGAAGGAAATGAGGCGAGTAATTATGATGAATGAGCAATTTATGGATAAGAAAATTGTTATTTGTTGAATTTTGTGGTGGAAGGAATGGTGTTAGAGAAAAATTGAAAGTATGCTGGAAGGATGTTGTGGTTGGAATGATTTTTTTTGGCTTTGAAAGTAGATGGAACTGAATTTTTGGGAGATTCACTGATGAATATTTAAACTCTACTCAAATTGATCACAAAACTAACAATAAGTCTCCATTTTGTATTTTTTGAAGACTTAAACTAATCAATTTTAAAAAATCATGTCAAAAACAGAAAAACAGAAGCTCTTAACTGACAATTTTCAGGAAGATTCGAACCTTTTCTTCAAAATTAGACCATAACAGAATTTTCTCAGAATCTATCAGGATTTGAACTCATTCCTGCAATATTGTTATTAAAATCTTCAAAATTGACTTCTTTTGACTCCTACCAATGGCGTAGCCAGGAGGGACGAGGGAGGGGGGTGAATAGGTGTATTTTTACACCCCCTTTCCCAGTTAATTTCTTTATGTAAAAAAAGTTTTCCCCCTCCTCTTCAAAATTTCTGGCTACGTCACTGATAACTACTGTCAAGTATTACTTCCTCCCACAAAAATACCCTAATTAAGCAATTTTACATCAAACTTACATGATGACAATTTTTCATCTTCTTACAGCATAAGAAAAAGTTATTTGACACATTAATTCCTTAATTGTTCCACTTACAATATCCAGTAGCTTGTCTTGTCACAACTTGACATTTGCTCGATGTAAGAAAAAAATAAGAAAACTAAAGACGGAAACTTTTCATCTTCTCACGACATCCATTTGTTGCAACAAATTGTAATTGAGTAATAATAGTCGTTTGCAACTTCCAATATATCTGTCATGTAGAAGTAGACAAATGATTTCAAATTTACTTTACAATGATCTGATTTTTCATCACTTAATGGATGCAGTTTGACTTTACTTTTTTTTTTTGTTCTTGCTCGCATGCCTTTTTTTCATGAAAAATCATTTTTCATTTTCATCTTCTTTTTATTCTTTTTTTATTCGTCGTGTGTTGCCAGCCAATGTGGAAACAAGAAAATGAGAAGAAAATGAAGAAGTTTAATTAAACTTTTCTTCTTCTTCTTTTGTCTTCTACTTCCATTCTTCCTCAATAATAATAATTACATTTTAAAAATCTACGATTTAAAATAAATGTTTTCAATTAAAAAAATGGAAGAAAAAAGGAAAAATTCTTTGGAAATGAGAAACGATTTTCTTCAAATTATTTAAATTATGTACATTTTTTTGGGGGATGATGGGATGATGATGAAGGTGGTGGGGTAAAAAAGTTCATTAAAATTGCCAATTGTCTAGAATTTTGGAGGGAAAGGAAAATGCTTGACTTGTTAGCAAAATGAACATGATTTAGTTTGAATATTTTGATGAGATTTTCTTGCTTTGATTAAGGATAAATAATGTTTGTTGAGATGACCGAGCAGCAATTGTTTAGAACTAGAAATTAACTCTTTAATTTTTAACTAATCTTTAACATATTTTTGAAGTTTCAAACTCTTTTGAAAGGCATTTTTGTAAAATAGAATGATCATAGCAATCATGATCAAAAATGATCAATCAATAAACTCGAACAAAAACATAAAGACGTGTAAAAGTTTTTGAAATAAAAAATAAAACATGGCGCAGCTGTATGTAAGCATAGAGAAGTTTAATTTTGAGGCTTCATCGTTGAAAAAGGAATGGAAACGGTTTTCATCGGAGTTCCAGTCATATTTGATAATCAACGGTCTCAAAGAGAAGTCAGAAGAAATCAAATTAAATTATTTAAAACTTCTAATGGGTTATGAATCTGTGAATATCATCAACAATTTATTGCTAACAGAAGCTGAGAAGCAGAGTTTGGAGAAAGTTTTAGAAGCTCTACAAAATTATTTTTCACCGAAAACAAATTTCTTCATTGAGCGTTTGAAGTTACGCAATCGCGTTCAGAAAGAAGGTGAATCAGTTGAGAAATTCATCAACAGTGTTCAAACGCAAGCTGAGGATTGTGAATTCAATAATTTTAAAGAAGAAGCTATTCGTGATCAAATTCTGTTTGGTCTGAAAAACCAAAATCTGAGAGAGAAAATTATCTTATCTGAAGAAAAGTCATTGCATGCTGTTATTAGCAAGATAAAGGTTTTTCATCATAATCAGCAACAATTAAGAGAATTGTCAGCAGACAAAGCTTCAGTGAGTCAGAAATCGGACTTCATACATCACAAGCAAACGACAACTTCGAGCGTAAAGACTTCGCAAGTTATAAGAAACTATGAAGACGAGAGTTTGATAGGCGCTAAGAAGAAGGAGAAGGTCATTGCAGTTGATGAACGCGTGAACAGTAAGTCTGCAAAGACAATTAATTGTGATATGTTGAATAGGGATGGCAAAAATATTTGGTATAAAAAATTACTTGTGCACGATAAGATGGTTAATTTTAAATTGGATACAGGCTCTCAGGTTAATACTATTAGTGTTGATATTTTCAAAAGTTTAGGAAAGAAGTTTAAAATAGAGAAGAGTAACATATTGTTAAAAAGTTATTTTGGTGAAGTAAATCACCCTGTAGGAAAGACAGTAATTCCAATTAAAATGAATAATAATATTTTTCTAGAAGAATTTGTAATTATCGGTAAAAAACAGAACCTTTATTAGGCCTTGAATCATGCATCAATCTGAAACTTATATCTCGTTTAGATTCATTACAGTTGAATCAATTATTATGCTCTGAAAAGCAAAAGGATAAGTTTACAGATTATTATAAAAAAGCATTCACAGGTTTAGGAAAATTTGAAAAACCTCTGAAATTAAAACTTAAAGAAAATGCCATTCCGGTTGCAAATCAGAACCGTCGTATTCCATTTAAATTGAAGAATAAACTTCGTAATAAATTGAATGAAATGGAAGCGTTGGGAATTATTTCTCGGGTGCATGAGCAACGTGAATGGATTAATAGTATTGTTGTAGTTGAAAAAGGAGACAAGATTAGAATTTGTATTGATCCTAAACATTTAAATCAGTCATTAAACAAATTTCATTTTCCCATACCTTCACTTGAAGAATTAAAGCAGGATTTGAAAGATTCCAAATATTTTTCTGTTTTAGACTTAAAGGATGGGTTTTGGCATATAGAATTGGATGAAGAATCTAAAAAATTATGCACTTTCAGTTCTCCTTTTGGTTTATGGCAATTCAATAGAATGCCATTTGGTATAAATATAGCTTCAGAGATTTTTCAAAAATACATGACAGATAATTTTGGTGATTTGCCTGGTGTGAAGTTTTATATAGATGATATTATAGTAACAGGCAAAACGCTTAAAGAGCATGATGAAAATTTAGGAAAATTAATGGTTAGGGCATTAGCCAAAGGTGTGAAATTTAATGAAAAGAAATTACAGTTCACACAAAGTTCAGTGAAATTTTTTGGTCACATTTTTTCGATGAATTCAGTTCAAGTTGACCCAGAAAGAATTTCAGCAATTGATAAAATTCCAAATCCTAAAAATATAGAAGATGTACAAAAGTTTTTAGGAGTAGTTAATTATATTAGAGATTTCATTCCGAAATTACCTTCATTAACTGTAAATATTCGTAATTTGTTAAAAAAAGATAGCGAATTTTTGTGGCTTGAAAATCATCAAGCTGAATTTGACAATATTAAAGATGTAATTAAAAATGTTACTGCATGCACAACTTTCGATGAAAACATGCCAATAATTTTAGAAACCGATGCTTCGTCATACGGTTTAGGTGCATGTTTAAAGCAAGGAGATAAAATTATTAGTTTTGCTTCACGATGTTTATCAGATACAGAAAAGGATTATGGTCAGATTGAAAAAGAATTTTTGGCAGTTTTCTTTGCATGTAAAAAGTTTCACAATTATATTTATGGAAGAAAAGTAACCGTAATATCTGACCATCGTCCTTTAGAAAGCATTATTAATAAGGACATTAGTAAAATTGGCTCTAAGCGTCTACAGCGCATTAGATTGAAATTGCATAAATATGATATAGAGTTAAAGTATAAATCAGGTAAAAGCATTCCAGTAGCAGATTATTTATCTCGTTATGTCTCAGGAAAAACTTCAAATAATTTTGAGGAAAATTTCATGAAGCAAATGGTTCATTCCGTTAATATTAGTGATGATAAATTAAAAAGTTTATCAAGATGAGACAGATAAAGATAGTGAATGTTCTTTGTTGAAAAAATACTTTGCTGAAGGTTGGCCTTCAGATAAATCGAAAGTTGCGGATGAAGTAAAATTTTATTTTAAAATGCGCAATGAGATTTACGTTTCTGATGATTTGGTTTACTATCAGGACAGAATAATAATTCCCAAATCATTAAGAGAAAAAGTTCTTGTTGATCTTCATGAAGGTCATATGGGAATTACAAAGACATTGCGTTTTGCCAAAGAATCAGTTTATTGGCCATCACTTAACGTTAGTATTGAAAACTTGATTAATAGTTGCGAAGAATGCAACAAGTTTCAGAGATCAAATAAGAAGGAACCAATAATTCAACACGAGATTCCTCTTAGATCATTTTGAAAAAGTAGGATGCGATATCCTGGAGTTCAATGGAAAGAATTATCTCGTTGTCATGGATTACTTCTCAAAGTGGATCTCATGTAAATATTTAAGTTCGAAGAATTCGAGCACAGTCATTTCTAAATTTATTGAGATTTTTACTGAACATGGCTTTCCAAAAACAATAATTGCAGATAATATGCCGTTTAATTCTTTTGAGTGTAGGAGTTTTTGCCCAAGAATGGGATATTAATATTGTAACTTCTAGTCCACATTATGCACAATCAAATGGTCTTGCAGAAAAGGCTGTAGGAATAGTTAAGAATATGTTGAAGAAGTGCATTGATTTTAATAGAGTATTGGTAGCTATTTATAATTATAACAATACTCCATTAGCTGATATTGACTTGTCTCCAAGTCAATTATTAAATAACAGGAGAATGAGAACAAAAATTATCATGAAGGATAGTTTATTGAAACCCAAGATAAATCACAATTTAGGTGAAAAGTTCGATAGGAAACAGCAGAAAACTAAGTTTTATTATAATCGCAATGCTTATGAGCGAGAAGATTTTGATTTAAATCAGAAAGTTTGGGTTCAATTGCCTAACAACACTTGGTCCAAAGGACTCATTGTAAATAAATGTTCAGAGCCTAGATCGTATGAAGTTTGTATGGATAATAATAGAATTCTTAGACGTAACTCAAAATTTTTGCGAGTTGATAAGTCAGTATCCAATCAAATTAATCATCAGAAATGCATTAACTCAGAGCAGTACAGGATTAATTTAGACAATTATTTTGCGGAAGAGTCACTGCATGATCTACCTCTGAATTCAAACGCAAATATCACATCTTCCATATCTCAACAACCATCAACATCTATGCAAAACATATCGAACCAACCACTGCTCCGTCGGTCATCGAGAATCCCGAAACCAGTTCAAAGATTGGGAGCTTCATAAGAGAAGGGAGATGTAAAATAGAATGATCATAGCAATCATGATCAAAAATGATCAATCAATAAACTCGAACAAAAACATAAAGACGTGTAAAAGTTTTTGAAATAAAAAATAAAACAATTTTTGTCAAACGTCCTTAAAGAATTTTTTGAAAAATCTATGGAAAAGACATAGAGGGTCTAAGATTAGGACTTGGATTTAAAATCATTTAAAAATAAAAACTGCAACAAAAACTTTCGTCAACGACCATATCACGTTGAAAACACCGGTTCTCGTCTGATCACCGAAGTTAAGCAACGTCAAGCATAGTTAGTACTTAGATGGGGGTTGATTGCTATTGCATATTTTTTGGTTCAATTCCTTTTAAAGTTTGCGAATTTTTGGGTTCGTATCTTTTTTGGGGAAAAAGGAAGGTGTAAGACTGTGTGATAGTGTTAGATAAAAAAAATTATTGAGAATTTGTGACAGTGGAGATGAATGAATGAATCTAAAATCTAAGTTTTTTATGGACGTCATAAGTGAACAACTTCTTATCGATGAGCTTTAAAAAAGTGTTGTTTCTAGCTCAGTTTTGTATTCTTTTGTAATTAAATTTATGCCCATAACCAAAAATCATTTATCCAAAATTGTCTCTACCTCACAGTCTATTAAAAACAATCCTATCCAAGTGCTACTCGGCAAATTTTCCAACGACACCTTGCAAAAAGAAAAACACGGACAAAGTTTATTTTTACATTCTCATAGTCAAAAGACAAACAAACACTCAAGGAATGAATGACTGTGAGAACGAAGAAAAGTTTTCTTTGAAAACAGCTTAACAAACGTTCAGCTTTCAGAAAATAAAAGTAAAAGAAAAAACATTTTTGTTCCTTTATTTCATCCTTTTTCTCCTCATCGCCAAAGTGATAAAAAAAAAAAATCATCTTTGAGCATTTTTTTCTCATTTTTCTTTTGCATCTCCTTTTCTGTAAATTGAAAAGCAAAGTAGCTTGTTGTATGATACAAGAATATTGAAAGAGGAATGAAAATTTATACACAAAAAGGAAGAAATTTGTTAAATTTTATTTTTTTGTATAAATCTTTAGACGTTGACGACGATGATGACTAACGGTAGTGGGGGTGGAATATAAAAAAATTCCTTTGAATTAAGCAATCTTTTGCTGCTTAATAGAATGGATTTATTTGTACAACATGTATTACAATTTTAAATGCGATTAAAGAGAAAGCATTTCTTTTTGATGGGAACGGATGGGAACTTGTGGGAATGTTGATTGATGTGATTTATTAATTTGACAAAAAAATTTAAAAATTTTGACAAAAAAGATAGCACACTCTTTAACAAAGTCATGAAAACGAATTGTATCTTTGATGGGATTTGAATCCAAACTCTTAGGAGCTGACTATTAATTTTCAATAAATGAGATTTTACAATTTAGTTCATAATTGACTTGGTTAAGTAGTAATAATTTAAAATTTATGTATGTAAATTGAGATCAGTTGAACAATAGGATTTGAACTTTAATTTTTCATGAACCTTTTTTGAAAATTAGCCTGCACTAAATACCAATTAAAGGGAGTCCTCGATTTGAAAAACCAAAAAATTTCCATAGAAAAATCCAAATTTGCATTTTTAATGGGTATTTTTCACACGTTTCCGTTTGAATAAATTAGGTTTCAATAGAAAAATTTTGAAACAAAATAAATGTTGAGATCGAAGACACCTTGTAAAATCTGTTTTGGTTCTTCTTATCTGTTCTTACATATTTTGTATAAAATTTTACGGCCAAAATTTGCAATTCCTAATTTAACGGTCAAATTTACAAAATGAATTTTAATTATCAAAGTTTAAACTTTGAAATAATTATTGTAAAACATCTTAAAATTATTTAAAATTAGTAAAAGTTTCTGTCCTTGCAATTAGATAAAAATTTTCATCACCATTCTCTTTAAGAATAATTTCACTTAAATCATTCGCAGTTAGTCAAAAAAGAAGCAAGGATATACACACAAAAAAAAATCTTATTTACATTTCCTCATGATCGTCTCATAGCAGCATCAAAAAAATTCTTATTCCTTTTCCCTTCCTCCAACCTCATCTCATTTCGTCTCAGCAAACATAAGAAACGAGAATGAAGATGAAAAAAAAAGAAAATAGAAAAAAAATCAAGAAGAAATTGAGCTTGATGATGACGATAATAATACTGATGATGTTAAAAGAGCATCAGCTTATAACACATTCACACAATGTATATATGTCGTACTGAAAACATATTTCCTCTTACTGCTCATTGGCATGAGGGAATAATTCTGCAATAGCTTTTTACATGTGCAACATATACACAAAAAGTCTTTAAGCTAAAATTTGAGACGTGCTAATGTACTTCCGTTGTGTGATAATTACCTTGAAGCTATTAAGAAACACCGACTAATAATAAATTGATGATGTGAACACATTAAATCATATTCATACATGCTCACATATTATTTTAGTCACGGTATGTGGTGGGGGGAGGGGAACGGTGAGGGAATAAGTGAGAAATTTTCCAACAGTGAAAATCTCATCGGAATTCATTCGACCTGGTAAGGATGTTGAAGAAGAATGAGTAAAGGGTCGAAAAATCCGATTCTCAAGTTTGTTTTTCATTCTTCTTATTTTCTTTTCCTTGAAACAGAAGAATCACTTTACCGTCATTATTATTTTATCACATAAGTAAGAGAAGTGAATTTGTTGTAAGAAATGTTTGAGTGGGGGATGAAAACTTAGGAGATCAATTGGATAGATGATGACGATAAAGAGTTTTAACTTGATATTGAGTTAAATAGCTTTATACTACTTTAGTTTTCTGCATTTTTATTACTTATCCTTAATTCATTCAGTATTTAATTAAAAATTAAATTACATACGTTTAAATTGAGGGTTTATTTTTGTATAAAAAACATGTTAATTGAAGAGTAAAAGAAAGATTTTGTCATCTTAAAATTATCAAATTTCAATTGAAAAAGGAGTAGCTTAGAATCTACAAATAGAAAACACAACACGTCCGTCTCAGGTTCAAATCCTAGATTAATCACACTTTATCATTTGTCATATATTGTTCAAAGTTTTTTTTAGTTGACGCACTTTAAAATTTATTTTTAATAAAATTACGGTTCAAATCCCATAAAATCCAGCAAATAAAATCAATCTAAACTTCACACCCCTAAACCACCCTTCTTACATATCACTCCTGTAACAAATAAGAAGAAAATTCATCATAATGTTTTATATGCTCTACAATAGCAGCGGTTGTACTAGCAAGCATGGTAAAAGTATCAGCAACAAATCGTATGCTAGTAAATCTCAGCTCAATATAATATTGTGCATTTCTCAACTCACCAACTTTTCTTCTACATCTCACTGTATATTATACATTTTTCTTCTTCTTACACTTTACTAATAGCAACAACAACCAAGCTACAAGCAAGTACAATAGACAACAAGAAATAGAAAAAAAAATACTCAACATATTAGCGGAAGCAAGTTGTTGCCTTTCATTCTTTACAAATAATACATAACCGCACATATGATGATGTTAAAATTATTCATGTGCTTTATATCTAAGTTTCAATGCTTGCTCATTGCTTATATGTATGTATGTATGTATGTATGGTTTTTTGGGGATAGAATATCGTGTTAAACCACCTACCAATTCACTCATTCATTCATATTCTACCCCTCCCTCCACACGCTAGCTTGCTTCTTTATTATAATTTTTTTCATTGCTCTATAACCCAAACTATACATACATCCCATCACCATATCTCTCTATGCATATACATTGAGTTATTCATAATCCATTGTGCAGAAAATTTTTGGTTGTAAAATAATTTCTCGAGTGGAATGAGATCAGGAAAAAAAGCAAGCAGCAGCAACAGAAGACGATGGAAATTATGAAAGAAAAATTTCTGAATTGAGGAAGAGGTTTGGAAAGTGTTAAAAATATTTTTTGTAGGTATGAGAAATCAAAAGGCAGATGAAGTTACATGTTCATCTCACTTAGAATTCATGTGTTGGGGATTAAGAATGGGATATGGCTTGATGATGATGAAATGTTCAGGAATTTTTAAAAAAGGAAAAAAGTTGAGCTGAATGGAAATTTTAATGATTTAAATGAGGATTTTTAATTTGAAAGGATTGACATTTATGTATGTATGGGGCCGTTCACAAAGTACGTTACGCAAAAAAATGACTTTTTAGACCCCCTCCCCCCCCTCGTTACGCTTTTTGTATAAAAATTCTTTTGTTTTGTTCAATCGGTTACAAAATCTTATACCCCCCCTACCCCATAAAAAGCGAACGTACTAAGTGAACGGCCCCTATGTATGTATAGGATTTTGTGGAAGAACTTTAGATTTTTTTGTAATCTAAATTCTAGAGGGGTCATATACTTAAGATGACTATCAAATATATTGGATTTTTGAACCCTATCTGTCACAAAACCCTAATAACATGTTTCATTTTGTTTGAGACTGTCAAACAGCTTCATACTCATCTCCTCCACGAGAAATTGGATAAAATTGTTGACCTCTTATGATTTTTAGGAATTGATCCTATACTTTTAGACAATTTCAAAATTTGAAATAATTCATTTGAATACTTTCAATGTTCAGTCTTTGTTCACAATATTAACACCATCCAAATCCAATAACAATCATCACCAAATTAATAATAATCTTCTCTAATACCTCATAAATAGCTTATTAAATCAACATAAAAATTACTCAACTAAGCTAATTAATATCCTTATCTAAGTTAATTTTCCCTTTCATCCTCACCGAAAGTAAGACAAAAACTAACAAAAAAGCAGCACAAAAAAGCAAACTCAGCTGCTTCTTAACAAATTTATATACTAAACTTATTTATGGAAGCAAAGAGCGAGAAGTAAGTTATTCTTTCCATAAGAAAATTACTAAAAGTAAAAGCTGAAAATTGTTCTTTGAGACTAAAGTTGGTAATGTGATAATTATGGAATTAAACTGAGTTTGTAGAGAAAATTTATTTAGAAAGGGTTAAGTTTTATGTTTGAGGAATTATGAAAGGTTTGAAGGAAAAGCTTGTTGAGAAAGGATGATTGAAATTATGGAAATTAATGACTTAATTTTGTGATGATGATCCTCTGGGAGTGAAGTCAATTTAATGATAATTATTTAATTTGATTCTCGAGTGAGGTTGTTGCAGTTATTTATGGATTGTATCGTAGGTTCGTGCTGTTGAATGATGGGGATTGATGGTATGTGATGCAAATTGGGACTTGTTTTTGTTTCAAGAAAAGGTATGGGACATTTTTCAATTTTTGGAAGCTTGGAGTAGGGTTTCTGATTGCGGTTTTCGCAAAACCGCAAAACCGCACTTTTTGAGTTAAAAATGCGGTTTTTAAAAAACCGCGGTTTTGGGTAAAAAACCGCAGTTTTTGAACTTTCTATATTAAAAATTTAGAAAACTTCCAAGAATTTTTTTTTTTGAAATTTATTTCTTACTTTATTGTTATTTTTTTGTTTTTTCAAACTCAAAACTCAAGAAAAATCATATAGGGTAAAAAATATTGAAATTCGTACAAAAAATACTCACGATTTTTGCATCCAAAACTTGAGAAAAAATTAATATTCTTGCAGTATTTTCATTTGAGGAGGTTTTTATTCATCCTGTGCAGCTTAGTTATGCTTTAAATTGATTTTATTTAATTTGTTTAAATTAAATAATTATGAAAACCAATTCAACTTTATTGCGCAAATTTTAATAAAACTTAGTTTATATATATTTCGAACGATTCCATCGTCCATCTTCAGAACTTTTAAATTGAAAAATTAAAAATCAAATTTTATCAGCTAACTGTGATTTGGGTGGTTTTGGAAGAAAAAATTTTTTCAGCTAACTGTGATTTGGGTGGTTTTGGAAGAAAAAATTTTTTCAAACCAAAACCACCCAAATCACAGTTAGCTGATAAAATTTGATTTTTAATTTTTCAATTTAAAAGTTCTGAAGATGGACGATGGAATCGTTCGAAATATATATAAACTAAGTTTTATTAAAATTTGCGCAATAAAGTTGAATTGGTTTTCATAATTATTTAATTTATTAAAATTGCGTAGTAAGATGAACTGTATTAACATTAATTTGTTTACACAAAAACAATTAAGATTCTTCACCGCCTACTATTGAAATTTTGTACGAATTTCAATATTTCTTCTGTACGAATTTCAATATTTGGAATGAGGTGGATTTTTTTCGTATAAGCAGTGCTAATTTATGCCTTGACTTAATTTAATTGGAAAGTAGAGTGCACGAGCAAAGTCATAAGATCTTAATATATGGCCAATCTTGAGTTTAAAGGCAATTTTTTCAAGTCTAAAAATTGTGAAAAAAAAATTTTGTTAATTTATTCGTACGAATTTTGGTTTTGAACAAATTTCAATATTTTTTACTCTCAATCAAAATTTTTGGTTAATTTTTCAAAAAAAAAAATTCGGAAAAGCCATTTTTTGCATTAAATTTTTTATTTGATATTATAAACTCTTCTAAAAAGCCATTTTTCGCTTCGATTATCTAAGTTGGGATGAAAAACTCATCGGAAAATTTAGAGATTTCCAATACAAAAAATTTTTCAGCATTAACTTTTAAAATTCTGGAGAGAAAAATATTGGTAAGAAATTTTTCACCGCGGTGAGAAATCAGTAATTATTTTTTAAATTTCTCACCAATTTTTTATCATCATGTTGTTTTCCTCTCGAGACGAACTTCATCAAAATTTTAAAATTTAAAGATTTTTGTATGAAAACTCAAATTTTAATTTTATTTTTGAAAATTTCATACATTTGTATGAAAACCGCAAAAACCGCGAAAACCGCGGTTTTTAGAATTATTGAAAACCGCAAAACCGCGGTTCTCTAAAAACGCGGTTTTTCAGAAACCCTACCTTGGAGGGAAATACCATGTTTTAAAGTCAAAATTAATGACTTGATCTTTCGGTTTTTATTAATTTTGGATCATGATTTTGCATCAATGGCGTAGCGGGGACCCACCTCACTAGTAATTTTCTTTAATTTGCTAGGGTTTTTCGTGAAAAAAATGAAAATTCACCCCCCCCCCCCACAAAAAAATATTCATACAAAATATTTTCAAAAAAACTTAATTTTTTCCCTCCTCCTCAAAATTCCTGGCTAAGCCATTGATTAGCACTATAATAATAAAAATGATAATGCAGCAGCTCCTTCAAGCCAGTTAAGTGCCACATCTTGAAATCCAACAGCCTTCACAGCCTTCAGTATCCATAACAAAACATAAATTACTCAATACCAATTAGCAATTGCATCTCACCACAAAAGCACATCAAAAAAGTCCTTTGACATCAAGTCATTCCTCATTCATAAAAGACAAAAAAGTCCATCAATAAAATTGATTCGCTCATAAAAAAAATTTCAATTTATTCCTACAAAAGCATCTCAATGTCCAAAAGCGACCACAAAAAAAGTCGCGATAAAAAAATGAGAATCTGCTTCCCATTCATCGGCATTACATTAAACTAATTGTCTCTCCTCTTTTATTTTTTTCATTTGAAATGTCAATTTTCAGTCACAATCTTCTGTTTTCGAGATTTTATATTTTTTTTGTGTGTGTGTTTGGTTATTTTCATATCCACCGCTGTATGTCATTGTTTATGCAATTTTATGTCACACACGATAGTAAACATGAAACGCAGTAGCATCAAACCAGAAATACAACAATAACAACATCAAGTTGGATGCACAAAAAAAAAAGTTGAACGGCAAAGAAAATTGCAATTGGCATTTTCGCAATGCCATTTTGTTTGCGGCTTTTTTACATTAATTGGCCCTCTTCGACACATCAAAAACGCGCGACGACGACGACACACAAAAAAAAATAATAAAAATGAGATGGAAAAGGATGTGAAAAGTGCAGTGCGAAAAAAATGACTGCAATCAATCATTCATGTTGAGCATCGTTCAAATATAAATCAATTTCCATTTTTCATTTTTTTACGTTGCTGATGCCGCTTGTTCCATTTCCACCATCATCCTCATCACTTGTTCCTGTTGGTGTGCAAAAAAAAAAAAAAATTGCAATGCCTTTTTCTCAATGCAATGGGCAGTTTTTTTTTGTGAGTGTGATAAAAAAAGGTATTTTGAGAGAGGGTGATGGAGATAGTGATATAACCATTATCATCATCACATATACAGCATATTGATCGGCTTACAAAATTTGTCATTTTTTTTTAACACAAAAAAAGAATAAATAAAATCAACCCACAGTACCTGCATCATCATCACACCAGAAGGGGAATATGGATGGAAAAAATGGAAGTTTAGATGGGATTTTGAGGTTATTTTTGGGAGAAACGCACTTTTTTTATAAAGATTTGGATTTAGTGGATTAGAAAAGTAAATATTTGAAACTAAAATCTGTCAAAATTTGAAATTTTGAATTCAAAAATTTTGAATTTTTTAAAACCGTTATAATTCCTGTTTATTTAAATTTTTACAATTTTTTTATAATTAAAAGTATTATTCAATGAGTACCACTTTAACTCCTTCATATACTAATTTTCAATTAAAAAATCCATTGAAAAATCTTCAAACAAAATTTCCAGCACAAACTTCATGTCCTATGACAAACTGCACAGTCATTTGCACCACAAACATTTCTCCTTCATGTAACAAACACAAAATAAAAAAAAATCTCCAAGCACTTGGCAAAAGTCATAACAACACGAGGCATGTTGTAGCTCAATCAAAAATGTGCATACGAGATGCAAGTTAATTTTTTTCCCGCTGTGATTTTAGTGTGAACGATGAACAACAGAAGAACAAGAAAAAAATTCCTCTCAATACATAAAAAAAAATCTTTTTTTTTCGCATGCATATGCATTGAATTGCAAGTTTACAGATTCCATTGAGTGTTAAGTGACGTGAAGGCTGAGAGCGTTAGTGAATATTTGAATGACTATAAAGATCCGTAAAATGAATACAACAGAGGATATGATGGGGAAGAGAGAGGAGGGGATGTACATACAAATGACAGAAAAAAATGTGCAATATCGTTTTACACTTGAAATTTAAGAGGAACATCAAATGATTGATATTTTGCAGTCAAGTGGAGTTCGGGTGTCGGTGAGGATGTGTTTGGATGATAATAGTGTCGAGTTTCTGGTATTTATTAAAAAAATCGTTTTATTGAAAAAAAAGTCATCAACATCATCGTTCTATGGCACTATCGTGTAAAACCGCAAAACCTATTAGCTTATGGCTATAAGAACATTGCCAATTATATTCTACTGCCGGTGTACTTTTTTGAGAGGAGGTTAAAGAACAAAAAAATTTTTTTTTCATTAATATGAGCTTCATATGTAGTTCCTGGATAGGGATGAGTTAAAAGCAAAAAAAAAACAATTTAATTCGAAAACTTTTACATCCTTTCACGTTGTATATCTTGTTCTTATTCCTTTTACCACATGTACCTTGTTACCTGTGTACATTCATGTATCGTTTGCATTATTGAAATTCTTTTCCATATTATTTTTTTGTATATGTAGAAAATTAATTTTTGCTGCTTTCTTCCATTTATCCATTCCGTACCATTTCGTTATGTGTGTGTTATTGCTCTCGTATGGAGAAAAAATTAATAATCTACCATCCACAGATCCTTTAATGTGTGACCATGTAATATATTATCGGATGTAAAAAAAGGGATATGATCCTTGTGGAGAAATTTGGGAGAATATTTTTGAATTTTTATATTTTTGGCTCTTAAAAAGGTATGTTTGACTGCATCCTGGAAAAATTTTGAATAATTAAATTTTGTGAGAAATTCAAGAATTTTTGAGAACTTTTTAGCAACTTTGAGAAAATTGTTCGTAAAAAAATTTATTAAATTGTAAAAAATAATGAATTTTGAGTTTTATGCAAGCTTGTTCAGCTCTATTCTTCAGGGCAGACTTTTAAAAAATAGGATTTAGAACCCTTTCCACCCTCTTTTACAAAATTTTCATACATCATAAATCCTGTTGCTTGAAGCCTCTCAAAGAACCTCAGACCTATTCTAGCTAAAAATTTGTCATTATAAGTGAATCACCCCTCTATAAAATTCCAACAAAATTTTCCCACAAGGATCTTACGACAAAAACTCAATGTTTAATTTAATGAAGCTTTTTTGTGGGCGCAACGAGTTTTAAATTTAATTATCTTAACTGTGCTCATAAAACCTATGAGCTTTTTTTTCCTGGACATTGGGATTGTTATTGTGGAAACGTGGTTGCTTTGTGCTGTAATATTAATATTTATATTAAGCAACGATTGTGCATGGAAATAATTTTGTTGAGATAAAAGAGTTAAAAAATGTTGGTGATATGAAATTTTTTTACATAACTTTTATGGCTGTGGGGATATTTTTATGTAGTTGGAATTTTTTTAGTGTTGTAAAAAGGCTTATTGAGGTAATTGAGAATATTTAAGGGATTTTATTTCAAATTGAAGATCGTGTTTATGCTGTTAATGGCAATTTTACAACCATGACCAAAATAATACAAATTCTGACTCAATAATCTCGTAAATAATTCCAATGTACATCCAATCACAATGACAAATATCCTGTCTGGATGAATTTAAATTTGTATCAATATTGACTTCCTTTATGACACCTGTCTTCACAAAAATGAACAAAACATATCAAAATGTAGCCTTAATAAATCAGGAATTTCCTCATCTTAAACAACATTACATAATTAAAATCATTTCAAGTTTGATGTCAATTTTCCTTTCAATTTGACGCCTCACACACATTATTTCATTTCATTGCCATAACTTAATCATCATGTCTCACCTCAAGAGGGTGCTTACAAGGAGTTTTGAAGTGAAAATTGTTTATTTTGTTGGGAAGGAGGGGCATGTGAGACTGATGTATGTAAAAAAATTGACGGTTGGTATTCTGTAGCTATTTAAGTTCTTTGGCAGCCGCAACGAACCACATTATTAATTTTAGACTAGAAGCTGAATATGTTGCTCAAGATAGCCTAATAAAATTGAATCTGCACGTCATTTACAAATAAATAAGAATTACCTAATTTTCCAGCTTCTGACTTTGCATTAAAAATCAAATTTTCCATCCTATATCCGTACCCAAAACTAAACATATTGTGACAATCGACACTAAATGTTTGATGCTTAGTCAATTGAAAATTCATAATCCTCCCCCATTCCCAAAAAATATTATTATCATGAAATTGCTTACATCGAATTAAATGTATTATTAGTTGATAATAATAGCAACAATAATAGGCCAAAAAAAGGCAGATGTGCATGCAGTTCAACGAATATGAATTTGCCATATCAAAATAATAGTGCAGGCACCAATAAACATAAACACAATCAAAATTCAGGTGACATGAAATTGATACACATTCATTAATAATTTAATAATAATTTTCGATGGTATCAGCAAAAATTAGATGGCGTTTGAAAAATTAATTAGTATGAAATTAATATTTTTGCCATTTCTGCTGTAATTCCTGACATGAATGGCAAAAATTCCTTTTTTTTATAAATATATTGCAAATTGCCATAAATTCTACACCGATGTGCAATGGACCCCCCACACGCACACAGAAAATTTTATTGAGTTGGTTAACAATTTTTTGACAAATATGCAGTGTGGCTATTTATCTGCCTATTTTATTTACACTCATTCCTATAAAATATGTTAACTGGTGGGGCCTGAATAGCTGTGCATTATGGGAACAAAATATTTATTTTTTTTTGTGAATTTTTCTAATGATATTTATGTGAATAAATAAGCCCATGCGATTTGATATGATATTCAATATTAAACATGATAAAGTGGAAAAATATTTTATTTTATTTCTGTGTGCCTGGCAAGTTTGGAATTTTTTGAAATTTGTCAATTGTTTGACTTGTTTTTGGTGGTTTTGGACTATTTTGGTGCTGTTCATGGTTTGCTTTTACTGCAATTGTAATAGAGAATTGTGTCAATTTGGAAATTTCTGGTTTTAATTGACCTACATAGATTGCAATGTTTGTGAGTGCCAATTTCAAAGCTATTCTAGGTTAGGTATCTGATTTTCAAATGAAGTGAATTTTTTGAACCATTTTTTTAATTATTTGTTAGTCAATAAAGCTAAATTCTAATTTCAATCCAATCAAAATATCTTAAACAGTTCAATGTCTAAAATCATGTCAAATAATATTTTTGTGATTGATTATCAATCAAAAAAAAAAAAAAATCATTCAATAAAAGCCATAACAAAGGAAGTAAAATTCCATAAAAATACACCGATTATCAATACTATTATCACCTTTATCCAATTACCATTGTATTATCTGGCTGCAATTGTATATGGATTTCAAAAAACAGAAAACACAAAAGAGCAGAAAAAATCTGAAAGGAGTAAAAAAGCTCAAATTTTGAGGCATAAAAAATTAATTTGCTTTTGACTTTTTTGTTACCATTCACTCTCTCTCCATAGTGAACAAATTTGCCAGAATTGATTTCAATCATGTTACAGTTGTTTGATTGATTGCACCAGAAACGAAAATGGAGAATAAAAAAGTACGATGGAATTGCAAAATTAAATTTTATTGAATTTCAATTACATTCAGTCAAAAAGGCATTCATATCTATCTATATATATAAATCCTTTCCCATACTCTTTCGTTTTGTGTGATCGACTACAGCCTCGTTGTTGAATTCAGTACATTTAAATAGCTGAAGTATTGAAACACACAAAAATGTTTCCTGGCCACAGAAAGATGAAGCGTGTTATATTGAAACTATTATCGGGTTATTGAGTTGAAAAATAAAACTCAATGGTGTGGCGGTATAAAGGTGGTCTCTTTTCTTTTTTGATGACTTCTTTATGGGGTTTAATGTGAGATTTTTTTTTGAGTTATATTGATTTTGAGGACTGATCGAGTTTTTTTTTTAAAAAAAAAAATGATTTACACAACGCACATTGTGATTAATATTTTTAAATAATTGGGATTCGAACCCACATCCTCTTTCCATATCGAGTATAAACTTCTCTTCTCAACCATTGAGCTATCAAGAGTCAATCAACTTTATTTATCATTGTGACAAATGAACTTTCCTAAATATTGCTAAAAATATTAAGTTGACAGGATTCGAACTTATGTTTCTTACGGGGAATCACTCATAATGAATATTTTGCTAAATACACAAGCTTTTATTTTTAAGTTACAAAATTTCCCTAAAATTATTTAATTCATAAAATTTTTATGAATTAGAAACTTAATCGAAGCATAAAAATACAAAAATCATATCAATTCAGTAACATATCAAATAAAATTTAATCTAACCTCAAAATTAATTTTTTTCCAATCCATTAAAAATGCGCCCACGTACCACATCATCCCGTAGAAATTTATATCAATTTCACAATATATCGCATTCATACATGTGTGGCGATGGCCTCTGTAAATCAATTATATGCTCTCTTGATTGCTCGATCTGCCCGAAAAATGCCCAATGCAATGCAACCTTTATGTAGGCTTCAATTCACTGTACAATTGTGCATAAATATGATACATTTTAATTTGTAATCAAAAATTAATGAAAATTACTTTGCAACCACAATTTTGCTGTGTGTTTATATTTTTCACTTTATTGCTTTTCGATGGTTCCGTTTACGAGTTTTTAATGCCCCCTGTACAAAATATTTTAATTTACGCTACATAAAACCTCCTCAATTTTTTTTTCTGTTTAACTCTTTGTGTATGAGTTTATGTGTGTATATATGGTGGGATATTACAGTCAACCAATGTAGTTAATAAATACTGCATTAATTTTTTTTTATTCATTGATATAATAAGGCACTGTGTGTGCAATGAGAATATAAAAAAGAGCCATTGAATAAATGAAATTAACAACAAAAGGGACGAATTATTGAAATTTTAATTAATTGTAAGTTGTAAATAAAATTTTTACATATGTTGATGAATAATAAAAAATTTCTGAATTGATTTTAATTGATTCTGTACACGAAAACTATATATTTTTTGAGGGGACAGGGTAGGTGGAGTGGAAATTTTTCATTAAATGTGCAAACTTGATCCGTGAACTGAATATCAATTCATTTTGATTTTGGAATTATTTCATTAATTTGAAGTGTGAATTGGATTGTGAAAGCTCAATTCACAGTCGAATATGTAATTTTTTGGGTAAAAATTATTAAGAATTTGACTTTAAATTTGGATTTATGGAAAATTTAAGTAAATAATAAAGCTTACTTCGAAAAATTGCTTAAATTCGGGAATCGAACCCACGATCTTTTTAATATAAATGAATTTTATAAATAAGTATTCAAAAATATTCAATCTTCTCTTGTGAGCCTTCCATTTTACAAAGCAGTTACAAAAGACAATTTAATTAACAAGTCAAACAAAAAAACTTTTAAAGTTACAAAAGACTGGAAGATTAGTCATAAAATAATTTTTTACCATTTTTTACATAACTTTTTTCATTTCCTTTATTTACAACTTTACTAAAATAAAAAGAAAAAAATTTAACAAAAAAAATGTCATGGAATAAAAAGCTTTGAATAGGAACAAGAGACAAGAATGGAATCAGAAAATTGGAAACAAAAATGCATTTATTATGTGGGGTTGGTTTGAAAGTGATGCATATGAGATGTTTAGTATTTTCATCAGTATGATAGCTCGAAATCATTGAGGAGATCAATAAAATTGAAACTGACCCGTATCGTAAATTTCTTTAATATCCAAAACTAGTTCTTAATTCTTAATTCTTATTGTATGTAAGAACTTTCTGCACAAATAAATCACATCCAAACTAGACATAACCTCCGAATAACCCCTGTAAAAGCATACAAAAAATTATTTTTGTATAATTTCCATTCCTTAGTGTCTGTGAATGTAAATAAAGCAACAAACTGAGTCCTACTTTTAATATTGCCAATTCCACCTACATTTCTCCTTCATTATCTCTCATTCTTAACACAGTTGGCGACATTTATGGAATTCCTCACCAAGCGACCTCGTGTCTCATCTACTTATTATTATTTCCATCATAGTTATAATAATAATAAAGTTCAAGGAAATGAAAATGTGAGAAAGTAGGGGAAAAAAGTTGTGAGAACAATAATCACATCCTCATTTGATACCTTTTGTAGCTGTAATATGGATTATGTACCTTGTTCTTACTTTAACTTATTTATAATGATTTTAATGCAAATTTCCATTGACAGCTTCATGAATAAATCTTATTGTCTTAATGTGATTGAATTTACATTAATATTGGGGTTGAATTACAAAGTTTTCTGATTGGTGATTGGAGAGTTCACCTTTGCGATGAATTTTGGATTGATTTAGATGATTGGAAGGAAGAAAAAATGAAGCTGGATTTTTTTTAAAAAAAAAATATTTTAGTAAGTATAAAAGAGATTAGTTCCAATATTTGAATTCTTTAAACAGTAAATGATGCTAGCAATAATTAATCGACACTGGTAACTAATTAGATTAATTTTCTAGAATTTTCGTTGATTTTTGGTTCCAAAACGAAAAATCATGTCTCAAATCCCTCATTTCTAAGCATTAAAACCAATAAAAGCTATCAAACTTTAAATATAGTTTCATATGCTAAAGCATTTAGCAATATTTATATATGTCTTCATATAAGAAAAGTGGCAGTTATTTTTTTTTCAAATTTTTGAACACTAACACTATCAAATTTTCAGTACAAAAAACTGAGCAAATCAACTGAGCTATGGTCGGCGTTTGGTCGATGCTCAGTTGTATGAAGACATATATAAATATTGACATTTAGATTGACAAATTTCAAACGGATATATCCAATTTTATCATCAAAACAAGCCTCAAAAGAACCAATCTACAATCCATTCTCACTTAGACAACAATAATCTGACAAAATTTCCATCTAAATCTCCACAATGACTTCATTTATCTTATCGTCCTACTTACATTGTTATCTATGATCCACTTCTTGTCACTATCCTCTCATTGATAATGTGATTATGAAGCATATAATGATTATCATAAAAACTTGTGTAATGGACTAAGTGGAGCTGATTATAGAGAATAAATGAAAAGTAATTCCATAGAAACGAATGAAAAAAAGTTTAACAAGGACGAAAAAAATTCATTAATAATAATTATTGCATTTGTACTTGAGAAAGGATAAATTATTGCTAAAATTGTAGATGTTGCGATTATCATGAGTAGCTACGATTATTATGTGCTTGAGAATTTTAAATGGTTTTTGCTGGATTTTTAATTATATTCTGGTTGTTAAGTAAGTGAATGAAAAATCGCTGTAAAAAATTGAATTAATACTCTGAAAGTAGAGCAAAAATGAATGTTTCCAGCAAGTAACTATAAAGCCTGACGAAATGGAAAATTACTTTAACATTTTTCATTCATTTAAAGCTCTTTAAAATCCCAAAAAAATCTTTTAAAAAAAATCTCTCCAAAAACACCACAAAATAATGCAACACACATTTCTGCTTCAAAGCTCTTTGTAAGCTACACCAGACACTAACTACTCTTTCGTATTTTTCCATTTACACAAAAAAGACATTACACAGTAAACTTTACATTGTAATGAAATTTAAAATTTTATTACAAAACTTTTCTGGCCACAAAAAGCTCATATTCGTCCACTCACACGTATAATGCAAACATCTATGTCTGTTATAAAGTAATAAAATGTAATACAAAATAGAGATAGAGACACATACAGTTTGATGAGTTTGCTTAATAAGCTGAAAAGGAAGTAAATTGTAGGAATTGGATGGAAAGTTTTTTGTGGAATTAATTGAGAATTTGAATTTGGAAAGTTGTAGAGTGATTTTGTGAATTTTTAAGATATTATTTTAATTAAAAGTTTGGAGTGCAAAATAGTAGTAAAACAGATTCAAAGCAGTTGGTCATTAACTGGTATTTTCGATTTTTTGTGAAAGTTGAGGGTTCGATTCCTATTAAAGGTTATTAAATTAATTCAAATTTAAGTAAAGAATTTCATTTATATTAGAAGGATTCGAACTGTGGCTGGATCCTGGAATTCAAACCACTAGTTTTTGATTCTCTGGTTAAAAACAGCTTTTCTCATATCTTTATTCATAAAGCCATTGAAAAAAATCAAAACTCCTATCCCTTTGGAAAAAAAGGAATAATCACAAAAATGCAAATTAGCCATTGCAAAAATGTCTAAACAAGACTGTCCTTTAGGAATAGAAATGTTCCAATGAGCACAAAATATTACTCAACACTACTTTATATCCATCTTTCTCTATCATGCCGCTCTCTACGTGATTAATTAAATGTAATAATTTTAAAATGCATAACTTGGGTATATCGTTGAGAGGTAGTAAAATTTTATAATAATTTATTCTATGCAATATTTCTTATGCTTGGGTTCTTCTCAACTCATCGATCATTTTGTGTAGCTTTACTTTTATAGGAGGTAGTCTTGATGTACACATCTACATACCTTGTGGATGTAATTTAATAATATTTCTTAAGGTTTGATATTGTTATATTATATTATTTTACATGCACATAGCCATGACTCTCTCCCTTTCTGTTATCCATACTAAAATGAAAGCAGCGATTAATTCTGTCGTAAGTTATTACCCAACAATAAATTTTCATTGTAAATGTTTTGATAATTGAATTTTTCTCTTGATATGTCCTAGTTGGCTCATTCTACCTGAAAACTTTTTTTTTCTTACTTCAACATTTTTTTTCTGTGCTCATCCTTTCCTTCTCATTTTGATTCTATCTGATGGAAAAGAGAAGAAAATTTTTTTACCATTTTTTTGTTGCTTCAACTTATTGGCGCCTTTGATTCTCGACGCTGGCATTTCATGCTTATTATATTGAAAATGCAACAGACATGTTCGCCTTTTTTTCCTTTTTTTTTCTTGTATTCTGTTCATTTCTCTTTTACTTATCTTGTTGAACTTTGTTTGAAACTTTCCTTTCTGTTTTTGGTGACTATGAAATGTGGATGAGCTGGGGTGAAGGGGTTAGGAATCTTTTGAAATTGTTAGAGATTCTTTTTGAGGGTTGTATGAAGGGTTATGTGATGAATTTTTTTAGAGGATTGGTGAATATTACATGAATCAGGCAAATAAAGTTGGAATAAGGATTCGAACTTCTTTTCAGAGTTGGCAAAACGCCAGGCGTCGGACGCCAATGACGCCAAAGCGTCGGACGCCGAGCGGCGTCGGACGCCAAAAAAAAATTTGGCGTCCGACGCCAAAAGCGTCCGACGATTTGGACGCTGGGCGTCCGGCGTCCAAAAAAAAATTTTTTTTTTATTTCTTTAACTAATTTTTTCGCTTTTCTGAGTGGTTTTTCATCCCAACTAAGAAAATCAACGCGAAAAATTGCTTTTCCGAGGGGTTTTTCATCCCAACTAAGAAAATCAACGTGAAAATTCGCTTTTCCGAGGGATTTTTCATCCCAACTAAGAAAATCAACGTGAAAAATCGCTTTTCCGAGGGGTTTTTCATCCCAACTAAGAAAATCAACGTGAAAAATCGCTTTTCCGAGGGGTTTTTCATACCAACTAAGAAAATCAACGTAAAAAATCGCTTTTCCGAGGGGTTTTTCATCCCAACTAAGAAAATCAACGTGAAAAATCGCTTTTCCGAGGGGTTTTTCATCCCAACTAAGAAAATCAACGTGAAAAATCGCTTTTCCGAGGGGTTTTTCATCCCAAATAAGAAAATCAACGTGAAAAATCGCTTTTCCGAGGGGTTTTTCATACCAACTAAGAAAATCAACGTGAAAAATCGCTTTTCCGAGGGGTTTTTCATCCCAACTAAGAAAATCAACGTGAAAAATCGCTTTTCTGAGGGGTTTTTCATACCAACTAAGAAAATCAACGTGAAAATCGCTTTTCCGAGGGGTTTTTCATCCCAAGTAAGAAAATTGAGGCGAAAAATCGCTTTTCCGAGGGTTTTTTCATCCCAACTAAGAAAATCAACGTGAAAAATCGCTTTTCCGAGGGGTTTTTCATCCCAACTAAGAAAATCAACGTGAAAAATCGCTTTTCCGAGGGGTTTTTCATACCAACTAAGAAAATCAACGTGAAAATCGCTTTTCCGAGGGGTTTTTCATCCCAACTAAGAAAATCAACTAAGAAAATCGCTTTTCCGAGGGGTTTTTCATCCCAATTAAGAAAATCAACGTGAAAAATCGCTTTTCCGAGGGGTTTTTCATCCCAACTAAAAAAATCAACGTGAAAAATCGCTTTTCCGAGGGGTTTTTCATCCCAACTAAGAAAATCAACGTGAAAAATCGCTTTTCCGAGGGGTTTTTCATCCCAACTAAGAAAATCAACGTGAAAAATCGCTTTTCCGAGGGGTTTTTCATCCCAACTAAGAAAATTGAGGCGAAAAATCGCTTTTCCGAGGGTTTTTTCATCCCAACTAAGAAAATCAACGTGAAAAATCGCTTTTCTGAGGGGTTTTTCATCACAACTAAGAAAATTGACGCGAAAATGGCTTTTCCGAGGGGTTATTCATCGAAATTAAAAAAATTAATGCGAAAAATCGCTTTTCTGAGGTGTTTTTCATCTCATCTAAGAAAATCGAGGCGAAAAATCGCTTTTCCGAGGAGTTTTTCAGAGAAAAATAAAAAAAAAATTTTTGGACGCCGGACGCCCAGCGTCCAAATCGTCGGACGCTTTTGGCGTCGGACGCCAAAAAAAAATTTGGCGTCCGACGCCGCTCAGCGTCCGACGCCAAAAACGTCCGACGCCGAGTGGCGTCCGACGCCAAATCGGACGATTCCAACTCTGCTTCTTTTTTTGTATTATGAAAGATAATTAGTCATAAATGCCATATTGTTAATAATTTTCTGACAACTAAATTAGTCCTTACCTTCAGAATCAGCAACAATAAATCAAAATTTATTAATTTTTCTTCAAAAAATACACTTTCATCTACAACAGCCTCAAACCCCCAAAAAATATAGTTCTAGTATGTGCATTGATATTAAATAATTTCAGAGATTTTTCCCATTTCTAGACAGTCGATTCCTTTACACAACAAAAACGAGCTGTACATAAGATGAAGGCAAGAAGGAAGAAAAAAAAATCTTTCAAAGATGAAATGAAATCGCATTTTCCTGGCTCATGTTTCCATCTATTTTTTTGTGTGTACTCATTTCTTGTATTTTTTTAAGTTGCTTAAAAATGTTGGTCACAGTAAAAGGATTTTCCTCTTTTCTCTCTTTCTCTAGTTTTACAACAGAAGAATATTATGAGGGAAATTGAATCACATGAAATAGAACTCGCAGTGAATGTTAATGCAGTGTTCATTTTCTTATCAAAAATCTTAAAGAAATTTTGTTTTTTTTTCCTTCAATATCACAGCAGTGAAAATAAAAATTGAAGGAAATGCAATTTAGAGAAAAGTGAAAAAAAAAAGTTTTGGGAAATGAATATTTGAATGGATATGCATGGGATGGTGGAGTGGGAGAAGGTAATATGACGACGACGAATATAAAATTGCAATTGAAAAGTTAAAATGAATTTTTTTTCACTTACATGAATATTTTTTATGTGGAATTTTTTGATACGTGAATGAATTGAGCTGCATGAAATGTAAGGATATTTGTTGAAGTGGATGGAAGAAGATTTAGGTTGAATTCATGGATTTAAAGTTGAATTTAAGAGGAAGTAAATGTCGTGTGTGAAATAAAGTGTTTTGGAGGGTTATAGTCTAGTAGTTTGGTAACTGGAAATTATGTTGTTAGAAATATTGTTCCTGAGTTCAAATCCTATCAAAACATAAATTATTTCATTAGAAAATTTCTGTTTTCATCCCTTAGAGGTTAACAACTTCATAAACCGAATATGCAGTCACTTAGCATCAATAAAACCTCAATTACTGTGTGGTAAATTCAACAATAACACCAAAAAGTGACATGAATCCCCCATTATTAACATTCAAACCATGCATTTGGCCTGAAAAATTAATTATAAAAATTCCAAATAATTTCAATCACCATCCCAATGTAAAAATTAACATCAATCCAATCACAATTCAACAGTATTTTTCCAAGAAAAAAAAAATCATTACCAATTCTTCCTCAAATGACCTCAAGCTGTCACCTCTAGCAACAAAACAAAATCTCAACACAACTATCACCAATTTTCATCTCAAGTTCTCTCAGAAAAGTTTATTTCTAAACATTTATGACCCCCATGACTGTCACCCACGCTTAAACGTCATTTCATCTTCTTCCTAGCTCTTATATCTCTTTACACGATACGTAACAGCAAAAAAAAGAGAAATAGAAACATTGTGAGATATGAAGGCAGAACAAGAAAACTCTTTCACATCACGTATTTTGATGAGAGGAGCAGTTTTTCCTCCTCATCTTATTGTTGGCGTTTTTTTTTTTTTGAAAAGAAAAAAATTGATTTTTACAAGAAAAAATAATATTTCCGTCTACAAAATGCATTGCATGTTAAAAAAATGTGAATTGAGAGAAAATAAAGAAAAGAAATGAATGAGATAAAAGTGAGGAGAAGAAGGAACAAAAAAAAAAAATCTTTTGTGTAAGCAAAAGTATAAAACATACAATGTATCAGTATTAGCCAGCTATTTCCATTATTTTTTTGATATCTTTCTCTTGACTTCTATGCGTGGATTGTTGGATTGGAGGGTGGGTTGAAGATGAAAAGCAGTCAAGAAAAATTATAATTTTGATTTTTCAATTATTAATGTACTTTAATGTTTGGATCATAGTTCTAAATTACCTGAAATTAATAAAGTAATTAGATTAGATTCGGGGCCGTTCACTTATGACGTCCATCAAAAACTTGGATTTTCAGACTCTTCCCCCGTATATATGTCACAAAATCTTTATTAAAAAAATTCTATTGTTTAAAACAGTTTAAAACTGTTACACAGCCTCAAACCCTCAGAAATTTTTTCACGACTTTCATCTCTAAAAATTCAATAATATCTAGTGTAAAATGGAACTCACCAGATTTTCGGCATACTTTTTTTTAAAGAAATGTTAGATGATTTGTGCGATTTATTTCATAATCTATTATCAATGTTATCCATGATTTTAATAAGTTTGACCATCAGTGAATTATAGTAACAAATACAGATAATTTTCAATTATTGTACTATCTATAAAATGCCAAAAAAACGCAAAAACTTAGCAATATTTTCCCAAAACCCCATTAAATTCAACCCCTAGACCCCACAACTACCCATTTCCATTCCCTCAATTTTTCTCATCATCTGTAACACAATTCATTATGACAGATTTGCTTGGTATGATTTTGTCTGTTTTCGACAGTTTGCAGAACGTAAAATCATCAAGACGAGCGAGTAAGTGAGAAAGGTTGAGTTGTTTTACGAGCAGCTTTACCCTCACAATTTCATCCTCTTGTTATTGAAAAAATTGTAAAAAAATATTTCTTTTTCTTCCCCTTCAATGATGAAAGAAAATCCGACATAAATGCAAACAAAGCATGAAGTGAAAAAATATTTTTTAACACTCTATAAGGTGATTAGCTTCAATACTTGGGAAGATGGAAATGATGAGGAAAAAAAAGAAGAAGCTGGAAGATGGAACATGAAAAGTAATTTGAAATGCAAATGTTGAGATGTTTAATAGCCAGTTGTTGAGGAATATTTTACCATTTCATTTACTTTGAGGAGATACTGTGTAAAATGCTGGAAAATTTGTTTGTGAATGGATGTGATTTTTAAACTTCCTGGTTGGAAGATTTGAAGACCATTTAGTTCCATTTTAATTTCAAATGTAGAGTAAAATTACCTGCTGTATCCACACAGAAGTTATCAGCTTTACATACACAGCAATATGTCTGCAATTCCTTAATAAATATGACGATGTTGATCATGATGGTATATTGCAAAATATATTTTAATTATTCATGCAAGAACATCGAACCATAAGGAATAAAATCTTTTTTCTTTTATTTCAAAAATGTTCCTACCAATCGTCCATATATCCATTCATTTCCTCCTCAGTTCCTTCTATCGTTTCTCGTCTTCTTCTTTTTTTTCCTGTGTAAATTGATGATGCATAGATTTTAATTTATATCCTTTATTGCCAATCAATTACACAAAAGCATCAGGCAAGTTGCATTGCATGCACAAAATATTCATATTGAAAGTATTAGTCCATGAATGTGTTGGTTGGTTGTGTGTGATATCAACAATACGGGACTCTGTCTCTTCGGATTTTTGCCTTTTTATTATGCATTTTAATTACGTAAAAACATCCTTTGAGCCACAATTTGGCAATACATGAAATAACACTTTTGTTACAAAACTGTATACCAATATGTGTGTATGTGTTGCTACATATACATATTCCAATGTAGCGAGTGAATACACCATAGACAAACATTGGTAATGAATATTCAATAGCATTCAAATTAAGATTTTGATTTTTTTATTATTATTATTTTCATTTCTGTGTTGTTGCTCTCACTGGATGTTTGTTGTTATTGTCTATCGAGGACATTCGATTACAAATATTATTCTCATTGCATGAACGAAATGTGTTGCCTTTTTTCTGAGATGTGATGGATTTTTTTTTTAATTCTGGGTGATGTGGATTTGATTTTTGATACAATTTTACACTCGGGAAATTAAAACTTAGGCAGGTATTTAAAAATTTTTGAAAAGTTGGATTTAAAAAGGATTTTCATTAATTCTATAAAAATTTAATTTCTTTTAATGCTTTATTTATATGCATGATTTAGTCATTTATAAACCAAGACAAAAGATAATAAATTAAATAATTTTTAAAATCATTAAGACCAAAAATTTTTGTTATGTATTAAAGGTTCAAATCCTGAAAAGTATCATCTCAATTTCTGAGAATAATGTCCACGTATTGAATAAATAATAATAATTATTTTTTTTTTATAAAAAAAAATCAAGCTTTTTTTTAAATATATTTTAGCTTAGTTTCCAATATTGCTTTAGCGAAAAATCTTTCGGTAGCATTTTTTCAAATAATGATTATTTTTAATCATCAAATGATCCTGTTGCTCAATTAAAAACCCGCACGTTGCAACGATAAATTTTAATTTCTCCTCGATTGAATTTTTCTTCTTTCATTCTGATTTGAATTTTATTTCCAATTCCAATTTTTTTTCGGCATGAGATTCCAAAAAAAAAAAAATCTAATTGATTTAAATACTAAACGGGGCTTAAAATTAAATGACACAAATGAAATGGGAATAAAAAAATTTCATTGAACACATAATTATGGGTAATTTTTTGTGAATGTAGATTTTGTCTATTGATACCAGGATTAAAAGTTTGTTATTGGACATAATTATACAAAAGGTTTGTTAATTGATAGATGGATTATTGTGTTTTCGAGGGAAGGTGTGGATGTAATTATCAATGTTGTGGATTTTTTTGTGGAGCAAATAATTTGTTTTTGTGTGAAAATTATATTTAGAGGTGTTATAGTAGACATGAATCCATTGTTAATCAAATTGAAGTGATTTTTAATTCTTAAAAAAATGAGGAACATAATTTGATAAGAATTAGTTCAAATAAAAAATTAATAAATTCAACAACACATTACAAAATTCATCAGACATTAAAAAATTTCCTTCCCCCCCCCCCCTTTCACTCCCCAACTTCCAAAATCAACCAAAATTATCCCCACTAAGTCCATCAACTCATTAACTTATAACGTCCATTATTAAAACTGCTCATTTGTGAATTTAACAAATGGAAAATTTCCCTAGAAAAAAATATACACATTCAAAAATTATGAACACAGAAAAATTATTTTAATCCCCCATACACAAAAAATTTCCACAATGTAATGAATAAATCTATTTAATTACAGCATCCATTGTTTGTGTCCACATTTTTCAAACAAAATCCCATTAAACATCAATAAAAATTCAGTTAATTATAAACAATTTTTATTTTTTTTTTTTTTTGAAAAAAGCCATAAAGCCATGAACAGAAAAGTATGAAAAATAAATAAAAATGAGAAAATATTTTACAATAAACTGCAATAAAAATGTTTTTGGCGTTGTTTATTTGCTGTATTATGAAATATGCGGATGACGAAATGGGTGATAAACAGATTTCATGAGGATGGGATTATGGTCACAGAGTTGGGGATTGGATTAGTCGTGAAATGAATTTTTGAAAAATTTGTGGGGAACTTTGGGGATTTTGAGAAAATTTTGAACACTTTTGAAAAGAGTTTAAAGCTTTTAGAAAGTTTCTTGACATAATCGTGAACATTTCACCAAAATGCGAGCTTTTTGACCTAATGGAGAGCTTTTTGACATGATTGAGTGCCTTTTGACATAATTGAAAGCTTTTTAACATGTTTGCGAGCTTTTTGACATAATTAAGAGCTTTTTGACATAAATGAGAGCTCTTCGACATAATTTAGAGCTTTTTGATATAGTTGAAAGCTTTTTGACATAATTTAGAGTTTTAAGACATGATTGAGAGCTTTTTGACAAATTGGGAGCAGATTGGGAGCTTTATGTTAAAGCTAAAATAAGTTAAGATTTGAATATTTGAGTCTTTTCTCAAAACAAGACACCCACCCCTGCCCAGAATGTCACCAAAGCTATTGCAATTTATTTCTTACACGAAATATTACCAGATGAGTTACAAATATTTTCTGTGCTTTATCGTTTCTTCTCAAAAACAAGAAGAATAAAGAAGAAACAGCAACAACAACAACAACAAGAACTAAAAGTATCAAGCTTTAGAAGCAAAACTTTAAGCATAAAACTTTCTTTTGAAGTTTTTTTGTGCCATTCTTGATCGCTCAATAAATCATGGTTTAAGATAAAGTTACTGCAACTGTATAAATACATGAAGCAACCAACAACAACAACAAACTGAGTGGGTGAAAAAAAATTCTGACTTGAGAGAATCTTATGCTATTTTTTATTTATGATCATGTTGTTTTTCTTTCTCGATTTGACTTGACTCAAAAAAAAAAAAAAGAAAAGAAGAAAAAAATCGAAACTTTTTATTGTATTGCTACTTGAGATGAGGAACGACTGGATTTACGAAAGAAATAAAATTATTTGTAAAATCAACAATTTTCCCTTTCAACCATGCAAATCTACACAAAAATGGAACAGATTTAAGATCATAAAAGCAGGTTGTGATAAATGTTAAATTGAGTTAAACGAAATGCAATAAAATTTTCTACATCCATAAATCATACGGATGATGCGATATTAACTGCAATTTTACTGCTTCTTTCGATATTAAATTCTTTGTAAAAACATGTCAAGTATTTCAAGGATGTGAATGAGATTTTCATTTTATTGGTGTTGACATTTGGGCCATGGAGATTATTTGAATTTTATTGTTGCAGAATTGTTGCTGAATTGGAAATGGAATGAATGGAAAATGGTTTGTGGAAAGTTCAGAGGTATTTTCTGGTATATTTAAAGATTTCAAGGAATTTTGTGTTGAGTTGAATTGTTGTTAGATTAAGGTTTGAGTTCTACTGTTTCTGAGGCTGTTGAATTAGATGAAATGAATATAAAATTGTTACAATTGGGAAAATTTTTAGTTAATTTTGTTATACTACATAAATGTTTAAGAGTTACTATGAATGAGATTCGTACTCTAAAAAATACCAACTCTTAAAAAAATACTGAAACTTTTTTTCATGCAGTTTTTCCAACCTTAAAAAAAATTAATAAATGATAGGAATCGAGCCCACGGCCTTAATTTTTTCATTAAATTGCATAGAGGAGGGGTCATTCACTTATAATATCCGATTTTAAGGGGCCCCCTCCCCCCTGAGTTTGTGTGATAGTTTTAAACAATAGGAATTTTCTGAATTGAAGATTTTGTGACAGACAGGGGAGGGGGGGGGGTCTGAAAATCCAAGTTTTTGATGGACGTCATAAGTGATTTGCCCCAAAGTTAAATTTTCAATTTTTTATCTTGACGCCTAAATCTCTCTATATAAAGCTAAATCCTCTGCTTGAGGTCCCTTACAACACAATCCAATGAACCACACATACATACTGTCCTCAATAATTACAACACAACCCACAAAATTCCATCAAATGATCAAGATAAAATTCAATTAAAACATTATAGAAAAATACCAAGTGTGAATTCAAACAAGAAATCACACATACAGAGCTCATCTAGGACGATAGTGATGTAGGTCAAGGTTCAGAACTAAGAAAGAATAAAAAATAAAATTTATTTCTTATTCAATTTCATAGAAAAAAAATTCAATGAGAAAGGCAAGGAATGTCTGAGACTTTTACGTGAAACAATAAACTCGTTGGGTTCAGTTCCATTTGTACATGCTTTATTTATATCGTCAATTTTCTACTGTTTTTATTTAACTTTCAACTTTTTATTTCTGTTTGAAAAATACTCCAACTGTATACAAAAAAAAAATATATATATGTAGACATAGAAATAAAGGCAAGGCATGTAAGTCTCTATTTACAATTGAATTGAGTTAATCCAATGAATTTAAATATTCTTACAACATAATTCTACGACTATGGCATTATTCGACTCACGTTTTGTTATTTCTAAATTACAGTAAATTTTTTTTCCTACTCATGCTTCTACTTGTTTTTGTTTTTGTTCCTACCATGCTATGTCCTGCCAACCAACCACAAGAATTGGTTTAAGCTTCGCTTGCCACTTGAACTTATTTCATTTTTGTAGTGTTGTGATTTTTAGCGCATTTTCCTCTTGGAAAAGGACGCTATTATCCGCACTTTGTCCGTCTGTCCGTCTGTCCGTCTGTCCGTCTGTCCGTCTGTCTGTCTGTGGAGCTATCTCCTCCTCAGGTTTAAGCTTTTTTGATGCGGTTTTTGGCTTAAAATGTGTGTAGTATATCTGGCTAGAGCTGGCGAAAAAATCAGCACGAATGGTCACTTCCTCTGCTGGAACTAGCGTAAAAAGTACCAAAAATGCCATTTCTTTGTATGTGTTAGTGTGGTAAAATACACTAAAATGTTGACTTTTTCAAAAACTCAGCCTTCCTCGGTTCAAGTCCCACCGATGACAATTTTTTTTTTGCTTTTTTTGATACTTTTTTGATTTCTTATGATATATAATATTGAATCATGTCATAATTTTCCATTTTCACAATTTTTCCGAGTTTTTCCGACGATTTTTGTTAAAATTTTCAATGTTTTCATACAATTTTCATAGATAATTATTTTTTTGATATTTTAGTTGCTTAGTTTTCTATTTTCATGGATTTTTCATAGTTTTTCCGGAAAATTTTGTGAAAATTATAAAAACTTACACTTATATAAAAAAAATCATCAATATAAATAATCAAATTGTCACATGAAAATTTTGTAAAAATGAACATCAGTGGCGTAATTGGTAAAGCACACGACTGATACCGTGAAGGTCATAGGTTCGATCCTAGCCTCCGGCAAGTTATTTTTTTTGCTTTTTTTTTACTTTTTTGATTTCTTATGACATTTAATATTTATTTATGTCATAGTTTTCCATTTTCACGAATTTTCCAATTTTTCCGAGCATTTTTTTTTAAAAAATTCTTAATATTTTCATATATTTCTCGGAAATAATATTATTTTTAAAATTTTTTTATATTTTAGCTGTTAAATTTTCCATTTTCCTAGATTTTCATATTAAACTTACATTTTTATAAAAAATCTCATCAATATATAATTAAATTATCACTTGTTGCATACGTTAAAAGTTGTAGAAGTGGCCTAAGTGCTAGAGCGAGCGGCTCCTAATTTGAAGGTCATGGGTTCGATCCTAGACCATAGCCGATTCTTTTTTTGCTTTTTTTATTTCTTTTTTTAGATTCTATGTTGCATAATGTTTTTATCGGGTTTTTGTGCTGTCAATTTTAAATTTTCGGTAAATAAAGAATGGTTATAGTTAAGTATTTGGCTTTGTACTTTTGGGGTTTTAATTCTTTGTTTATTTCCTGATCGCGGGAAAATGCGCTTTCGTCGGTCACGAGTGACCACGTTGATACTAGTTTTTTTTTGAATATTTGGTGTGATTTGGGTGATGAAAATTGGGAGTATTGGGGTTAGTGGATTGTCTGGCTAGGCTGATGAGTTAAAGGGTTTTTGGGGAGTTCAAAATAAAATTTGAAAGGTAAATTTAATAAATTTTATAAATTAAGATTTAGCAATTCAAAAAATTTTGAAATTTAAGTTAAAAAGTGACTTTAAGCTTTTGAACACACTCTAGTCAATAAAAGCTCCTTAGCCACACACAACACAGCAACCTTCCAACTTCTAATTCCCATTTTCATGCATTCGACTGTCTCTTTACTTTTACAATAAAATTTTATGAAAAAAAAACAAAAAAAAAAATCACTGACATATAAAAGCCAAGCCAGTTTACTACTGACTGGGTATGGAAAAAAAATTGCGACCGACATTTCCATAGTTAATGCAATGCCGTAGTAGTTTGGTGTACTGAATATATTTTATTCTGTACATATACAACTTTTTTTTCTCTCTTTTCCAATTTTACGTTGGAAAAATCTTTTTTGTCATGTTTACAGTTCGTTTAATTTTAATTGTTTATTTTTCGGATGTTTTTTCTCATCCCACCCAACACCCTTTCCCATCTCGAAAAAAAAAACGATATTTTTATGTACATTTACCTCAGAAAAAAATAACAACATAAAATGAAATGAAATAAAAATCTGGAAAATTGTTTTGGTACACACAGAAATTTACGAGTCAGTCTTTCAAGGACTTTTGAAAAGTTTTTTTTTTGTTCTTTTGTTTAGAAGATTTTTGAAAAATTTTCTTTGGAAGTTAGGAGAAGTAAACTAGCAAAGACACTGGATTTAAGATTATTTGAAAATAATATAATTCAGGTTGAAGCCATTTGTTCTACTTTTAGTAAAAATATTAAGCTCTTCAAAATTTTTCTTCCTCTTAAATTGGAATCACTTTAACTTCATCCGAAATCCTGCAACTTTTTCCGCCATCAACACTTTAATAAGAGAGATGAAAATTGATTTTATGGATGAAAAGTTTAGTTTCGTGTTGCAGTTTACGTAGGAAATTATCTCAACAGGCAGTTAAGTGGTTTTTACTACTTGGATGAAATTAATTGCTGTAAATGGGCGCCGTGCTTGAAAAATTAGTTCATGGTGTTTTTGGGGAACGAGGATAATTTTTTTTTGTGTTGGAAATGGGAAAATTTTAATGTTTTAAGATGTGGAAGTAATGATTTTGATTCTGATGCTGTGAAGGTAATAAAGTTGGATTTTGAGAGTTTTGGATAGTAAAATATAAGCACATTAGAATTTTTTTGGGAATTTCTAACCTTAAAAAAGTAGGAAAAATTGTTCTTTTCAATATTAAATTTTTTTATTCATATATAATCCACAACAATGGTAAAACCACCAAAAACTATAAAAACAATACTAATTTTCTGTTCTACCACTTTTGTTCCATTCTTTACAGCCATCCAGCTATTAAGTTATTCATCAAACAAATACTTAACATTAAAAAAAATCAACAGGCTCAAAGAAACAGAAGAGAACTGAGAATTTGCATCAACTAAACTGAAAATAAAAAGAAATTCAAGTGAGTAGTTTTTGCATTCGTTTGAAGTGGGAAAATAAATGTTTTTGTTATTGTTTTAAAATTTTTTGTTTGAATCTTTTTTAAGAGAATATTTATGGAAGCGAATACGCTTATTAGTGTGACGAAGAAAAATTGAATTAGGATAAAAAATGAAAATTTGGAGAAAAATAATTTTTTTACTGATAAGGGGGATTTGTCCTCTAATCCCATCTAATGATACTTGATACTTGAGTTATGAATTATTAATTTGAAATATAAGGCAGAGGTCAGATTTTTTCCTTCCCTTTCATCATTTCTTACTTTTAATATAAAATATCATCAAACTTTTTCTAAATCTAAGTATAAAACTTGCATGCCCAAATTTTAAAGCAATTTTAAATTTATTTCAAAATTTCAGATTCAACAATGTGCTTTGAAGTTGCTTCTACATTTAACAAAAAATTATTAAAATGTAAAATTCATCAGCGATAAAAGGTAATTTTATTTAATTTCAAAATCATAATTGGCCATGATTTTTTAACATTTAATATTTAAAAATATTCATCTTGGTATTCAAAATTTTTTAATAGTTTAATATCCTTTAATTCATTACTTAACAGCATCCAACTGAAACTTCACAAATCCAAATGATCAACTAACAAGAATCCAAAAGAGAAAATTCAACAAAACAAAATTCAAGACTTCAAACCAAACTCAACAAATAACCCGATAAATAGCCAAAAAACACTCAACAAACTGAATATAGACAATAGTGAAAGAAGCTACAACAAGTAAGTGAGCATGTCTAGTTATTATAAGAGTGTCTTTATTATTGAAGGGGAATTTTGGGTGTAATAAACTGCCATTGTAGTTTTTTTATACCCAATGTGATTTTCGTGGAGTGCTGAAGGTTTTTTTTTAAAAAAAAAAATCAAATTGACATTGGAAATTTAAAGTTTTTTGGGAACCTTAAAAATTTAAAGCTTCAAAAATTAATTTTTGTAACATTTTTCAAATTTATAACTTCAATTTGAATTGAGAACAAAAATTTGCAAAAAATTAATTATTTTAAGAAACTTTCATCACAAAATAGTTATTAAAATTTAATCAAATTTGTCAGGAATCGAACCTGTGCTCTTAAAGTAAGCAACCTACGACCACATGGTTTTTATATTTCTCTAGATTTTTACCAAATTTTGGCATTTTTCCCTATAATTTGAGTTATTTTTAACTTAATGCTCAAAACTTTCAAATTATAAAAATTTAAATTTAAACAAAAATCCAAAGCACTCCACGTTTAACAACATCACATAAAAAAATTCCCCATAAATAATTTAAAATTCTTCTATTTCATAGTGCACAAAGAAATGCAATTTACTTGCGTTTCTATTCGAACTCAAAAGTTCGTGTCCTGTTTTACACCGACAATGAAAAAGCGAAAGAAAAAACAGGATGATGCTTCAATTCTGGCAGAAAGTATTGGGTAGTGAATAGTTTAAAAAAAAATCGACAATATATAGAGTATATAATTTTTTTTGAAAAAGATATGGAATGAATAGAGACAGAATGGCAATTAGACATTAAAAAAAAATAACTGCAAAAAAATTAAAAAAAACTTGAAGAAAAAAAATTAAAAAAATAGTGCAGCATCTGAACAATGTACAAAATATTTAATATTGAAGGATTTTTCTCAAAAAAATAAATTGACATGAATTGAGTAATATGAAGAAAAATATCATCATGACGAATTTATAGAAACTTTACCAAATATAATATATATTCCAATATTTATATATATTTTTCTATAATTCCGCATATAAATAGTCAGTGCTTAGGTCTTCTTAATTTAACAATTTAGTGACAATAACAAGAACAATTTTAAAACATATCTCATACTCTATATATATAAGAACTTTTGTCATAGTTATAATAACTTTTATTCTAAATATATGAGAAGCAATACATGAGAAACTTATCAGCATGGATTTGTAATTTATACACAAAGTGAAAAAAAAATGGAAGCAAGCAATCAAAATTCTAAATGGGTTGTAAATTTTCTAAGAATCCTTCCTGCAAAATATGAAGCTAAACGAAGCGACACTGTCGATAAGCATTAACAATATTAGGTTAAGTAATGAAAGGAATTTGAAGCATCCGAAACCTTATGGCACGTATGGGAAACCTTGTGCTGTAATGGTTAGCATGTCTAACATGCAGTGCAACATATGAAATATTTTTAAATTTATAAGGTACTTAGTAGATATTTTGATTAGTTTTGTCATAAAATTTGTAGTAATTGAAAGCATTTTTATGGATTTTTTAAAAAATTTTTGTAAATGTAGCATAAAAATGTTTTTAAAGCTGCAAATTTAAGGACAAACTAATATTTTAGATCTTATGATTTTATTGCATGCTAATATTAATTTTTAAATATTTTTTTGATTTAATAATAATATCTATATGATTATATCTGACCATACAAATACTTTATTCTGATGATCAATCTACTTCAAATGACTATGAAAATAAGGATTTAAAAAAATTTAAAAAAAAATTCAATATAAAATTATAAACCAATTATAAACTAATTAAAAAACTTTAAATTTATTGGCATAATTATTTTGCATTATTAGGGTTTCAAACCTATGTTCTTTTAAAAAATGAAATTTTAATGTTGATTTAAACGACAAAAAAAAAAATGTCTAACCAATTTGCAAATGATCACTTTCTTACGCTGCATTAAAAATGACATTTTTCATAAAGAATAGGCTGAAATATTTAAAATATCAATGGAAGTTAACGCCACTCTAACCGGAACTTCAACATTCAATAATATGCATAAAAATAAATTTAATTAATTGAATATTGGCTAAAATCTAATCTAAATATTTTTATAAAAATAACGACCAACAAGTAAAACTTTCCTCACAAAAGTCCCAAAGTTTTTTTACATTCAACTAGCAAAAAAATAAAAATAAGTGAAATTGACCCAACACTTCAAGTGTCAATAAAGTGCATAAACAAAAAAGCAAAATTCAGAATTTCATGTGGAACTTTTTTAAAACTGAAATAAACACCAGCAATAAAAATTGGAAAGTTCAACAGCAGAAAGAGCAAGCCAGTCAGCCAACAACAAAAAACAATTAAAAAAGCTACCCATTGAAGTAAATCACAATGAAAACCTCACACGTCCTCCAGAGTTATGTAAAAGTTGAAACTTCAGCAGAAAATTAAATCTGTAGAGATCGACCATTATTGCCGGCGTAGTTGAATTTAACAGAGAATATATTTTTTACAATATGAATAAAAATATATTTTCATCTACTATATACGCCAGTAAGTGATGGTCTAACTTTACGGATTTAACCATTCAACGATTAAGATTAACAAGGGATGGAAAGTTTGTGGTAAGTTTTGTGAGGATTTTGAGGTTAAGAGATATATATGGGGATAAATTTTGAATTTTTAATGAAGTGTGTGAAAACTTGAGAGGTATACTTTAGAATGCCGGGCTGATGTAAAATTTGATTTAATTTTAATGAATCTTATTAAAGTTCAGAATATTTATAAACCTAAAAATTGATGTCATTGCTCCTTGAAAGAATGCATCGAGTATTACTAAAATCACCTTGAATTCTACTTCTTGATACAGATTGAGATTACCTTTAATAAATATTGATACTCTCATTCATACTATATAATTATCATCTCAGATTAAACTTAAAGTCAATTAAAACTTTTAACTATTTGATTCTTAAAATTACCATCTGAAGTGATTAAAACTTTAAAGTCATATAAAAAGTTTGCATACCTCGACCATAGTAACAAAGAAAATTTATAACAGGAAGTAATATTTCCTTCAAAAATATTTTTGCAGTTTTTATCTTTAGAAGAGCTATAAAGCTATAATTTTCTATTGTAAAAGAGAATAATTTTTGAGAATTGAGAGTTTAGGCTTCAGTAACCTAAATTTGTTATTTACCATACTTCAAAATTGGAATTGAATTTTAAAAGCATTTTTGAAGTTATTACTATTTAAATTATTTTAAAGCTTTAAAATCTAAAAACTGATATTGAAAAATTTAATAAAAAGTTCAAAATATCCCAAAGACACAATACGCAAAATAAAACTTTTCTGCATCCATTTCAGTTCATATATCAGTTCTACAATCCATAAATAAATTCTCAGAAAATCAATAAAGTTTTACAATTTTAAATTTTATTTTTTTACTTCCAACATAAAGTCTACAACATGCAAAACTTTGTCTAAAAAAATAATCCAAACCACCAGCAGAGCTGCATATAAACGTATAAAGCAAATAGAAAACTCAATAAAAAATACAAAAAAATTTTCCTAACGCACAAAGATGAAGAAAAGCCGTCAAAAACAGCCGACAAAAAAAAACTTTTTTTTTATTCTCTCTTAAAATCACAAATGTCATTAGAAACAACATCCTGTAGCGTTATTTGCAAAACGTCTAAGCTGTAAAAATTTTCTCGTTCTCATATACACTTGGACTTTGTCTAATCGTCAACGATGCTGATAATATTACGTACTACTGGTATCGACATAGCATATGAACATATTTCATATGAAAAAAAAATAAACCCCAATATAGTAATGATGAATGGAATGGAAATGAATGGCATTTCATTTCTATCGTGTGCGTTATGTCTACAAACAATGTGTCTCATGTGAATGTGCCATTTTGCCACACATATATGTAGACTAGATTTTTTTTTTCTCATGAGGAATTTACACCATTCTGTCTTTTATTTGTTAATAAAAAGTGTGCGACCACCATAAATCGCTTTAGATTTCCTGGAGAAATGATGTTCATGTCTATATCTATGTACATCCCTTTTGTGACACGATGTACGGATCTAAATAAATCCGATTTAGCAATCAAGCTTTCATGTAGAACTACATCATCGTCTACATCATCATTATAAGTGTCAAATGAAATTCTTGTTTGTTCCTTTCTTCTGGATGGATTTGAATCTGTTGTGGACTCATTTTCTATTTTTATCCTTTATGCTTTTATTGCGCCAAAAAGCAAACTCATGATGGACGTTGAGTTTACGCGATTTAACCTTTTTTAACACCTTTTTCATCTCTTCATTATGTGGAGAAACTAGAAACTGGATGATGATGATGTCTTTCTGTTTAGTTGATGGAGCTTTTGTGTATGTTACTAATAAAGTTTTTGTGAATGATTTTGTTGGTGCTTGCGGGTGATTAGGTAATAGTTTGACTGGATGTCTTAAGTTTGGATGCTTGTAGAGTTTAAAACAATTTTAAAAATGTTTCTACCGCTTGATGCTGTGATATAAAGTCAAGCAATTAAGATTAAAGTTATTCATGCCAAGAAGTGGAAGTTAAAATTTTTGAGGGGCAGACAACAAGCTGATTAGTTCGACAGAATTCTTAATTAGACTATTTCTTTCCAAAAATCACTTTACTCATAGATGAATCTGCATTAAAGGTAATATACAATAAAAATCTCATAAAATGCCCACTGTAACCCTCATCAAAGAAACTGCGTCATTAAACATCCAACTTTCCATCCACCATCACCTTACTATTTTTTTAACTCTCCCATCCTTACATCTTCAGTCATATAGTGAATATGAACTGCGGAAATATATTTGGCACTCTATTTAAATGTCGTTTATATTCAACATATAATTTCTCTCCCTCCATCCACCTCTACATCCAAGTGAGAAGCAAAAAAAAAGAATAGAAAAAATTCTATACATTCATTCATAGATGTTTTCCTCTCTATTTTACACTGGATATATGAATGTCTCATGCTAAACTATCAAACTTAATTTTCCTCTATTGTCTCGACCCATCTCACTCTCCTCACCATCGTCGTCGTCGTCGGTATCTAAGTGTCGTTGTACGGTGATAATTTATGTGGTTCAAAAATAAAACCTTCATCTCTAACACTTTCTCACTACTTGACTATGGTTTTGAACATTCAATTTTGAATGTTGGGGGGTCAGGGTTAGATTTAGGGGTTATTGGGGGTTTGAATTGGCATTTATTAAAAGTGATCATCGAAATTTTAGATTCGATTTCAAGATACTAGATTCTATTCATAATGTCTTCAAATAATATCCATACTTGCCCCCTATGACGTCAATACTTCCACTTAGTTAATTATTTTGTATAAAGTCTTTCATTTTATGGATGAAAATTTCATGCAACATCGACACATACAGTCATTCATTGCTCTTTGTTTGTAAACTGTTTATTACAAAAAGGCACTTTGCTCATTAGAATGGAAAGGCAATAATTCATGATTTACTATGTTATGTGTGAGAATGGAAGCATCTATAGCACGAGAAAGTTTTTTCTTTTTTTTTTTGTTGAAAAACATTCAAATACATCAAATTGCCTGTCATACACCGAATAACACCTGTTGAATGTTTACCGCATTTCTAATCCATTTTTAATTTGAAACTATTAAATAGTGATGTATTTTAATTTGAAGGTTTTTAATTGGAATTTATTTTTTTGTAAGCTTTCTTGTTGAGAAAGTTTTATTTTTTGGTTTTTGTTTGATTGTGGGAGGTTTTTGGAATTTGATATTGAGTGAGTTTTGTAATGGAAAATGACATTGTCGGTGATGGGAATGTAATTAAATTT
Source organism: Chironomus striatipennis (assembly GCA_026123125.1). NCBI lineage: Eukaryota > Metazoa > Arthropoda > Insecta > Diptera > Chironomidae > Chironomus > Chironomus striatipennis. The sequence continues at coordinate 12,992,433 of CM047394.1, read as the reverse complement.
TGATGAAGAATGATGTGGTCATGAGAATGGAATTTTGTTAAATTTTGGGTATAGTAGATAATGAGTTTGTCTAAAGTGATGATTTCACCCCCAACCACATCTCATGCCTGCACAATTTTTAGCTTAAAAAATTAATATCCCTTAAAAACTCAGCTACTATTTTCATTGCTAAAAACTATGTCAATCAATATAAACTCATAATCGCAAACAGCTCATAATAATTGAACATTTATTACATCATGTAATTAAACTTCGATATGGAAATTTTCGTGAAACTTTTTAATTGGAATATTTCTACAGTTACCTTCATTAAGCACTGTTTCCGGCTGTTGAAACATGCAATTTGTTGTAAAATGTAGGACTTATGTTGCAGTAATTTTGATTTACTGTTCGTGATTTGACATGCGATAGTGTTGAATTTTGAATTTAGTTGGTGATGAGGTGGGCTTTTCGAGGTTCAAATTTGATTTTGAATAAATATTAAAGGTCAAAAATCAAAGCTTTAATCTATAAATACTTACAAGTACCAGTAATATATTCCATACAAAAAACCCATCTCAAATCCACAATGAATGTAAAACTCATTGGCTTGATTCCAACCAAACTCACTTAAACTTCTTCTCTCCACAAAATCAAAAATTTATTGGATTGAAAAAAAGCAGAGCAAATCAAGTCCATCTCACAAGTTTTTAAAAAACTATTAATAGAAATTCATGAATTTATTTGCCCTGAAAAAAAAAAGAAAATTTACATACGAATACATTTCAAGTACAAGCAGTAAAGGACCATTCATGAATATAAAGGATGTACATACTTATATGAAATTTTATAAAAAGTTTTTCTATTGCATTCATTCTTTATGTGGTAAAAGTGATGTGACATGTTGTAATTAAATATATGGGAATCGGTAAGGCAAAATGTGCATAGTTTTTAGTCCGTTTTCGAGCTTGGAAAAATGGGGGACAAAAATTTTAATTTGGCTTTTCTGCAAGTTTTCTCATTTGAATAATTTTTTTCCTTCTTCTTGCTATTTTTTTTTTTTTTTTTTTGAAATAACAAGAAAATGGGTTAGAATTAGTTGGATGTTGACTGCAGAAGTAAAAGCGCATTTTAAATTACTCTGAGCTAAAATAACGTTCAAAAAATATTTGAAAATTTTTAAATTATTGGTTGATTGAATGATGAGGTGATGGATGAATAGATTGACAAACGGACAGCCTGACGAGCATAAAACTTAACAGCTAACTCGAAAAAATCTCCATCTCCGTAATCTTTTGCTTTTGGCTTGAACACATGCACATACATTCACATAAGTGTGACAGTGAGCATGTTACATCATGGTTATTGCCATATAAGGTCCAGTTTACCATTGAATAATTTATTTTCTGGGAATAAATATTTTAAGAAACACTTGCCACAATCACACAAATTTCATTTCACATTTAATTAAATGAAACAGACCTCACTTGTTCTTCAACTTGTATATTTTGTTCTCTGTTCGGACTTTTTTTAACTTCCACGCAAAGCGTGTAAGTTATTGATTTCACGAAAGCCCTTTTTTACACGTTTTTTGGACTTTTTGCGAAATCTACGCAATAAAACCCCATACAACCTGATATTAAAATCACCGCTATAGAATTACGCGTCGAATGACATAACTTTCAGTTCATTTGGACATATTGTCCATGCACACGGTCCAAAAAACATGGTTTCGAAAACACCATCATTTTTGTGACTGGGGCTGTAGCTTCGGGATTCATATATTTTGATAGGTTCTTTGGTGTCATTTTTCTTTTTGTTGTCTTGAGGGTAAATTGTTTGAAATATTTCGTATGGAAATTTTTTGGGGTGTGAAATCATTTACAATTAACAATTACTTAAATTTTTTTTTTTTAATGTAAAGATTGTATTTATTGGTATATGGCCAAAGGCCGTGTTACACAACTATATATTATTTTCACAAATTTGTTAACATTTTTTCTTACCATTTATTTCAATATATATGAATATTATCGTATCGCAAGACTTTTCATAGAAACATTCTCTAACACGATTTTTGAATATTTTAAGTGAATATGTATTCTTTATTGTTTGATTTAATGATTTATACAACGCTACATCTCTAATGTAGAATGCCTTACTGCCTAATTGTCTGGGATCTCGGGATCACAAGGTCCTCTCTACTTCTATATTATGATTAAACAACATCGTGTATGCAATTTTATACTTTAATTATCTATTTTATTTTTGTACTCCAAGCTATTGTAAGGTGGCGTGGAAGTTCGTGGCTTTCTATGTAAGTCGTGTTTTTTTACATTTCATATGCTTTAAATTTTTTATGAATTTCTCTTTCTCTCTCTCTTTTACACACATTCAGGAAATTGCAAGTTTTTCCTCTGTTTTTGTTGTCTTGAGGGTAAATTGTTTGAAATATTTCGTATGGAAATTTTTTGGGGTGTGAAATCATTTACAATTAACAATTACTTAAATGAATGTGAAATTAAAGATTAATGAGAATGGATTTGTAGGTGAGAATTGTTTGGGATGTTGCTGGAAGGGATTTGAATTGGATTTAATGGCTATTATGAGTTGGAAATGGATTTATGAGTGATTTTAGATTTTAAACTATTGAATGGATTTTATTGTAAAATTTCTCTAAAATTCAGCAGTTTCAAATCCAGACACCAATTTCAACATTCAATTTCCAACCAAAAAAAATTTATTAACTACATCAAACCTTAAACAAAATTTATTTAAATTTAATTACCTACAAGAAATGACTTTCTGGTCGAAATGTTACAAAATTATGTAGAGAAAGTTCTTTGAGCATGAAATACTTTAAAGCTTCTTCAAGACAAGAGAAACAATAAAGACAAAGTAAATGTAGAAAATGAAATCTTTCAACTATTTCTTCTATATATCCTTTTACACTCTTTTTCTATTATCTGTAAAGTTTATAAGTTAAGTAAAAGAAAATTTTTGTGAAATATTCGAAACCTCTCTGGAATTTATTAAATGCTACTGCAATGAAAATGGAATTTCTTTTGAGGGAAAAATTTGTTAAATTTAAAGTAAGTGAACTTTATTATGGGAATATGTTGTTGTAAATTTTAGGGTAATTTTTTATTTGTACGTTCGAAAAAGTTTTTTGAGATTATTTGGACTTCAAAAGATAAAATTACAAATTTAAATTCGATTTAAAATTTCGATAACTTTAAAATGAATTTACCTAGTTATATTTTAATTTATTTTAATGATTTTTTTTTTTCAAATAAATCTTTATTAAATTGCGTTCAAGAAGAAAAACTCTTAAAATTTGTGGGTACCTAAAATTAAAATTAATATATTTGATACATTATGTTTATTTTTAGTATGACTGATTGAAATTTTATTTGTATTGTATTTCACAACAATCATTAATTCCAATGAATTCTTTAGAAGTCTTTAATTTTCATATTTATTTAAAATTGCAGTTTATACTGAAAATAATGTAAAACATAAAAAAATTTAACTTACATCACATTTTCAAGCTTATCAAGAAATAGATACAGCAATTCTCAATTTTATAGAACAAAGCAGAAAAAAATTATTGGCACAAAAATGGAAAACTTTAAAGCTAAAATTCCTTGAAATTTTGCCAAAAATCTGAATTTGAATTCATATTTTTTTGTTTCAAAAATCATGTGTCAGAATTTTAGTTTGATTTTTAAAAAAAATAAAAAGGGTTTGTAAAAAATATTCTAATTAGGTTGAATAGAAAATTGTTAGTAAATTTTGGATGTTTATGATGGGCATAAATGAATTAAGGTTTGAAAACTACAACAAAAAACAATAAAATAAATTTTTAAAATGCTTTTAAAAAATTTTGCAAAATTTAAAATTACAAATTAAGTGGCTAAAAAACTTGCAAATTCTTAAAATTTCACTCATAAAAATTCAAATATTTGTCCAAAAAAAGAAACATTTGAAATGCCAGAAAATTACCTTGAACATGCTACCATCTCCCTCATAAATCTCTTTCTACCATGCAACAAATAAAATCGCAATATTCCTTTCTAATGCATACAACTGCTGTTTTATCTCACATAGCATATTAGTCGACATATCGCTTACTAGATTATTACAATTCAAATGCATTCACATGACACATTATTATGCAATATATTGTCTATTACACAGATTATTTGTCAATATTATTGAATTAAATGCTCGATGCCAATAAGGCAATAAATTGTGAATGGCTGATGCAAAAGAGAAGCATCAAGAATAGAAAAAAGAGAAAAAAAATTGCAATCTATATTAAGTAGATGACTGGCAATAAAGGAAAAGATATTAAATGATATATGCAAATTGACATGTAAATTGGAAAAATACTCTTCTCATATTTTCAATTCCATCGCGTCACTTTGATGCCAATATTTTATTTTTTTATATGTTTGTTTGCTGCATGCAATTGTGGAAGACGAAAAAAAAAAAATATTAGAACAGACGAGTTTGGAGCTAAGTTGACATACGCCATAAAGTGCAATAAAATTTAATGTTTGAGACAATTTGAAGTTGTGTGATGTAAGTTAATGGAAAATTATTTACGGTAGACGATGTAAGATGAATTTTCGTAGATTGTGAAAATGTGAAAATATGTTTTTTTGAAGTAGATGCACAGAATCTCATTATAATGACGATGTGCTTGGTGAATTTTTTTCTTTTCTTTTCGATGTAATTAAATTTTTTACATAAAAGCCATTTCATGCTTGCTTTTGTAGGTTACAATTTTCTGTAACGTTTTTATGGTTGTTGATGAATTTACAACAGATTTTCATTATGTTGTGAAAATTGTTATTCAAAATGAAAATTTCCATGGTTTTTAAGTTTAATGAGACTTTTTTAGCTTACATCTGTTTTAAGAAGAGTTTTGAGGGGTCTTTCGAAATGTTTAGGAAGGGGGGGGGAGTCTGAGATTTTGTTATATAACATATATGCTCTACACAAAATTTTCCAAAGTCTCATATAAATTTTGTTACGGAGGGTCAAAAATGATAATTTTTAGCATTACGATCGACCCTTAAGGATGATGAAGATTTTATATCATTTGTGGGATTTCTTGAAGTTTATTAGTCCTACCACGATGATAAATTGACCATCCCTAGCTTTAACTCAACAAAATAATTGAAATCTTACATTGAAACCTAATAAAATGCAAAAAAAAAGCTTCCCATAACAACATCCATTGTGCATACTTTTATACGCATGAAATAATGACATGGAAGAATAAATAAATATGAATAAATTCAAAGTCCCTACAAAATAAATTCACAAATCTACTCAGAAGTCAATACAAAATATGTAGCAGTAGCATGAAGAAGTTCCATTATTAGACAATCTAAATAAGCTTAAGAATGTACAATGTACATACACAAAATATCCATGGTTCACTTCCCAATATTAGATTAAATTAGAATATATATTCTCATTCTCACCTGTATCATAACAATATTCATATCCATCCGTCTCTCCTCTATACTCAATAAAATAAAGCCATTCTGTATACATACATACAATGGGACATGCTTCATCCCAAAAAACAAAATCTGCAAGAGTCCAATGAATGGAAAAGGAATCTCCCCTCTCGAGAGATGTCAATGACAAACTTTCTTAAGCCAGTGGAAAATACCACAACAAGCAGCAACAATATTCTTTTCTGTGTAATTACTTTTGAGGAGATTGTATGTAATTTTATGATGCACTTAAGAGACTAAACAAAATAGAAAAAGGGAAGAAGATATAGACATAGAAAACTATCATCTTTATTATGAAGCAATAGAGACGAATGAGCGAAGTGGTTGTGAATTGAGAATATGTAAAATTGAAGTTGGAATTGTGGGTGTTGGGGTTGTGGATGTGACGCATTTGGTTTTTTTGATGGGAAGATTTTGAATGTTTAATATGGAAAATTGTCAATTGTTGGAGAAGACATTTGTGTTAAAGGCGACAGACAGTTAACTGAATTATTGTTGCTGCAAAAAAGTTAAAGGTTCAAATCCTTTTAGATATCAATTTTCAACAATTCGAGTGTTTCATTTTTTTTACTAAAGTTTGTTAAGAAACGATTTTTTAGTTAATTTTTGTCAAATATTCTACAAAAATTAATAAAAATAATAATGAAATTTTTTAAAGTGGAGTTAAAATCACTCAAAAATTTGAATTTTGTAGTTAAGAACCTTCTTACTTAACAGAATTTAATTCAAAAAAAAAAGAACTTTGAATATATGAAGCTTCAAAACTAGCTACATCCTTTATTTTAATTTCTAAAAATTCTCAAATAAGGCAATAACCTAATCATCATATGACAGTCTGACAAACCAACATCTCATCCCAAACATCATACAAAAAATCATTTACATCATAAAATTATTTCCCATAACTGCTAATCTTCCTCCATCCAATCTTATAAATCCATTTACCATCTTTGCGAACATCCTCTCTTGAAACAACAATCAATTTTGAAAATTGTCCTTGATTCCTAAAGAGCAATTATTTCATTAAAGAAGATTATTTTCCATGCCATGCCAATCACGAAACAATGAAGGGAATTAGAAAAAAAACAACTATCAATAAATCAATTAGACAATTATCTTATGGAACAGTCTGAAGACTTTTTTTCAGTCTGTTCATTCATGACAGTTTGCCATTAGAAAATGTTTGCCTTTTCCTTCTTAAATTAACAAGCAAGCAATTTAGGAATGAAGAAATAAAAATCAAATAAAATGGATTAGACATTGAAGTTTAGTCAGCTCATAAATGAATTTCGGTAACTAATTATCATCATGAGAATTTTCAAGCTTTTATTTGCTCTTTTGATTTTATTTTTACAAATTTGATAAAGTTTTCAGTTTTCGTGCTAATTTGCTTAACGTCCATTTACAAATTAAAAAGTTTTCTTCTTCTTATTTCAAAAGTTTATTTTTTTGCGCACATACTGACTTGAAGTTGTATGCGGATTGCGAAATTATTTTTTGTTCATTGACATTTTAAATTTTTCTAGCTGTAACAGAATTTTTGTGTTTTTTTTTTCGCTCGCGTGTGCTGTGATTTTCTTCTTTTTCTTTTCTCTTCGTTGCTTGATCGGACGTTCAAGTTTTACTGTTGATTGGGAGATTTTTTGTGTGACTTGAAAATTTTATTTGGCAATATTGAGAAGATTTTGAGGTTTATTAAGAATTGAAGGATTTTAAAAGAATAAAAAAATATAAAAAAAAACTTTTTAAAAAACACGCTTTTTAAAAAAAGAAAACTACATAAAAAGACTAAAAAAAAAATATATAAAAAAAACTTTTTAAAAAACACGCTTTTTGAAAATGACCAAAAAACTTTGTTAAAAATTGTTCTAAAAAGTAGTAAATAAAATAATATCACGCTTTTAAAATAAAATATAACTTAAATAAAATTTCATTGACTAAATAAAAAGTGTCTAAAATATTTTTCTAAAATATTTTATGTAGTACAAGAACACAATGACTGTAAAAGCGTGGGGCGTTCAAAAGAGGTCATCAAAATCAAAGGGTCGCCAAGACAACTACGCCCCACGCTTTTACAGTCATTGTGTTCTTGTACTACATAAAATATTTTAGAAAAATATTTTAGACACTTTTTTATTTAGTCAATGAAATTTTATTTAAGTTATATTTTATTTTAAAAGCGTGATATTATTTTATTTACTACTTTTTAGAACAATTTTTAACAAAGTTTTTGGTCATTTTCAAAAAGCGTGTTTTTAAAAAGTTTTTATATATTTTTTTTTTAGTCTTTATGTAGTTTTCTTTTTTAAAAAGCGTGTTTTTAAAAAGTTTTTTTATATTTTTTATTGATTCCTTTTAGTCTTTTAATAAATTTTCTTTTTTAAAAAGCGTGTTTTTTAAAAAGTTTTTTTATATATTATTTTATTTACTACTTTTTAGTCTCAATCAAGTCTAAACCAACATCGTATATGATTTTTTTTTGTGTTCGAACTTTGCTCTTTTCGAACTTTGTATTTATACATTTTACCTTATGAATCCAAAATCTGACGACGTTTTGGGAAAATTTTCACACCTTCACTCGCTTCACTTCGATCAGGATGTAAAAATTTGTGAGCTTCGCTCAACCTAGTTTGAACTACGTTCAAACTGAAATGTCAGCTTCGCTCGAACACTTTTTACATTTTATCTTTATGAATTCAAAGTCTGAGGACGTATTGGGAAAATTTTCACACCTTCACTCGCTTCGCTTCGTTCAGGATGTAAAATTTGTGAGCTTCGCTCAACCTAGTTTGAACTACGTTCAAACTTCATGTATATTCGAGCTTCGCTCGAACACTTTTACATTTTACCTTATGAATTCAAAGTCTGAGGACGTATTGGGAAAAATTTTCACACCTTCACTCGCTTCGCTTCGTTCAGGATGTAAAATTTGTAGCTTCGCTCAACCTAGTTTGAACTACGTTCAAACTTCATGCTGAGCTTCGCTCGAACACTTTTACATTTTACCTTATGAATTCAAAGTCTGAGGATCGTGGGAAAATTTTCACACTTCACTCGCTTCGCTTCGTTCAGGATGTAAAATTTGTGAGCTTGCTCAACCTAGTTTGAACTACGTTCAAACTTCATGTATTGAGCTACGCTCGAACACTTTTACATTTTACCTTATGAATTCAAAGTCTGAGGACGTATTGGGAAAATTTCACACCTTCACTCGCTTCGCTTCGTTCAGGATGTAAAATTTGTGAGCTTCGCTCAACCTAGTTTGAACTACGTTCAAACTTCATGTGCTGAGCTTCGCTCGAACACTTTTACATTTTACCTTATGAATTCAAAGTCTGAGGACGTATTGGGAAAATTTTCACACCTTCACTCGCTTCGCTTCGTTCAGGATGTAAAAATTTGTGAGCTTCGCTCAACCTAGTTTGAACTACGTTCAAACTTTATGTGTTCGAGCTTCGCTCGAACACTTTTACATTTTACCTTATGAATTCAAAGTCTGAGGACGTATTGGGAAAATTTTCACACCTTCACTCGCTTCGCTTCGTTCAGGATGTAAAAATTTGTGAGCTTCGCTCAACCTAGTTTGAACTATGTTCAAATTTTATAGATCACAGGAGTGTCGAACTCCACTTCGCTTCGCTTCGTTCCGTTCGACTTTTATAGATTACAGGAGTGTCGAACTCCACTCCACTTTGCTTTGTTCCGTTCGACTGTCATAGATTACAGGAGTGTCGAATTCCACTTCGCTTCGCTTCGTTCCGTTCGACTTTTATAGATTACAGGAGTGTCGAACTCCACTCCACTTCGCTTTGTTCCGTTCGACTGTCATAGATTACAGGAGTGTCGAATTCCACTTCGCTTCGCTTCGTTCCATTCGACTTTTATAGATTACAGGAGTGTCGAACTCCACTTCGCTTCGCTTCGTTCCGTTCGACTTTTATAGATTACAGGAATGTCGAACTCCACTTCGCTTCGCTTCGTTCCGTTCGACTTTTATAGATTACAGGAATGTCGAACTCCACTCCACTTTGCTTTGTTCCGTTCGACTGTCATAGATTACAGGAGTGTCGAATTCCACTTCGCTTCGCTTCGTTCCGTTCGACTTTTATAGATTACAGGAGTGTCGAACTCCACTCCACTTCGCTTTGTTCCGTTCGACTGTCATAGATTACAGGAGTGTCGAATTCCACTTCGCTTCGCTTCGTTCCATTCGACTTTTATAGATTACAGGAGTGTCGAACTCCACTTCGCTTCGCTTCGGTCCGTTCGACTTTTATAGATTACAGGAATGTCGAACTCCACTTCGCTTCGCTTCGTTCCGTTCGACTGTCATAGATTACAGGAATGTCGAACTCCACTTCGCTTCGCTTCGTTCCGTTCGACTTTTATAGATTACAGGAATGTCGAACTCCACTTCGCTTCGCGTCGTTCCGTTCGACTTTTATAGATCACAGGAGTGTCGAACTCCACTTCGCTTCGCTTCGTTCCGTTCGACTATTATAGATTACAGGAATGTCGAACTCCACTTCGCTTCGCTTCGTTCCGTTCGACTTTTATAGATCACAGGAGTGTCGAACTCCACTTCGCTTCGCTTCGTTCCGTTCGACTTTTATAGATTACAGGAGTGTCGAACTCCACTTCGCTTCGCTTCGTTCCGTTCGGACTTTTATAGATTTTAGGGGTGTCGAACTCCACTTCGCTTCGCTTCGTTCCGTTCGACTTTTTATAGATTACAGGAATGTCGAACTCCACTTCGCTTCGCTTCGTTCCGTTCGACTGTCATAGATTACAGGAGTGTCGAACTCCACTTCGCTTCGCTTCGTTCCGTTCGACTTTATAGATTACAGGAAATGAACTCCACTTAGCTTCGCTTCGTTCCGTTCGACTTTTATAGATTACAGGAGTGTCCGAACTCCACTTCGCTTCGCTTCGTTCCGTTCGACTGTCATAGATTACAGGAGTGTCGAACTCCACATCGCGTCACTTCGTTTCGTTCGACTGTCATAGATTACAAGTGTCGAACTCCACTTCGCTTCGCTTCGTTCCGTTCGACTGTCATAGATTACAGGAGTGTCGAACTCCACTTCGCTTCTCTTCGTTTCGTTCGACTCTTAGAACCCTTCAATTTCACATATTTTCCATGTTAAAGCATTGAAATTATATCATCAACATTTATAGCTCAGCATGATTCATTTTTGCTTGATAAAACAATTTCCGCGTTTAGTAAACCGACCAAAACTTAAAACCAAAGATTACAAAATCCTAAATTAGTAAATCGTTGGATTCAGCAAGCATTTATGCCCTTAAAATGAGATCTAGTAAGCATTCAAGGTAAATTAATGAGATCTAGTGAGCATTCATGGCCATAAAATGAGATCCAGTAAGCATTCATGGCCATAAAATGAGATCCAGTAATGATTTATGGCCATAAAGTGAGATCCAGTAAGCATTCATGGCCATAAAATGAGATCCAGTAATGATTTATGGCCATAAAGTGAGATCCAGTAAGCGTTCATGGCCATAAAATGAGATCCAGTAAGCATTCATGACCATAAAGTGAGATCCAGTAAGCATTCATGGCCAAAAAGAAAGATCCAGTAAGCATTCATGGCCATAAAGTAAGATCCAGTAAGCATTTATGGCCATAAAATGAGATCCAGTAAGCATTCATGGCCATAAAATGAGATCCAGTAAGCATTCATGGCCATAAAATGAGATCCAGTAAGCATTCATGACCATAAAGTGAGATCCAGTAAACATTCATGGCCATAAAATGAGATCCAGTAAGCATTCATCCGGAATCTAGTAGAATATAGTACTGGAGAAAATAACCGTCAATTTAAATTTAAATGTGTAACGGTTTTTAAAAATTCAAATTATTCCATGGAAAAAATACTTGACAATTTTTCTAACTTTATCAAAAAATCTTGATTCATTAAGAATTTTAATATTCATTTTAATTGGTATTATTATATAGCGTGTAATGAATCATATGAGCTCATTTTTAATGTCAGAAAATGTCCAGTCATTGTAAATCCAAAGCTCACATAATTGACATTGGATATTTTTTCCCTTATTTAAGAATAATTAATTAATTATAGCTTTATTAAGCATGATATTGTTTTGATGATGATGAAATATCAAATTGCCCTCCGGAATACGTATATATAAAAAAAAATCGGCTCGATTAGAGCAGAGGAAGTGGTCGAAAAAAGGGTCACAAGTTTTGAACGTGACAGACAGAAAGACAGACAGAAAGACAGACAGAAAGACAGACAGAGTGAGTCAATAAAAAGCGTGTAATAAAAATGATCATGTTTGAGTTTCTACTGCAAATCAAATATTTTGCATCATTAAGTGAGTTTAAGCTTAAATCGTTAATCTTTCGAAATTTTATTTTGAAAAAAAATTAATTTTACAACTTTTTTAAAAAGTTCTAAGCAAAAATTTAATTCGCAAGCTTTAAAAAGCTTAAATTTTTCAAAGTTTAGGAATTTAAATTCAAATATTCAAAAACCGTTAATTATTGAGGATCAATTTTAAATTTGTTAATATTTTCTAAGCAGCCGTTCACTTAGCACGTTCGATTTTTAGGAGGGAAGGAGATCTAGGATTTTGTAACAGGTCTAACAAAAGAAAAAAAATCATTCAAAAAACATAAGAAGAGAGAGAGGGGGTCTAAAAAATCGTTTTTTTGAGTAACGTACTAAGTGAATGATCCGTTAATAAATTTTAATAATTTTTTTTAAAAAAAAAATGATAAATCTAAATTGTTCAAAAAAAAAAAATAATTGATATAAAATTGCACTTTTTAAGGATTCGAACCCATCATTTATGATTTTTTACAAGCATAACTAAATCTTGAACACATATTACATTTAGCAAATTAGATTAAATTTCAATATTCTTAATATTCAGAACAATAATTTATTTTTTTCTTTTACAAATCATTTTTGGATTTGCAAATCGAAAAAAAAATCTCTAATATAAAAAACATTCGCAATGCTCCTCTTCATCTTCATTTTAGCTTCATCTCATATAAAACGCAAAGAAGATAATGACCTTGCAAAAAAAAAAAAATAATCGCTAGAACTGTAACAAAAAATGATAGAAATAATAAATTTATGTCAATGTTAAGGCAATAAATTACGCACGCGTTTGTTCTTAAAGAGAAGATTGAATTCTAATTTTGGGTGAATTGTGTCATGTGGTATGAATTTTGCGAATGCGATAGGCGGAAAGTTTTGCTTTGATTTTTTTTTTGAGCATTTTTATTTTGTTGATCATTAAAAAGTAGCACTTTTAACCCTCTTGCCCCAATCCCCAATTAAATCTACTCACTCAACCAAACATCCATCCAAAGTCTTCAAATTTTATAAAACCTGATTTAATTTGACTTTTACAAGATCACATCACGTCCATATTAAAACGCAACAGCTCAATGCGCTTCCTTAAAAAAAATGCGTAATTTCAAGCTATGTGATCTCATGCTGTACATTTCAAAAACGGCAGACGTGTATAAATGAAATTTATTCTCATTACGTCTACATCTTGACGTGATTAGTAGAGATTGCATGGATACGAAAAAAATAGCGTTGAGTATGTTTTTGATGATGATGCTGGACATTGAGTGTCAATAAGTGTGGAACTTGGTGGATGAAGATGTCACATTTTATTGATGACGATGGAAATGGATAACTGAATAGTGCGTCAAATGTTTGAAGAATGTTGAGGAATTTGGAGGATTTTAAGAATTTTTGTACCTCAGACTACCCAAGATTAAAATGACAAAAGGATGCAAAAAGTCTTAACAATTCTAAATTTAAGTTTAGCCTACGTGCAATTCACACAATCTAGTCCATAAAATGATTACAAAATTTTTATTTACAATACTAATCTCGACACAATTGTTGTTATCGTACACATTCTTAGAACTTATCATACTGCTTTTTATATTGATGTACATTTTCTTTTTGTTGCTGAAAATTTGGAACTAATTTTTGTGTTTTTGCAAAATGTTTTATTTTTATTATTTATTTTTTTTTTTTGAGAAAATGAAAGTTTGAGTTTGGAAAGTGATGTTGTTGGGTCATGTGAAGGGTTATTTAGTTCTTTTGGGTAATTTGTTAATTTCTGGAAGGTGCTCGTAAATTTACATGATAATTTAAATGAATGACAATTTACTGTTAAACTTTAATGCTTGAAAATTTTTATTTTTGTTGTGTCTACCAATAAACTAGTAAACTTCGATAATATATTCTAAATTGAAGGAATTGATGGCAATATTTAAATAACTTTGACTCAAAAAGTGAATCACAATCAACTGCCGTATAGGAATTTGAAAGAAAATACTCCAAATTTCAATAAATTTTGCCTAATTTATGTGTCACTAGCACGAGCTTTCAATGAACTTTATTAAGTAATCAGGAAGTCAATTAGTCACACAAGCTTTTTTAAAATCATTTTTTTGTTGTCAAAAATTCCTTCTCAAGGCTACCTAAATTCGAAGTTCATCCAAATCAAAACATCACGACAAAAATGAATATTCAAATTGTGTTTTTGAAATTCAATAAAAAAACTAGAACGTCGTTAAAGATTTTGTGATAAATTTTTTTTACTATTTCATTGGGCAAGTTCATTAAAAAATTTTAAGTGTAAGTTGTCATGGTCCACACAGTGGCTTTCAAGGTGGAATAGACAATAAAATTTGGATCTTTATTAGATTTTAGATTTGAAGAATATTTTGAGAAGATTTGATGAAATCTCATAGGATTTGAACTCTTGATATTTAAATTTTCTACAATAAATGTCTAAAACATCAATTCATCCACAGCAGACACTCCACAAAATTTTCGATTTCCAACCCTGTCTTAGCCCATCCTTTTATAGATTTGAAAAATATAAGATCTCAATAAAGATCACCAAATAAGCTCAAATTAACTAAAAATTGCCACAATTTATTGAACATTTGTTTTGTCAATTTTCTCAAATAAAAGAAAAAATTCACCGACGTTATTTAAACAAGTGAATGTGAATTATTAATAGTAATAATAAATCCAATACAAGTTAGCAAGATACATCATCATGGGCCAATCTCATCATCACCACAAGCATCACACGAAAAAAAGGCATTTTTTAAGTCGTGGCCTATATTTTCAAATATGATAATCTCTCCTGCCATACATTCTCTCCGCACGGCAAAAAAAAAAATATATTATAAAATTCTCTTACATTTGTGTGAGTCTCTCTATCTATCATATTTAGTTTCATGACAACAAAAAAAAAAGTTTATTTTATATGTACGAAAAAAAAGAGAAAAAAAAATTCAATTTCAAATTCGGCAAGCAAGAACTTGCGATGGCAAAGTCATAGTTTTTAAATTTTCGTGAAGGTGAGGATGTAAATTAAATTCGAATGTCGGTGGGATTAAATTTTTAGCGCGATTAATTTTTTTGAATCTTTTATGTGTGATGGTTTAAAGAAATTTCTTTTGTGTGCATTTTTTGTGAAAATCTAAAATTCTCTAAAATTTGAAAATTCAAAAAGTTTTAAATTTATAAAAAAAAAAAAAAATTAAAATTTTACGAAAAAGTTTTATTGGTTTTATTTTTTTATTTTTGAATTTAAAAAAAAAATTATTTTATGTAATATATAATATATTTTTTATCAAAAAAATTAATAGTTTAATTTAAAATTGTGGAAATATCGAAAATCATAAAAATTTCTAAATTTCTAAATATCTTCATCAAAAATAAAATTTAAGATTCTTAAGTGAAATTTTAAAAAAATATAAAAACCACAATTTTTTTAAATTTAAATTTAAAATTGTACTTTAAGCTGTAAAAAACTTCTAATTAAAAAATTCAAAAATTTCAATTTTTTTTTTAAAAAAATCTCTTTTACGCAAATATTTCAAATATTAAAATTTCTTTTGGTTTAAAATTTTGAAGTAAAAAATTCAAAATATTTTAATTGAATTTAATTTTTTCTTTAATTTTAAAATTTCAAGAAAAATTCAAGTTCAAATTTTTTAAAATATTTAATGCAATAAATAATTTTTCAATTAACAACCAAACATTGTATGGTATACAAATAAATACAAGCATTACAGTAGGTAACAAGAGCTTTATCGAAATTTGATAATTATGTCGATGATATCTTCCTTACATTGTAATACATTTTATTGCTTCCACGAAATTGCTAAACTTTACTAAGAATAAATAATCTTTTAAATAAAAATTATCAATTTATATTTCAAGTAGCTTTAAATTTATCAAAAAATAATTTATTTGACCCAAATTAAATTTTGTTAATTTTATTTTCAAACTAAATTAGTTTTGAAGATTTTTTTGAGATTTTTTGAAATCATGAATTTTCAAATTGCAAAAATGATGAAATTTAATTTTTTTTTTCAATTAAATTCAATTTTATTTATACGATTAATTAATGTTTGATTTAAAATTTGTCATCTTGAAAAAACTTTATGAAAAATTCATAAAATTTAATAAACCACTTAAAAATCATCCCAAGCACACTTCATCCACAATTTAAACAACCCAAAATTAATTCCATCTCAATTACTCGAAAAACCCTAGCGCCAATTAATTCACATCTAAACAATAAACATTCATTGTAAGCGTCCACGCATTTTTAATTCAATAAATTCGTGCGACTCGTCAAAAAAAAAGTGAAATGAAACAAATTTTTTGTGTACAATATCAAAACGAACAGTTTTTCTTCTTCATCCTCAAACTAAAAAAAAAATATTTCTTCAATACAAAAACACGTGGAGTTACGCAAAAAAAAAAAATATTGCGATGAATTTTTTCGCTGCTCATTCTCTGCAATACGATAATTAAAAGAAGTAATAATAATAATATTCTAATTTTTCGGTTACATACATACATAGTCGCGGTACACGAGAACTCGACAACGATTTTTCTTTTCTTTCTTTTCATATTCGCAAAAAAAATTGAACAGAACCGCGAGAAAATGAGAGAAGAGCAGGCAGACGGGAGAGCGTGAATGATTTTTTTGTAATGTTTATGTACATGTACATGCGGATAGAAATGAAGTTTAAATTATTTTTGCAAATCGCATTTTTCGCACACACAAGAGAGAATTTTTTTTAAAAAAATTTTGTACTCAGCGGCAACGATCATGAGCGAACTAACATATTTGCAGAAATAAATTTTCTGTTGCCTCTTCTTCCTCCTCATTTTCTATCATATTTTATTTATTTCATTCTGCAAATGTGTATACTTTCATGTTTTATGCTTGTGTATGAAGCAATTAGCACGTGACAAAGTGTCTCATTACACTGCGAAATGGAGCAACGATGTAACGAATGTAACGCACAAATTGAATTAATAAAAAAAAACATACACGCACATTTGTGTGCGAAAAAAAAGAAGAAAAAGAAAAAAATTGATATTTTCGGCTAGAAACAAAAATAGTGC
The DNA here is from genome assembly GCA_026123125.1 of Chironomus striatipennis. Classification (NCBI taxonomy): domain Eukaryota; kingdom Metazoa; phylum Arthropoda; class Insecta; order Diptera; family Chironomidae; genus Chironomus; species Chironomus striatipennis. Next base: position 12,975,458 of record CM047394.1, on the reverse strand, counting down.
GTAGGGAAATATTTTATCGTTCATTGGCCTTTTGCGCTATATCATCATAACGCGTAAGTTGCGTACTCTCAATACAATATTTTTTTTCTCTTCTATTACAATTATTTGTGCCTTACGAGACGGGTGAAAATAAAGTATGAATAAACAAGTTTGTGTATATACAAAAATAAAAACAGAATTTATTTTTTTTTTTGAGGAACAAAACACAAGAAAAATTATATAGAGCAACAGGTTTGTGTGCTAAGAAAGAATAAGGATATAAAAAAAAGAATTGAGACAAAAAAAAAGAAGAATGAAAAAGATTTTTTGCACAATTTTTTTTCTTTCCTTTTAAATGAGGAAATTTTGAGGTGAATATTCAGCAATTTAAAATGAGGGGATCATGTGGAGATGATGGCTAGTGGCTTGAAATTAGGGATTTCAAACCCGGGATCCCGAAAACCGGGATCCCGGGGTCCGGACCGAATTTTCCAATACCGTAATCCCGGGATTGAAAAATTGTCAATCCCGGGTTTACGGTATTCATTCATTTTGAAAATTTTTCCTTGATTTAAAAAAAAATCTAAAATTTTGAAGTCAAAAAATGTTTATTTTTCTATATTTTCGGCATATTTTCGTAAAAGTTTATCAAAAAACATCTGAAATTACTAAAATTTTCTTTTAAAATGTAAATCGCCGACTACCGTTACTTCTTTTCGAAGTTTTTCGAAATTAAATGAACATTTGAATAGAATGAAAACATTTCTATTTAATTATGAATCTTTTTTGTAGAACAATTTTCAACTCAATTCTCAATGCTTGTCGAATATTAGTTAAAATTTTATAAATTTGTTTTTTCCATTTTCGAATTAGGTATTATTTAACTTTTTCAAACCACAATATCAGTGCACTGATATCACTGCAGTGATAAAGTTTTAAAAAACTATACTTTTTATGAAAATTTAATGTATATTTTTCTTTAGTTTTCAATTCTTTAATAAAAAAGTGCTATGTAGCTCAAAAGAAATTAGGAGATTTTAAATTCAGACAATTTCAAGAAATTAAATTATTAAATTTTAATAATATATTTTTTTTTGTATTTTTGGATATCAAAAAAGTGGTTTTATATCTGATTCTTGTTTAATTTCAATCCCGGGTTTAAACCCGGGATCCCGGGTTCGAGATTTTTCAATACCGTAATCCCGGGATTGAAAAAACCGTCCGGGATTGAAATCCCTAGCTTGAATATTTTAAGTGTTACAGCATTTTTTATAAATTAAGTAAAATTATCAAAATAGAAGAATTTGAGATTTAGCATGGCTAAAAATTTCAAGGAATGCGTACCTAGTTAGGCTAATTTTCAGACAGAAAAATTAATAAAATTTCTCTTCAAAAATGTCTAGCTGATTGCATCACAGGCATCATAGCCAAGGGGAGAGAGGGGGGGGGGGTCGAAGCTCAAAGACTCACCCCACATTTTCGTGAAGTAAGTTTACACTAGATATTATTGGACTTTTGCAGATCCGAACCAAGAAAAAATAATATAAACACCACTTCCCCCCTCACCCCCTCAAAAAATTCCTAGCTAACCCCTGACGCATCCCTAACGAGAGACGATCTAATAGCTTAAAGAGATTTTCAGATTATCCAACTTAAAATTAATTAATGATTATATTTTTAGACCGATCCAAAAAATTATAACTTACGTTATACCCTATATACTGGCTCAAGTTAGGAAAGTTAAGAAAAAATTCCAACCTAAAATTCAACAACTTTGAACATCAAAACTCCAATTTTCCAATACTCATCATCTCCACTCGACCCTCCAATGTCATTCGAATACAAAACTAACTGTTTAGATTTCTTTCACTTGACTAGAGTGAAATTCGAATTTGCGTCATGAAGATTTACAATCGTAATAATCTGTGTTGTAAGATAAACTAACGAGTATCGTAAATGGCAATCTTGACTATCATTTTTTTCCTTCTTCTTCTCTCCGTTTTGTATGTAAAGTCATTTATCATGTAACATGCTAATTTTATATCAGAAATGTTTACAATTAATTTGCGGGATTGTTGGCTGAAAATATGTAAAAAAAATTTTGAGTTTGTTTACTTTTCTGTGGGGATTACATAGAGACTCTTTTTTGTTGAGAATTTATGGGATATCTCGGTACGATATCAGGTATTTGAAAAATGTTACAAATGTTTGATATTATTAGATTTTACGCAAAAGATAAGATTGCTTGATACTTTTTAATTTTTGATGTAGTAATTGATTTGCGTCAGTAGATAGGTGTAAATTACAGATGGATGTAGAATACTTTGATCTTTGGACATGTAAAATTCGTTTGATGAATTTTAACTGTTTGATCATCAATAATTAGCATTAGTTCCCTTTAAATTAGTTTCGACCACCTATTGTAGCTAATTTAAAATGCCAAATTCAATATTTTGTCAGTAATCAAAACTTGTTGAATTTTTAACCCTTCCAGCACATGATTATTAGCATTTGCAAGGCTGCCAATAGATTATATTAATATTAATTTTTTTCAAGGCAATTACTTCATTCTTACAATAAAAATAATTCTTAAGCATGCATAGACCGGTCCATACCAAACAAAACTCACAAAAAAATAATAAAGTTCCTTTGAATCTCAACTCATCACATTCTCAAGTACCTTAAAAATAAAAATGCAAATAAATTTTAATTCCACGTCAATTTTTTCTGATTTCATAATTTTTTGTCAGAACGCCACAAGAAATATGCAAATTTCATTCACACTTCCACTGTCTAATTATCTATCGCTTTGTGTTTGCAAATTTAAAGTAAATAGCTTCTAAAAGTTTGAATAACTTAAGAGTAGGAACCGTTAGTTTTTGACAGTAATTGAGATGATGTGAATTTATTTTTGTAGCTGCAGATTTTTTTTAGATGAAGTTTTTACAAAGTTTTGTCATCTTTTTATGACTTAATTTTATTAATTTTTTGGCAGTTAAATTTGTTATGATTTAGTGAAATTTGTGCATTTTGGATGGTTTTTAAGACCTAAAATAATTTTAATGTTTATAATAAAGTCATCAACTTTATGTTGAAATTCGATAGGATTTATAAAATTTTTATTGACTGAATTTTGAAGATTGTGATTAGGATTGCATAGCAATATGACCTCAAAATTGAACTCAGCATCAATAAATCTATCAAATCATCCAAAAACCCTTCAATTCACATACAAAAAATTCCCATCACAAAGTCAATCCAACTGTAAATCTCACATCCCAAATCACATTCCATAAATATTTCTCAAAAAATCAATTCAATGACTAAAACATCCACAAAAATAAATTCTACCACATTAATAAAAAAGTCTTAATTCACTTTCACTATCCACAAGCTGTAACTCAAAACCAGTCAGCTAGAACACAGCAAAAAAGATCCGCAAAAAAATCTCCAAAAAAGTACGACTATTCATAGCTCTAACGGTACATTTAACTTAAAGGTTCAAGAGCTATTTACAGCAACGCCATCAAAAGTTTCTTCTTTTTTACTGCTTTTTTTGAACATCTTTAAGCTTCCTCAAAGCTGGTCGAGAAGAAAAAAAAAGATGTTCAACCCATTTCAAAAATTTGATAGAAATTTATTGCATTTAAATTTAAATAGAAAGTGCCATTCAGTATAGAATCTATTCGCAGATGATAATAAATATTTTTTGGTGAGCAAAAATAAAAGAAATGGGAAAAAATTTACATTCATGTGTGTACAAGTTCACTGAGTTCTTTAACCTTTGATAGACGAATGGCTTAGATTCGCTTTTTATTTTTCAAAAAAAAAACTCTCTCTCTATTTTTGTGACTTTTTTATTCGCAATAATAATAAAAAAAAATAAATATTGAATGCGGAGAAAATTAGTCGTTTGGCTGAATTTGGCATTTTTTTCCATGACATTATATGGGCTGTTGTGATGTAGGCACGTTTATTGAAGGGAATATAGTGGTACTTATTTATGTTGGGAGTTGTGTGTTTATGATGTCTGATGTTTGGGTTATGAATAGGATGTATTATAGGAAGTATGTAGTTCATTGATTATGGCAGAATTGAACTGATCTAAAGTATTCAAAATTATATGATCTTAAGCATGAATTTTGAAATTTTAGAATTGATAGAGGGTAGGATGGGGAGGGTGCATAAAAATAATTTGATCAAAAAATTCTTGAATTTGGATATTTGAGGACATAAACCAATTTTTGAAATCTTAAAATCTTGAAAATCTTAGCTTGAAATGTCTTCATTTAATTTTTTAAAAAAATTATTTTCTAAATTTCAGTCAAAAATTTACATCACTTCCAAACCAACCGCGCTTCATATCCATTTGAATAGAAATTCAAAAAAATCACTTCCAATTCTGTATATTTTCCATAAAATGTGAGTCATATGTAAATTTATTAACCTTTATTATAGATGAAGTATTATATTTCTAAGGGCTCTAACAATGTTGCAAATGATTATAGCACATAACTGACTCTTTTCCTTCTTACATTCACGATTTAATTTTTTTCTTTACACTTTATTTTTTCTAAATTGAAATGTGAAGTAAAAATAAGTGACAGAGAATTTTAATTGGACTAAGAATGAGAATTTATGCTCATGTAGTCTACATTGTAGTTTAATAAAGCTGCAAGAAGTAGAGAACCTGCTCATAACTTTATAAAAATTGCAATCAAGTAAGATAATTTGCTTGAGGGTATAAGAAGGGATTTTTTTTTTCAAAAAGATCAAACAACTTTTGCGTTTTATAAGATTTTGCCTGAGGTGGAATGAGAATGTTGTTCTATTGTGGACTGATTAGCGTGTGTATTTATGCAGATCTATTAGGATGGGATGAAGAATAGAGTTAAAAAAGCTGAAGGAGAGTGTTTTGAAGTGAATTATTTTTTTTTTTTGAGATCTTTTAGGGACTGAACATTTTTATAGTCGTAAATACTAAGGAATGAGGAGTAGCAGGGCCTTAAAAAAGTTAACTATGATCCCCAATATCCCAAACCTATAAAAACCATCCAAAATTTGCTTCAAGAAAATTCTAAATGTCCCAAAATATCTATGTATCTATGTAGTCACAAATAATTTATTTAATTTCCATCATTCTATTCATTACAAAACTAATTTTTTGATGCTCTTTACAAGCCAAACAACTTCCGTATGAATAATTTCCTGTAAAAACTCCCAAAACCCTTTCATAATTTTTTTTATTAGAAATATCCGCAAATAAATCCTTCTTCTTGCTGCCCTTCTTTCATGTCCAATATATTATTCAAAATACATAAAAGATTTTTCAATTTTACACAAAATGAGAATCTTCCTCAAATGAGTATATATTTTATTGACATTCAAAGAAATGCAAATAAGGACGTTTATCAAGTATACAAAGGAATAAGAAGAGGAAAAAAAGATTTGAAGATTCAAAGGAAATATGGTAATATAGTACAATGGTGGACATATGAATTTTTATATTCACGTCTTTTTAAAAATGTAAAATAGTAAGTAAGAAGAAGAAGAAGTAGGAAAGAAACTAGTTTTTTTGCTGTTCAAATACACAAAAATGATCTAAAGATGCATGATCTAAAGTTAAATAAAGTATGAGAAGTAAGTAGGTAGAGGATAGCGTTTTTTTTGTCGAAAGGCAATGATGATGGACGAGTGCTGAGTAATTTTATGAGGAATTAGAGCGCATTTTTAAGGAGGTTTGATGATTTGTGGATTAGAATTCTAGTCACGTAGTTTATGAGCATTTAATACTGAATTCTAATTTTTAATGGCAACTTTTTATGAACATAAAATACAAATTAGTTACATAAACTTAACGATAAGGATAATCTATCATAAAATATCTCATTAGGGATCAAGTTGTACTTACAAATTGTTTTTTTAACATAGTCAAGCCCCTAATTTCATACGTTACTAGCCTAAAATTAGATAATAATCTTATCATTTACATCGAAAAGTTATCAATCAATGTTGTGATAAAAAGTTAGCTTAATGGATAGTTTTGGCATTGAAAACTTTCATTATAGTTTTTTGAACTTAAAAAAAAAATTAAAATAATTTATTTCACTAAGTTTTAAAAAATTTAAAATGAAAGTGAATTCAATTCTTATGATTCTTGCATAAAATAATTAATCTTAAAAATTCATAAACTCTTTCCTTTTAAGAATTTTATTACAGTTTTAATTTATAAAATTTTTGATCAAATTTATTCTCTTTTGTAACAAATTCATATTTTAAAATTCTAGAATTTTGAAATTCTTAAACTTAAAATCATAACTTTGAAATTCTTCACATTTTTCAAAATTGTCACCAATTAATTCCACTTCCAGAACCCACCTATCCACATAGTAACTAACCATTCCCCATTAAAAAAGCTGTTATCTACTTACATCATTAATCAAATCACATTCAAGATTTTTTTTTACATTCGCATGTTTGCAGATAAGATGGTGTAAAAATAACACTATATAAAGCCAATAAAGTTGTGATTGATCACTTTTTTAGAAGCTGTAATACTCAAATGGGGCTTAATACAAAGTTGTAATTAATATTGATGATGTTGAATCATCTCGAATGGACTTAATTTGAATTAAAAAAAAAGTCGAGGAAGTGTGAAATGTATTAATTAAGTAATGTAATTTAATTAAACATCAGGGAATTATGGTACGTGTTGTCAGGAGGAATGTATTGCAGTAAATTATAGAATATCTAGATATGTAGCAAAAAAATCTTACAGCACCCCCAAACTGCATCTTCTTACCCTCAAAATTTATCAACAAACTAAGCTCTCATATATGAAATAAAAAAATTATAGGAAGGAGGAGGTCCATGAAAGATAGCGTGCGATCTTCTTTTTTTAGTTCATTCTAAAAAAGATTCCAAAAAAATCATCATCATCATCTCCATTAAATTTCGTTAAGAAAATGAGAACAAATTCTATTTAAAAATGCGTTGTCGTCTTCTTCTTCTACCCTTGTACATATATATAATTTCAATTTTTTACTTTATTATGTCAAGACTACCACATTCGAAATCTATTAACTTTCTTAGATACAGATAAAGTAGCTATAGGAGCGTAAAAAAAATTTGTGTTTTAATGTAAACTTGAAAATGAGAAGAAATTCTCGCAGTTGTGCTCGTCGCACGAGCACATAGCACATTTGTATGTAATATAATAATAATCGAAGCGAACGCAACAACGACAATAGTTTGTGTGTGCAGAGAAGAGAAGCAACAAGAAAGAAGAAGAAGGAATAAAAAAAAAATTCATAAAGCAGCCAAACTAACATTAGCAGAAACAGAAAAACGTTGCAAACTTGAATATATGTATTTCGTACCTATAATAAAAAAAATATTTTTTTTTGCGTAAAAAATGCCGAGCAAAATAGCATAAAGGTGCCTCAAATAAAATAAAATAAATAATATTATTATGTGTAGCTACATAGATTGTATAAGGCCCGTAAGGGCACGTCATTGAAGAAGATATTTTCTTGCTATTTTTTTTTTTTTTTGCTTACAGTACAGTTATGTGGAGATAGAAAGAAATTAATAATATTAGCAACACATGCAAAGAGTATCTATGTTCAAAGCAAGCAAAAAAAAATTATCTTTACAGCCGAAATGCTTCTTGTTCTTCTATACTTTTTTTTATTTTTTTTTTTCTCTTCTCATTTGAACTTTTTTTTTGCAAGTTAGTGGTCATTTCAGTGCTAATATTCATTCAAAGTAGTTGCTGTTTTTTAAGCTCCGCATTTTTTTATAAAAACTTTTTTTTTGAGCAAAATTTTTTATTTTTATTATTTTTGTAAAAATTCTTATTTTTTTTCTATTTTTTGTTGTTGACGAAGAAAAAAAAGTGCAAAAAAATTATTTTCCTTCCTTTTTCCTGTTTTATTGTACACAAAAAAAATATTATTGTAATTGTTTTGAAAATTTGTGTGGATATGAAGTAACAATCCGGTGGACAATATTGATGTAATATTCAGATCTTGAGATAACTATTGAAATTTTTTGTTTTTGATGAAGAATTTTTTTGACGAGGAAGTTTGTGAATATTTTTGAAAATTGTTTGATTATCAATTGAAATTATTAAATAAAGACAGTGGATTAATTAAAAAAAATGTGAATTTTAAGAATTGATTTAATGATGCTGTAATGATGATGAATTTATTGGTTATTTATTGAATGCATTTTAATAATTTGCTAAGATTTAAAAATTTTGAACTAAATTAAGATTCTCAATATTTTTGATATTGATTAATTTAAAATTTGAAAAATTATACAAAACACTTCAAATAAAAAAGGAGAAATTTGTTTTTTCTAATTTTACACCTAATAAGTCTGTTAATTTGTTCACTTAATCTAAGTAATCAAAGTCTGATTAGTTAACTTTAAATTTTTTTGAAAAATGAAGTTTACATTGAATTTTAGAAATCACAGTAAACTTAAAAATTCTATTTAGTTTTTTGATTGATTTCAATGAGTTTAAATCGGTAATTTTCGCAAAAAGTTTAAATCCTTTAAAAAATGTGTTAAAATCCAGTTAAAATTGATTAAATTCTTTAATGTTTAATTTAAAACTAATTAGTTTATTAAAAAATTCAAAACGAAATTAAACAATCAAAAAATTTTCAAAAATCCGAACAAAAGTTCCTCAAATTTGAAAATTCTTCAAAAAATTACAAAAAATCTTCTTAAAAAATCATTAAAACAAACTAAATTTCCAGCAAATCATCTCTAAAAAGATTCAATAAATTCACCGCGATATAAACATATCTAAAATCCATCCAGAATTCGCGCGGAAGTTAAAGCAATAATAAAAAAATTTAAAACATAAAAAGTGCCTCTAATAAAAAGTTGACATCATAATTTGTACATAAATGAATATGTATAAGTAAAAAAAGTTAAATATGTGAAAAATTCAAAAATCAAATCAAAATTTATCGATGGCATTTTTGGAAAATGTACTATACTCAAACATTTGAAACCTTAAATTAAGCAAAAAAAAAAGAAGATTGAAAAAAAAATTAAAAATAAAAAAAAAATAATTGTGTTACTCGTGTAATACTGATAGTGTAGGCGGTCAACAAAAATTCAAATTGGATTCATCTGCATTCTCTGCCAAGGTATTGTATACCCAGCTGAATTAATCTAACCAAAAAAACTAATTATGTGCAATATAAATTCGAATTTACCTCAAAAAATGTATATTTTTACTATGTGTATACATAAATACTTTCTAATGCAAACTAATACAGTTGCACAACGCAACACGCTACGAAAGCTCTCGCACAGCCAAAAAATTTTTTATTTTATATATTAAGCTTTCCGAAAATGTATGACAATACACATGAACAACGCCGCTATGCCGAAAAAAAATTTAGGGAAGAAGAAGAAAAAAACACAAAAAAAAAATTTTTTCTGCTCTCAATCGAAAAAAGTCTGTGTAAAATCGTGATTAGACATAATCAATCTTTAGCATTGGAGCTGATAAACTTGAAGCAAGGACTAATCCACTTGTTGTTGGTCTTAGTTGATAGACTTTACTATTCAGTTTTTTTTATGATATTGAACTTTACAAATGACAATTTTTTCTTCTTCATTCCTTCAATGTTTGACTATCTACTCGAAATTTTTATTTTATTTTTCTTGTCGATTTCTTGCTGACTTGAACAGTTTTCGATTCTCATTTTTGGTAACTTATTGGAATTCTGTTTTACGAGGAATAAGAAGATGACTTTTGAGTGCTCTTTTTGTGTGTTTAGATTAGGAATATTTTATTTTACAAAATGATTTTTTTTAAAAAAATCTTTTGTGCTGGAATTTTTGTTGGGATGAAGAGATTTTTTGTAGGATGCGGGTAGAGAATAGAGAGGTTGGAATGTTTTAGACTATGTAGAATTTTATGGTCATTACTAATGGGACTGTAGGGGTTGTTAAGATTAAAATTCAATGTTAAGTCAAAATCGTTAAGATTCAAACTTTAAACCTTTAAGATTTCATCTTAAAACTTCATTTTTTGAATTTCGAAGCTGTTCATTAATTTTGAAATTTTTCTTTAAATTCCTTACAAATTGAAATAAAATGAAAGATTGACTAAATTTATCAACACAAATAAATCTAAAACTTCCCAAAAACCATTTCATAAAGTATCAAAACCACTTCAAAATCCTCAACTAGACACAAACATCTCATCAAACACACTTGACGACTCCAAAAGTTATCTCAAAAATTCTAATAAATTGACCCACATTCTAAATAGCCAATTAAACAATTTAGGCTGCAATATACAAAGAAAAAAAACTCATCAAAATTGCTCTTTTCCAAAATTTTCTAACTTCGCAAAACTAGCCAATGACTTGATTGACAAAAGTCGTTGTAAATTCAAGGACATTCACTATCACATATGTGTATATGTGGACAGTAAAAAAAAGTTTCGTTTCCGCGCGTAATTTAAAGTTATTAAAAAATTATTCAATGTTGGGGTTAACTGGTATTTGGAGTCAAATTAAATTGACAAATTTTTTTGTATCTGTGCAGTTTAAATTTTGACGAGAATATAAAGAAAGGAATGCTAGTGTGATGATGATAGAGTCAATTTGGCTATTGGAAAATTTTGATGAATTTTTTGAGGCTGTTTCATGTGAAATTTTAGTCTTAAAAGCAAGTTTTTAATGATATGGAATTAAAATGTGGTAATTAAACCATCAGATTTTGTTGATATTCCTGCAGATTCAATAAAGTTTATTCTTATCTTAAACAAAAAATTTAAATTAAATTAAACATTCAACATCTCAAAAATCTACACAAACTAAATAAATTACACCTTAAAAACTTGATTAAAACCCCCTCAAAACTCATCGAACATCACGAATAGCCGATTATAAAGATTAATATACTTATTTTTCTACAAACTAAATGTAAATTAATGGATGACAATCACGTGAGACATAAAAATTAAAAATAAGCTTATTGTGAGTTATAAGTAGCCGCTATTACTTGAAACATGACTAGCCTAGAATAAAACCTAGTTTAATGATCCTCTAATTGAGGACAATGTAGCTGTTAATGCATTCATTGAAAATAATGTAAAAAAATGAGAAATTAAGTAGCTTTAAACAGTTTGAATTGACACGAAGAAGCTGCTGGAAGTTAAAATTTGATTAATGGTAGTCGATCAATGAGTTTATAAGGATCTGAATTTTCATAAAATGCTCATGAGCTAGTGCCTCTTTAAGCTCTAAATTTCACATAAATTTTTTCACCAAAAACCCCCAAAAATAACTATTTAAATTACCATCCACACATTACACAAACTACACGCTGATAAACACATTTTAATGTCTATTCAGCCTGAAATTAAATTGTTTAAAACAAAGCCTTACATTTTAATGACTTCAACAATAACGTTTAAAACATTTTAAAGTGCCTTAATTTTTCAACAAATTTTTTTTATATTATATATTTAATGAATTATATATTTTAGAGTTTGAAAATGAGCAGACATACATAATAATTACAATTGCTTTAATTTTTGTTTTCTTTTTGCCTCATTTTGACTTCATTTACGCAGGTTAATAATAATGTATTTCATAAAGATGAATTTTGTTTTGTAATATGAGTTTTGCTACATATATCAGTGACTAGTTTGAGAGTTTTTGCAATAAAATGTGTAATACGGAAGGTTAGATGTAATAGGTTTTGGGAGGAGTTGTCAAGGTACTTGGAATTTGCAAAAAATATTGATTCAGAAAATTTAAATTTACGAAAGTTCAGAACCCTTTAAATCCTTCTTTAAAGTTATTTCATTTAAATCTTAACAAGACTCTTTTTGAGGACTCTAGTTGCATTAATTTAAGATTTTTGTTAAATCTAAACTAATTTCAAAATATTCAATTCCCTTTAACTTCTTTAAAAAAAGTTGCAAACAGTTTCAAGTGCAAAATTCATTCTCATCTTATTTCACCATCTGTTATCCCATTCAGAACATTGAATAATCTATTGCATCATCAAGTTCCAAACTTAAAAAAAAAGAATTAAATTTCCGTACATTGCAACTCCCACAAATTTTTTGTCTTCATTTTTTACAAAAACCAACTGAAATTACCTCACAAAATTACCATAAATTATACCTTTAAAAACTCCCTAAATGATAACAATGAAAATCCACACACAAAGCCTCGACTGCAAAAAAAATTTCCAAATTCCATTTTTACTCTAAATAAATTTTATTTTTTATTTATCTGTGTCAGTTTGCCTAAAATATAGTATATGGTAGCTTCGCACATATGAAATTAATATTACATTGAAACACACCACCAAAATGGTTGAATAAAATAGAACTAATTGTTAAAAAATTTATATAAAAAATAATAATAACAATAATAATTCCAATTCCACTATCAATAAAGCATCGCCATCTTTTTACTTAAAAAAATATATATAAAAAAATTCAGCAGCAGATGATGATGATCATGATGAGAGTATGGTATTATTTACAAGAAATGAAAATGTCGATCGCGTAGGTTTCTTTACTGTAGTGGAGCATTATGTGAAATCAAATAAAGCACACCAAAAAAACTAAAGAAATAAAATTCATGGATAGATTTTTGAATTTTACCATGGACTAAAGCTATAACTTGAATTTCACAAAAAAATTGCATATGCTAACAATACATTCAAATATGTGCATAACTTGACTTGTCAAAAAAAGAGAAAAATTAAAAATCAAGGCAATTTAGACCGCTGCTCTATTGCAACATCTCCTTCTTTCGCTTCCTTATAAATGAACTTCTTCTTGTATCAAAAACAAAAATGTATGTAAAATACGAGATATAAGATGTAGTTAGGAATATTTTTGGGGAAAGGATTGTTGTAGGCGCATTATTTTTTGGAAAAAGGGGGTTTGAAAATTTTGTTGAGTACGTCCTTGTTTTTAAAATTTGATTAGATATTTAACGTTTTTAAATATTTTTTGTGTTATAGTAATGGTTGATGGTACAGGACTAGTTCAGAATCTAGTCTTAATGATTTTAGGTCTTGAGATTAAATTCAGTCCTTTAAAATTCTCTGAAAAATAATTTAGTACAAAATTAATCTTACTTAGATTACCATCAATAGGAATCTAACCTCATAATAGTCAAAATCATCCAAAATGTTGCAAAACACATGCGACCCATTCCACTCAATCTGCATCTATCCCTTACAAAACATTCGCCAAAAATATCTCGCTAATTTATTTTATATACAAAAACGCGTTTTTTAAAAACTATAATATGTGCTATAGCAGCAACAGCAGCAAGCAAAAAAAAATTGAGCGAATATAATATTTGCACACAAACACACGCGAGTAAATTTTGAGAGAACATTAGAAACTCACATACATCGCGAAATAGTGAAATAAATGAAGACAAATAAAATGAAATAAAATTTTGGGCAAGATATTCGCGTGGAAGTTGAAATTTTTGTGTGTGCTCTTGTTGCAAAAAAGGGAAAGAAGAAGGAAAAACGGGCAAAACGCAAATACAAATGAAATGCTCAAAAAAAAATAGCGGCAATATCATCAAAACCTTCTTCTTCATTTTTTTGCCTAATGTGTTTCTGTTAGTTTTCGATTAAAAACTTTATTGTTGTGCATTTTGTGTGCTCTCGTTTTTTTTTTATTTTGGGATCTAAAACATCGCATAACACACAAAAAAAAATATTTTGGTTCTGCGCTTCTTGGAAGTAGAAGATTTGTTGGCTGAAAGTTCCGAGAAGGTTGCCTTTATCATTGAGAGATCATAGCTTGCGGGAAATTATTGCAACTCTTATGAAACCCTTTTAATGTTAATTGATGCTACGATGGAGTTAGTTTTTTTGGGATTGAGGGTCAGTTGGATGTGATGTGATGTTGGAATTTGGATCTTAGATCCTTTGAGAATGAAGAATTTAGGAGTTTTGGATGGTAAAATTAATAATTTTCGGTGTTAACTATAAAATAGAATAATTTGGTCCAACTTAATTAAATTATGGTTTTAGAGCATGCAAGATATACAGAACAAACAGTCTTAAGTGTAAAGCTTAACTGCATTTATGCCAAAAAGATTTATCTTCCCATATTAAGGTAATTTAAGATCCATAGAAAGGGCCCCTTAGTCTTAAAAATCCAACAATTTACATACAAAGCCTTTCCCAGCATCCCCAACGTCCTCTCATCTAGCAGAAAAATTCCCATTTTTGGTAAGCAGCATCTAATACAATAATACCGTGAAGACAATTAGAGAAATTTTTTTATGTGCTTCGCTTTTTTCCTTTCTAAAAAAATGAAATTCAAAAAAATGTGTGCAAACTAGTCGAGAAGAATGAAGCGTCCGTTACTTTCAACATTTTTTTTACTTCTTCTCTTCTACATTTTTTTTACACAAACTTTGAGGCAAAAAAGGTTTTTTTTTACTTTTTTTTTGCAAGAAAAAAACCAGAAATTTGTCTTCTTTTGCATGAATCGTAGATTATTGATAATTGAATAAATCTTCTCAACTAAAAGAAAAGAGCTTGACTTCGTATTATTCTTATAGTTGTACTATTGCAGATTCTTTTACAATAACGGAAAAAATAGAATTTCTTTAAAAAAAAGAACTGGCTTTATTGCATTACATTTTTTTTACGTACTTACTCAATTTATTCGTATCGTAATCCATGAAAATGTGAAATAAATGATGCAGGTTTCTGTAAAGAATGTAGAAAGGGGGAATGGGAATTTTTACATGATTTGAAGGGCTTTGAGGATGATTGTCGGAAGGGATGTAAGTGATTTCAAGGCTGAGATGGTTTTTAACCCTCATGCTTAATGTCTGGTTTAGTGTGGGATAGTAGAGACCTTGACAATCTATGATTGAGTATTTTAAAGTTTTACATGAGAATTTTACATTTTTAATAGAATTTGTCTTAATGTTAAAGCTAATTGCAACTAAATACGCACTTATAAGCTATAAAACCTAAAAATGAATAGAACTCTTAACATGATATCATACTAAGCACCTCCTTTGATGAACTATTATAAAATCTTGCACATCACATCCCCAACAACCCATGAATACCTAATCAACATCCATTAAACAATTTCTTCCTCATTAACACTGATTATTTCGCATAATCTCAAACAGGTGTTCAACATAAAACTTTTTTTAAAAAAAAATATTGCACTTAGATCATTAATTCCTCAAACGCATTTACAGCTTTTATCTACTTATTTTCCATAATTTTATTTTACACTACAAAAACAAAAAAAAAAAATAATAATATTAATGCGAAAGACAGGAATAGACAGTTAGTTGCTAAGCCATTTTTCCAAATCAGGATTAGATTTTGCAGCGATCATTAATATTTTTTTCCATTTCTTACGTTTTTATTATCCATAATATATTTCCATCCCATTAAAAAAAGACAACGAGCGAGTCAGGTTCTTTTAAAAAGCTGTAGAATGTTATAAGGTAGTGATGATGATGTACCTACATCATTACATTACCTACATCTTTTCCCTCCATTTTTTTCATCTCTTTTGCTAGATACACACATAACATGTATTTTGAGACTATACCTGATTTTACAGTTTCCTAACAGTTGCTTTATTTAAGATGCTGCTTCTGCTGATGCAGTAACAACAACAACAAAATCAACATGTTGAAATCTGCTATCTTTTATAATATTTCATATAAATATTTTATTTTTTTGCATACATTTTGTATTCGCGCATTTATAATAATATTTTTATTAGATATATTTTTTATGGAATAAATGAGCTGTTAAGGATGATTTGGGTTGATGGATGGATACGTTAAACATTATTTTGTAAATTTTTGCAATAGTTCAACACCCCTTCTAATTTTTTTTCGTAGTTGATTGAGTCCCTTTGAGATTTTTCTCAATTGAAAAATACATTAAAATCTTTATAGTTCAACTTTCTTTTAAATTATATTAGGCATAAAATCTTGTCATATTTTTACTCCTTTTAAAATTCTTATTAATTTGATTTTCATTTAAAATTCTTCGTAGTTTGACACCCTTCAACAATTTTTTTTATAGTTTTTCTCCGTTTTGAAATTTTCTCTTCGTTCAGAATTCTTCACAGTTTGACTCTCCAAAAATGCGCTTAAATCACTTCCCTATTAAAATTCTTACTCGATTAAAAATATCTTCATAATATAATAATAATTTTTTCCATATAATAAATATTCACATAATATTTAATGTCCATAATTCAAAGTAACGTTAACGAGATGTTTTTATTTAATATGAGCACAAAAAAATAAGAATATGTATAAATTAAATGAATCTACAATGACTAATGAGATTTGTGACCTTGACTTAATTTTCGCACATTTTTTTTTCTTC
Source organism: Chironomus striatipennis (assembly GCA_026123125.1). NCBI lineage: Eukaryota > Metazoa > Arthropoda > Insecta > Diptera > Chironomidae > Chironomus > Chironomus striatipennis. The sequence continues at coordinate 12,959,066 of CM047394.1, read as the reverse complement.
TCTTCACATTATTTCATTTTCTGCCATCCTTTACATTATCGTCGTAATGTTTCCGGCATTGCGCGTTACATGTAGTATCACAACATGTTGTGTGTGTAGCATAAATATGAAAAGAAAAAAAAATTATCGTGTCTTATCATGCAACTCTACAATTTCATATTAAATTGCATTCTACACCTATTTGATGATAAAATGATTGGATGGTTTATTATTGCGCGCACATGTTACGATTTATTTTTATTTTTTTTTTCTCCACTCTTTTCTTATGCCATCATCTTCATCTTCTGTGCTTCTAGAAAGAATAAGAACTTGTTGCAAGTGTGATAAATTGTATGTTAAAAAAGCGGGAAAAAATGAACGTAGAAGAAGGTTTTGTAGCTTTAAGATGATGACGATGATAATAATAATAATAATTTTTATGGGGAAAATGGCTTGCTTCATATGCAATTTCTATTATTATTTTTGAAGAGCTTTGAGTATGAAAGAAAAATTGCATGCGTAGTGTTAATATCTATCCTAAGGGCGAACGAACGCTTAGCTTTTTTCTGTAACGGAATTTTTTTCATCTTTTTTTTATTTTACTTAGATTATTTAAGAAGATTTATAGGAAAAGATAGCGTGTAATTAGTTTTGAGGTGAATTGTTGGATGAATGGCTATTCGTGTTTGATTTAATGGAAGGCTTTTTGATTTATGGATGAGGTGGATTTATATTCTAGGATTTAATGCAGGGACTCTACTTTTGTAAAGTGTTATTGAAAATATGGGATCTAGCATAAAGAAATAAATAAGCTTCAATTTAGAAAATTTTTTAAAGTTTGAATCCTAAATGTTTTAATAAATTAAAAAAAAAAATAAAACTAAAACTTCTAAATGATTTTTGGTTCAAATTTTTTAGGTTTTTACACGCTTTATAATCAGAATTATATTTCAAATCACAAAAACCAATCAGACATTTTATAAAATTTCAGACAAATTAACCACCCTTAAGCATCCATAAACCTGCCGAACAAAGCGATAATTTCAATAAAAATCAATAAAAATTTTATTACTCCAGCATATCCCTTGACATTTAAGGCACTTAAAAACATTTATTGGATTATTTGACTAGCTAAAATTTATGTTTCCTTAATTAACAAAAATATTTTTCTGATAACAATCAAACCTTTTAAAAATCTTCAAAAAATGGCGATTTCCTCATCTAAAAAATTCTCATTTTAAGGTAGTCGAGAATAGTATGCAGAAAATTGATACGGCTGTAATAAATATTTCAGAACGCGAAATTCTCGTTATCGTTGTCAGAATTAGAAATAAAAATATATATTGGATTATAAAAAATATTATAACAATATGAATATGAATATTAAGGGGAAATATGAGAATTTGAGTGTCTATAATTTAATTAAAGATTGTCTTACATCTATTTGGGAGTTTATTTTTGGATAGGTGTCGTCATTTTTGAGGGTATAAAATTTAATGAATCCAAAATTAGTAAAAATTGTACACTAATAAATTTTTAGGATTTTTGCAATTTGATTAAAAACTGCTTAACTCAATGAATTTTCATAATAAAACTCACAAGCTTCAGACCTTGAAGTCCATATCAAAAATTCATAAAAAAAACCATATCGCATCAAAAATCTCCATCAGCTTACTAAATTACAGCTTCATTTTATTTCTACTCCAAATTTTATTTTTCTTCTTTGAATTTCAACAAAGAAGAACAATTTTTTAGCGAAACTCATAAATTCATTTTAAATGATGCAGTTAAGCTCATCCCACTTTTTTTGTGTAAGATGTTAGATAAAAAAAATAATCTAAGATTTTTTGTGGGTCTCGCGATGATAAATTGTGCATTTATTCTCGGAAGGTTTTTGAGATTTTCTAATCGTTATAACTGTAAATTGGAACTTTATTTTGAGATTAAATGATTCTTGGATTGAATTGTGAGAAGGGATTATAATGAAGGGCTTTGTTGGTCGGATGACTTATTTGATTAATGAATGAAGATCTAAACTTTTCAAAAATTCATTTCGTTACGTCCAGCATTCTTAAATATCCCATTTTAAACCCAATCAATAAAAATACTTTAATCCAAACCAGGTAACTTCGAAAGTAGGACTCCGACTTTATTACACCATAATGATAATGCACAAAGATTATTAATATGCTCGCATCTAATGAAGACTTTATTAGAAACAATAAAAAAATCTTTTTATTATTTTATCCAACATGTTTTTCTTCCTAGAAATCACTTTATTCAATTATTTCTAATATATAATAATCTTTATGGCTGAACTGTAAGCTGATCAAGATTGTGTCGTAAAAGTTATATAAAGATTAATTGAAGTTTAATAGGAGAAATGAGTTTTATCCGGGGTTTTATTGGATTTAAAGGATGTTAATGGGATGAATTGCAATTTTCTAGGATTTCAGAATTTGAGGTTAAGTTTCTTAAAAAAATATTTTAAATTCTTAAAAAATCATAAATTAAATTATTTAAAAACTTAAGTTCATGAAATTACTCAAAATACCCAGCATTAATTATCCAAAAAAACGACATCAATCAAAAGCTTAACAAGTAGAAAAATTCACCAATTTGTATCATTTACTTCTTAATTATACAATCAATGCACAATTTCAATTTCAATTCCAATTTTCTCTCTCAATTGTTCATACAGTTAGAAAATTTTCTACCTGCTACATCAGTTGTAGTTATTGCAAAATTCACCTTCTTCACTAAAATAATAATAATTTACGGTCTAAACTCAATTTCACATACTCTTACCTTTCCAATTTTAATGTTTTATTTTTTTACCAAAATATCTGTAAGCAAATGCCTTTGACCTTAAATTGGAAGAGATTAATATGAAAGCAATATAGTTAAGAATTTCCCAAACTACAATTTTTTTCTTCTTGTTATTGAAATTTTCAAGCATTTAAATTTAATTTGTTGTAGCTTAATCGACTTGAAATTTGGTTTTTTTATGCTGAATAGATTAAGATTGGAGTTAAATCTGAATTTTAAAAAACGTAAAATACTTAGCTTTTTGCAGATTTTTGAAAACTTTAAAAAAGATTTTTGAAAATTTTAAAAATTGAGAAAAATTTAAACTTACTTTCTTAATTTTTCAACTCAATTTAATATTTTTTAAAAGCTTTAAATTGACTTAAAATATCTCAAATCTTAACAATTTTTACAAAGCTTTACTATAAAAAATATTTCAATAACAAAACCATAAATTGCCCTTTTCAGTAACCCCGTCCATCATAATTATGAACGTATCATAAGACATGCCAATTTGAGAGCTTTTTTGTTTTAAACTATCACGATTGAGTTTGGCAGGTTGATTTTCTATCAACTTTTTCGTTTATTAAATTAAAAATTTGCAATATAATGAATTGCGGCATTTTAAAGTTGAAGCTGTAATTTATGGTTAATCAAAGTTGACTTCTTAAAAATTCTTCAAAATTCATCCTTAAAAAAATTTTAAATTTTGTTATGTTAGACTACCATAAATGCAGCACAATCATTACCAATTTAACCACCTTGCATCACATTTAGTGCTAAAATCAAATGCAAATTTAAAAGAGCTTGCTGAAGGACAGTTGCGTGATATCAAGGACTGCAATGATTACAAATATACCATTTCCAAAATTTTTGATATTTCATTCAGCAAATACAATGCAATTCATAGCTTTCATGATAATAATACAGGCAAATATTCAATAAGACTATTAGAAATATTAAGTTGACCACTTTAGACGGTCAATAGAAAGTTTCGAAAGCTTAACAGTTTACAAAAGAAATTAAATTTTTTTAAGTTGAATCACATGAAAAAAAAGTACAAAAAATGTATTTTTTGGTGATTCCCTGAAAGAATCATAATTGAAATGTTTGAAAATTGAGGCTTTTTTTTGTGTGTGTTATCTCCATTCATTTGTGAAAGCAGAAGCGAAAGCTCTCTATTTTTTTTCTTACTTCTTCTCAGAGGTGCTTGAACCAGTAAAACACCATGCATTAATTAAATAATTCTTGTAATTTATATAAAAATTACATTTTTAACTTCAAAGCTAATTTGCAGCTCTTTTGTGTCTGCAAATTATGTTAAGTTCACAGTTACAGCAATCGGTAATTACCTCAAATCCCATTTGACCGTTACATATAAATTACATACATATCTCTCAGCTTTAAAAGCGAAAATTGAATTGAAAACTGTAAAATCAATCACTGCAGAAAAAGAGATGAAAAAAAAAATTAAATTGTTTTTTAAATGAATTTCGATCATTGGAAATTGATGTCGATTGTTAGGAATAGAAGAATTAGATTTAAGAATAGGGTCTGAAACTGTTATGGAAAATAACACAGCATCTAGTTTTTCTTATGTTGAGCGAAAAAATAAATCATTAAAAACTATGAATGGACATATTTAAGGCTTTGAGTTTTAAGCTGTAAGGTGGATTGTTAAGTTTGTAATTTTGATGAACTAGTAGGTAGCTGCTAAGTAATTTATGAGAATGATTGGTTAGAATATATTGAATAAATTTAGTTGAAGTTTTCATTGCATTAGTAAGGCTAAAAATAGCAACAGACCCCCATTATACACTTTATATAATTTAAGAATGTTTTCAACTTTTAGAACCCCCAAAAAATTTAATACTTACCAGAGTTGGCAGGCCTCCGGGAGGCCGAAATTTTGAAAAATTTTTAAAAATTTTTAATTTTTTAATGGAAAACATATGATAATAGTTAAACATGAATGAAAATACGAAAAAATTGAAAAATTGAGGAAAATTTATGGAAAATATATGAAAATTCGATTTTGGTACTAGCACAGTAACCTAAAAATGAATATTTCAAAATTTATTCAAAACTCTTCGGTAATTTGTAGCCTTGAGTCTAGGGAATATAAAAATGTACTCAAAAATTTTTTTCGTCCACACAGGCACCCATACGGGTCTAAAATGTGTTTTTGGTACCAAGTTTTTAAAAAATTCGTGTGCCTCACTATGCACATGAAAATTGATAAACTTTCTTTTAATTGCTCAATAATTGCTTAAACTTTTGTGAAAAAATATCAAAAATATGAAAAAATATTATTTTGATAGTCAAAATCTCAAAAAATCGAAAAAATTGCCATTTTTTGGACATTTTTGCCTCATGTGTTTACAAGTTGGTCTTAAAAAATCTGAAGACTTGTGATATTTGTAGCTTATTGATAGACCTACAAAAAACATTCCATTTATCATTTCCAAAAATGTCATTTAGTGCTTCAAAAATGAGGTCAAAGGTCAAAATTTTCGATTTTTTGGCATTTTTTGGGTTTGGGGGCCTATATGACCCACCAGATGGCCTCAGATAACTTTCAAGTGACATTTTTCTTTTAGATCTTATATTAAACTATAAAACTAAGCAAAAAACTTGGGACTTTTATGGTCCCCCGGTTCATCAGAGGCCCCCAAAAGGGGTCTGGTAGGAGGTCCTCAAAACAAAAAAATTCATAACTCAAAAATATCTTTACCAAATTATCTTAAACTCTCAGAAATGATAGAAAACATAATAATTGAACTTCTTCAGTCATTTTGACTTAACAAAAATTTAATTTTTGGACATTTTGTAAATTAAGCTGATTTTTGAGCAAGGTCAAAAATCGAATTTTCACTTTTGGACGCCTGCCACTTCAGGATGACTTTATATTTTATTTCTTTTGATAAATTCTTATAGCTCAGTATAATACGCATCTAATGAGGTATAAAACATGATATATAGTCAAGATTTGGCAGAGTTATAGCCAAAAAACATTAAAAATGGTCAATTTTTTGAGGGTTCGACAACTTTAATCTCACATATTTGCTCATATTTCATCGAAATTTCAAGTATATGTAACAAATTTGGTATCGTTGGAAAGGTTATTGTTTTAGCTATATAATAAAATAAAAATACAAGTTTAATAGTTCTGCAATGGACCAGAAAACTTACAAAAGTTTACCTTATCCTCCCATAAACAGCCAAAATTAAAACTTTTTATTTTTGTATTTTTTCCACAGTTTTACACATAAACTTTCATAAAATGACCAAAAATATGCTTTGCAGCCATTACTTTCTGCAAAGAAGGTCGTAGAAAAAATGCAAATTTTCAAAAATTTCAAATTTTTCATAAAAAATCCATTTTCTTTCAATTTTCTTTCAAATTTTCCAATTTTTTTCTGAATTTTCTTTATTTATATGAAACTATTCCAATTTTCCATAACCTCCATCAATATCCCTCAAAATTTTCAAACAAAATAAAATTTTCAATAAAAAAATTTAATTTTTCTTCAAATTTCCCATTTTCATGATTTTTCATCATTTTCATGAAAATTTTCAGATTTTTCATTAATTTTCAGTCATTTCCACCATTTTTGTATGGTTTTTATAAAAAAATAATAATTTTAAACGCCAAAAAAATCAGGCCTCCAAGGCCTCCCGGAGGCCGCCTCCACAAAAAAAATTGGAGGCCGCCTCCACTGGAGGCCGCCTCCAATGGAGGCCGCCTCCAAAGTGGCCTCTTTCCAACTCTGATACTTACATACAAAAAAATCCTCCTTTGATTCACCGAAAACATCATTGATTTTAATTCAATTCCCCCCAAAAAAATCCAAAAACAAAATAAAATTACATGCAAAAAAGTTTTTAAGGTGTGATTCAGAATAGGCAAAGAACACGTAAAAGATATCAAATAACAAGCCGTTCAACTATAACATTTAGATTTCTGATACAAATTATTTCCCGCAAGAACGCAATAAAATACAAGAAAAAATACATTTTTCCAGATTCTCATTAAAAGTGAGATTAAGCTCAACTGATATTAAATTCCATTACATAAAAAAGTAAAAAAAGCCCACCAGCGATGAGCTTTTAATTTTTTCAATAATTTTTAATTATCAACTTACGGTATTTCTAATGAAGTCCTCACAATTAAGAGTGCGCTTATCTTAAGACTCAGCCTTAATAAACCTTTTAACTTAAATGATCATTTTGTTGAACTTTTAAGCATAATAAGCGAAGATGTAGAAAAAAATATTAATGATGATGATGATGGAGAGTGCCTACAAGTGGATAGGAAAAATCTTTGTGCAAAAATGATGAAAACCTGTTACTATAAAACTGTTATAAACAATTTCATACAAATTGATCAACTCTTATAAATGGTTCTGCTTTTGATGCCCAGTAATAGCATCGAAACGGAATAACATCGAATCGCAAATTCGGAATAAGATCGAAATTATTTTTATCATTAGACCGTAATAACTTCACTTATGTAAGCCAAGTGAAGTTATTCCGACACAGTGATGGAATAAATTCACTTATAAAATATAAGTGAAGTTATTCCTGAGATTTGTAAGAATTTCAAAAATTGTTCATACACGGTCCAGGAATAACTTCACTTACATTTTGTAAGTGAAGTTATTCCATCGCAGTGTCGGAATAAATTATCAACATTTTATCTTTCGACATTATTCCAATATTGTGCATAGATAAATTTACAAGTAAAATTAATCCGATTTCGTGTGAAACCCAGGATTAATTTCATATTTTTTGACAAAAATATTTTTGAAATTATATTTCTTTAAAACTTTAGTTTGAAAGTCTTTATACGCTAAATTTCATTACTTTATTATTTATATCATTTGAATATATTTATATATTTTATTTAACGACTCAAAAAAATCATAACTTAATTTTTTATATCGAATTTCAGTAAAGTTTGAAATTATCAAATAATAGTTACAATGTGACAATTAAGCTTTTTACAAGTATTATTAGATGTTAGTTAGTGTAATCGATTATGTTTAATAATTAAAGTACAATTTTTATTTTCTTATTTATTTCTTTTTATAATTTACTTAATTTAAAAATTCTTGTTTTTTTTGTATAATTTTTTCAACCGTAATCTCAATCTTCAAAATCACTTTATGCTTCAAACCTATCTATTCCGTCATTTAATGTTGATTTAAAACCGACTAGGTTAATATCAAATTATTTCGTGTAGTTTCGCCATCATTGTAAATTTGTTAAATAAAGGAAAGTTTTGAAAATTGAGAATTTCAAACAGTTTGTTTTTTTACCTGAAATTATTTTTATGTTTCTGTTCCTCATTATTTTTCCTAACTGGATCTTAATATTTTTGGAACTAGATGTTCTTATTTCTGAATATTGGATATACATTATATTGGATTATAGAATCTCCATATAAGCCAATATAAGCCCAAATATTTAATTTAAAAAAGTATGGTTTTTTTTGTCGTTACATTCAAATTTACTATGGTCATAGTAAATTCTACTATTTATTTGGTAATTTTAAATTTAACTGAAATCTGATATAAAAAATTAAGTTATGATTTTTCAGAGTCGTTAAATAAAATATATAAATATATACAAATGATATAAATAATAAAGTTATGAAATTTAGCGTATAAAGACTTTCAAACTAAAGTTTTAAAGAAATATAATTTCAAAAATATTTTTGTCAAAAAATATGAAATTAATCCTGGGTTTCACACGAAATCGGATTAATTTTACTTGTAAATTTATCTATGCACAATATTGGAATAATGTCGAAAGATAAAATGTTGATAATTTATTCCGACACTGCGATGGAATAACTTCACTTACAAAATGTAAGTGAAGTTATTCCTGGACCGTGTATGAACAATTTTTGAAATTCTTACAAATCTCAGGAATAACTTCACTTATATTTTATAAGTGAATTTATTCCATCACTGTGTCGGAATAACTTCACTTGACTTACATAAGTGAAGTTATTACGGTCTAATGATAAAAATAATTTCGATCTAATTCCGATCTTGCGATTTACTCTCCAAGTGAAGTTATTCCGTTTCGATGCTATTACTGGGCATCCTGCTTTTATCTCTACTTTTCTCTCTCTTTCTCACTCACTCACCTCCCGCTCATCACTTTACCTTCTTATTAAACTACGATTTTTATTTTTAACTGTAAAAGCTATGCAAGAAAAAAATACCTCTACTTACATATTACACTTCTTATTATTGCTATTACTTGGATAGTTTCTATCGATTCGCAATATTTTTATTTTTTTTTTCTTTAATTTCTTTTCTTCCTTCTTCTTATTTCATAATTCTTTTACTTTTATACCATTTATTTTTATTTATATTTCTATTTTTTTGCGTAAAAAAGTACAGATATATACATTAATAAAAAATATTATTTCGAGTTTATTAAATAGCAATTTATTGGAAAACATGTAAACACCGCATATTACTACCTACAAACAAACACTCGACGTCTTCTGTTAGAGTCATTATTTCCCGAGTGATGAGAAATTATGTTCTGGGCTATGTGTCGATGACCAGTGAATAGAGTAGAGTCGTGTCTTTTGTGAATTTATTTTAAAGAGATTTGGCACACATTGTTTGGTGATTTTGACGGTAGCTTCATAAATTTTCATAATAGAGTGTTGAATTTATTTACTAAAGTCTTTTGGATTTGAAAATTGTTGAGGAGGATCAGGTCAGTGACAAAAACTTGATAATGCTGTTCTATAAATAACTTCTATGATTAATAAAACCTCTGAACTAGGATTTTAATTCAAACCTCATCACAAACCAACCAATAAAAGCCCACAAACCTATATCCTTCACCCTCCAAAACCATTACAACCATGAAAACAAAAAAATAATACAAATTGTAAATGACAACCGATCAATAATTTCTCAAGAGTCATAACTGACTGTCAGGTGGATTATTAATAGCTAATGTGACAGTTATGTAGATGTAAAAATAAATAAATTTTGATTTATTTTGTAGCGAATGGAGTTGAGTGTCTATAAATATTTGAAAATTGAAAGAAAGAAGAAAATAAAAATGAAAATAAAATTTGCGTGACTATTTTGGTAGACTTGTGATGTTTAAGTAGAAAGATAATCATTATAAAATTAGTGTTGTTTGGGTATGGTCAACATTAGTTTGTGAATTGTTGCCTATTTGTTAAGAGAATTGTATGATCTTTAATTTTGGATGTTTCGGGTGCAATTTTGATTAAAATTTATCATGAACTTTATGTAGAATCAGAGTTGAATAGGATCAGAGTTTGGAATATCAAAAACATGTCATCCTTTCCTTGAATTTTAAAATTAATTATGAAGATATTAACTCTAGCTCTTGAGCTTTTAAACAACCTTAACTAAGCCCTTTTAACTACATCCCAAATCACATAAATTTCAAACATTCAAGACCACCCAAAAACACCATCCAATTGACCCTACACCGCTCGGGATTTTGATCACGATCATCATCGATAGTCCAAAGAAGAGGAGAAGAAAAAGCAACAAAAAAAACTTTGCAATGTTACGTTATGTGCTTAACTGATTACCGATTTAACAGCACATTTTCTTTTTCTGTTGCTTTTTTTTCGCTCATTTTACAGAAGTAATATTCATTCTATTATTGCAGAAAAAAATATGTACATATAAAAAAAAACTTTAATGCGAATACGAAGTAAAAGGAAAAAAAATTAAATTTGATTTGTTAGCGATATATTAATCGCGTACTTGAACAGAGCATGTTTGGCGCTGATGAAACTTAACGGTGGTTTTAAGATTGCAAACCTATTTCTTTATTTTTCTTAAATGTAATGTTGATGATGCAAATGAGGCACAATCTATACATCATTTAAAGATTTGACAATGCTTTATTGAAGATGGCCACTTTATGTGTATGTAGAGTTTTAAATTGTAAAGCAGGTGGTGTGGCCTTGTAGTCTCAATTAGGAATTATCGTTGTGTAATTTTAATTGTAGCTATTTGCATGTGGAATCGTGGATAGGATGTCGTGAATATCATTCAATAAATCAATATTAAAAAAAGTTATAAATTATGCAAATTAAGGCCAAAAACTACAAAATATATTCGAGATCAACCATATTTTTAAATGTTAATATTTGTGTCACATGATTAACTTTTACTCTCACTTATGGACCTTTTTCAAACGTCCTTTACTATAATTTTCTATTGTCACATACACAATCATAGTTAAATATCAAAAATGTAAAATAAGATCGACCTAAAACCGAAATATATTCATAAATTAATGACATCTTCATCTCTGCTCAACATAAGTGTGTGAGTGTGATGACTTTTTTTGAGGATTTTAATTTGCATAAAGTAGCGATAATAATTGCTACAGAAATAAATCGTAGACTGTAAAATGTTAAGTTGATAGAAGAGAAGAGAAAAGAAGATTTTCAAAGTCAACATGTTGAGTGATGCGCTTGTGGTGAATTTTGTCTGGATTTTTCATATTCACACCGTTTCACGTTGTGAATATATTGATTTCGATACACTTGTAAAATCGTTTTTTTAGTTTTTTGGCGCCAAAACTCAAAATTTTCATAAACTGTTCGGTGTGAAAAGTTCGGCCTCAAAATTATCTACAAAATACAAAAAACCGCTTTGAAAATGGTTTTGATACCTCGGTGCACGACCCCAAATAGTGGTGGTGTGACTTTACCAGCAAGTTTGTTAATCGCACAACTCAATTACGAAAAAATAATTTTTTGTCAAAAATGTCTTAAAATGTGTGCATTATCACTCAAATGTGCTGCTAACATTTTGGTGCTGATTCATGTAGATAGATCTGAGAAATTAACGAAATAGTGTGTTTTTTGAGCATATTTTAGCCGATTATTGCAAAATACATTTAAAAAATTTCACATAAATTGCGGATTGAACTTTTTTGATCAAAATCAATAAAAAATGAAGTTTTGTTGAGAAAAAATACAAAAAAACTTTTTTAGTCACCAGTACACCTCCTACAATATAAAATTTTCAAAAAAATCGTGTGGCTCACTGTATGGATGGATTTTTATAAACTTTTTTGTATTTGATCAATAAGTTCAATAACTTTTATGGAAAAATAACAAAAATATTTTTAAATTAATTTTAGCTGGTTAAAAAGTCGAAAAAGTTCAAAAAATCGGCATTTTTGGGACGTTTCACCCTCCTGTACTTACAGTTCAGCCTTAAAAATTCCAGAAACTTGTGATTATTGTAGCTTATAAATAGACCTAAAAGACGTACACACATTGTCATATCCAAAAATATCAATTAGTGCTTCAAAATTGAGTCCAAATGTGAAAATTTTCGATTTTCTTAGGAACTTTTGTTTTCAATCTTATGCAAAGCGAAGCTTTGCTGACCCGATTAAGCCTTAATCTTCAATTTTATGCAAACCGAAGCTTTGCTGACCCGATTGAGCCATAATCTTCAATTTTATGCAAAGCGAAGCTTTGCTGACCCGATTGAGCCTTAATCTTCAATTTTATGCAAAGCGAAGCTTTGCTGACCCGATTGAGCCTTAATCTTCAATTTTATGCAAAGCGAAGCTTTGCTGATTGATTGAGCCCTAATCTTCAATCTTATGCAAAGCGAAGCTTTGCTGACCCGATGAAGACTTAATCATCAATCTTATGCAAAGCGAAGCTTTGCTGACCCGATTGAGCCTTAATCTTCAATCTTATGCAAAGCGAAGCTTTGCTGACCCGATGAAGACTTAATCATCAATCTTATGCAAAGCGAAGCTTTGCTGACCCGATTGAGCCTTAATCTTCAATCTTATGCAAAGCGAAGCTTTGCTGACCCGATGGAGACTTAATCCTCAATCTTATGCAAAGCGAAGCTTTGCTGACCCGATTAAGCCTTAATCTTCAATCTTATGCAAAGCGAAGCTTTGCTGACCCAATGAAGACCTAATCTTCAATCTTATGCAAAGCGAAGCTTTGCTGACCCGATTGAGCCTTAATCTTCAATTTTATGCAAAGCGAAGCTTTGCTGGCCCGATTGAGCCTTAATCTTCAATCTTATGCAAAGCGAAGCTTTGCTGACCCGATTGAGCCTTAATCTTCAATTTTATGCAAAGCGAAGCTTTGCTGACCCGATTGAGCCTTAATCTTCAATTTTATGCAAAGCGAAGCTTTGCTGACCCGATTGAGCCTTAATCTTCAATTTTATGCAAAGCGAAGCTTTGCTGACCCGAATCTTATGCAAAGCGAAGCTTTGCTGACCCGATCGAGACTTAATCTTCAATCTTATGCAAAGCGAAGCTTTGCTGACCCGATTGAGCCCTAATCTTCAATCTTATGCAAAGCGAAGCTTTGCTGATCCTATAAAAAGATTTTTGGAACGGTGTGAATATGCACATGAAGCGTGATCCGCTTCATTACTAGTTTTTTTGTGAATTTTCGAATAATTTTTAGAATTTTGAAACAATTATGGAAATTAAATGTTTTGGCATTTTTATAATTGAAAAATTTTGAATCCTTCCAAAAATTTTACAAAAATTCATTAAAAAAATCAAAAAAAAAAAAAAAAAAAAATCCCACAAAAAATTTTCCACTGTCCAAAATCGTTAAAAGTATCGAATGCCTAATTTCAAATCAAATAAAATAAAAATTTTCAGCACCACGCCCTTGCGTTGAACGATATATTAAGCGAACAGAAAGCATTTTTACAATATATATGGGCCACAGTGACAATTTCCAAAAAAGAGTTAATACAGTTGTTTCAAATTCATTGTATTCATATACTTTATAGAACTTGTGTATATATTTGATGACATTGAACAATCAACACAAAACTAATAAAATTCCTTTATATCTCCATACGCACATAGGATGGAGCCGAGCGCGCGAGAGAGAATTACAAGTTTTTTTTCTTGATTCTCTGACTGCTAATTTTAATTCCTTTTATTCTTCTTCTTCATTGCTTGCCTTTTTTTCATCGCTTTTTCATAATTGGTCGACTTAGAATCTCAAAAAGTGATGTTTCCATTTTGAAGACTTTATATGTATACTTATAGCTATTTTTTGCAAAAATGTTTAATATAAAACACAGCACAGCATAACCTTGAAAATAAAAAATATTTTATATATTTTAAAATAAAAAAATACAGAATGCCTTATTCGAACGTTTCGCGAAATTTTTTTTATATTCATTCATTCATTCATTCATTCATTCAAGGGTTCTTTAATACGAAACTTAATTACTTAATCCGATCATGTAATAGTTGAACCATGTCTATCGTGCATATAAAAAGATTTTTTTCGCCATCGTTTAGTGCTTTGAATACTTTGTATTTTGCTCACAATGGCGATGGAACAAAATGTGTTCATGTTCTGTCCTTGAAGAAGTTTTGTCAGAATGGACTTCTGGGATTGGGTGAAAATTTTTGTAAGATTTTTTTGAAGATCTTGATTTGGGATTTGTTGAACTTTGCGGGGTCTTTTGTAAAATTTTCTGCAATAAATGATTTAATTTAAAATTCTAGAAATTTGAAATTCTAAACCCTACCTTGAAAATTCTTAGTAATTTAGAAAATCAAATCCTTGCCAATTCAAACCTTAAAAAATTTTCAACTCTCAAAAGCATTCAACAACTCAATCGAAAATTCCAAACAATCAAAAACATTTATTTTTGTAAATATTTCAAGCGAATTTCTACTAGAATTTTTAGGCCACATTTTGTATACGACATTGACCTCATTTTCTATTCAAACTAATTTCTATAGCTGCTGACTTCATGTAATGCGAATATACATTTTTGACAAAATTATCTATGAGCTCTGATTTGTTAATATACACACAAGTTGATTTCAATGTATTTGATAAGATTTGAATGCTTGAGTTTGTTGATTTAATGCTTTGAGTATGTAAGAATTGTAGGTCATCTTCTTTGATGGCTGACATTGACCTTAATTTTTGCAAATTCGGTAGTTAAAGTAGGAGCTTAGTGGGTTTTTGAATTTTATAGGATTTTTTTGAAAATATTATGAAATTCTTGTTAAAAGTTTAGTTAAAATTTATATGTAATTTTGATGATTTTTTTAAAGGACTAAAATTAAAATTTTCTAAAAAAACTGGAGTTTGTCAATTTCGTATTTTCTTTATTTTAAGAAAAAAATTATCAAATTACTGAAAAATTAAGAATTATTCTGAAGACTTAAAAAATTAAAAATATAGCAAAATTCAGACTGATTCTGACAAAATTAATACAAAATGACTTCATCCACATGACACCATCAAGCACCTATATGGAATCGAAAGGGAAAAGCTTTCCGTTCATTTCATAAAATTTCGCTAATTAGTTTGTTAAATATCAATAAATCATGAATTGATCAATTATACAATCAATTTAATTTTAATAGATACCGAGGTAAAAATTTTTTATAATAAAAAGCTAGCACGACCGATGGTTAGATGGCGCGAAAAAGAAAAAAAAGATTGTAATAACGAGGCAAGAAAATTTGCACACAAAAAATTCTCTTTTTCTCTTCTCTCCTCTTTGTGTGTATTACTAAACACATTTTGGCTGCGATACATTTGCCAAAAAATCAGCACGATCATAATAATAAAGAAAATGTGATTTTTTTAGATGTGTAGATTTATGCGTGTAGTTGTTTGGCCCCATGTAACTTAGAGAGCGTTATACAATGATTTTATTTTTTTGTTCCGAATATGTGTTCCCTTTTTCTTCTTCTTGACTTACATACTCGTGATCAGTTTTTGCTGTTTCGTTCTTCTCACTAAAATTTTTTAAATGCGTAATTTATCCTTTTATGTGATCAAATTCCAAAATTAAAGAGAATTGGTTTTTCAATGTCTTTTAATGTTTTTGGATAATTTTAATTTGAGTGGTCCCTTGAGATTAATTTTGTTAGGAATTTTAAGGATTTTTTTAAAAGTAAATTTTGTTTTTTTTTGGAGTTTTTATAAGGATTACAAATCTTGATGATTTTAGGTATCCGAACAATTTGTTCTACCTATTTAAGACTAAATGTTGTATTCCTCTAAAATAAGTAAAACTGATTAATCTAAAGTTTGAGCATATGTAAATTTTCATAGAAGAAATCAAAAAAAAAAAATCCAAAATTTGAGCATTTTATTCAAGTTTAAAATATTCTTAAAAGAACCTTCCACAAAATTCCACTTAAATCTTTCCTAACGCCACAGTATTAAAATAAAAATTTTTACAGCTCATATGCCTTTCAAGTGGATATAAAAAACTTCTTTAATTTTGATTCTACATGTGTTCATTCTTTATTTTTGCGCTTGATTCTAGGAAACAAATTAACCCTGACCGAAAAAGAGACGAAAAAAATAAGAATTTCCTAATTTTTTGCTAAATTTTCAATGACCTAAAATTGTCAATTAATTATGAAGAGATGCTGCTGTAATTATTAATAACACGTTTCGAAATATTACATTGCGTATGTAATTGTGAACTTTAAATATTTTGTAACCTTGAAAGTTTGCGTATTTGCAAAAAAAAAGTATTTTAAATACAAACACTACAAAACTTGATATTTTCTAAATTACAACATAAGATCGTTAAGCTTTAAATCGAGCGTATAGGGATCAAAAAAGTCTACAAAAAAAAATCAATTTGAAAGTCTTTGAATAAAATTTAATTAATCTAATTATGAAAACAAGATTGTCATTGAGCAAAAATTAAAATCACTTGTCGTTGAACTTTTGTGCCATTTATTATGATTTTTTGAGTATGAAATTTTGTGAATGTTGAGGAGAAATTAATACTAGTGCAAGTCGAGCATCTGATAAGATTAGAGAAAGATTTGTTAGGCAAATATTTGACTTGGATGAAAGTGATTTTGCAAGTCATAGAAATTAATGTAAAAATTTTAAGGTTTGAATGTTTTTTGGATTTTGTGGGATTAAGTAGGATGTGATAATCGATTAGCTTTTATGAGCATTAAATGTAGAAATTTTATAAACAACTTTTGATTTTTTCTTTATTTTTGCGCCAAATCTTTCAAACTTTAACCTCAAACTTAATTTTTTTTTCTTAGTCTATAACCTCAAATTCTCAACAATCAACCTCTTTATCTGCAACAAAACCTTCCCAAACAACATCAATACCCAAATCCATCACATCAACTCATGCACTCAACCATTCATTTCCCTTATTATGCCTGACATGTGTTGATTTGCCTCCCATTTTGCAAAATACATTTTAATATTCTAAACAGATTTCTAATAGCAATTTCAAGAAATTCACAAAACTCTATTTGCATTTAGTTCATGTTACGAACTTCATAATAAGTAATTTTTTTACTAGGAAATTGAGGAACAAAATGTGAGAAAATTTTTATAAAAAAAGGTTTAAAATTATAAATTATTAAAAAGTTAAATTAATTTCCCACGGAAGCTAAAAGTTCACAGAAGATTTTTTTAGGACACGTTTGTATGTAATTCTTAGAAATTATAAGAATGAAGTAAACCAAAACTCCCACATTGCCCATGAATCCACCCATGGGTCTAGTGAACAATGAAGGTTTCACGACCTATCGAAACGCTGGCTGTACAGTGCATACATAATATCACTTAAGAGCACCTTAAAGTCAGGAGTAAGAGCGAACTCTTTTACCTCAAAAGTGATTAATTATGGTCTCCATACGCTGCGTTTAACCGAAATATTTCATTTTATATTCATTAAATGTTCCTATTTTTTTCATATTGACAGTATTAATCCCCGATTACCCTAATATAATAAATTTCAAAAACTAAATAAATTTTCTCAACACAGCAAATAAATTTTGCCAATTTACCACTCAATACCATTCATGTTCGAATCAACAATTCTTTAATACAGTTTGCAATTGTTTGCAACACATGCCGCATGTACTTTTTATATTTTTGTATTACTTACGGTGCTAATATAATTGTATAACTTTATATTGATAACATATTAAGTGTGTTGCCTTACATTGACCTTATTCTACTAAATTGTTGTAGAAAATAATAAAAATAATCTTTTTTTGTGCTAACGGAATTTCCTTTCTGCTGTTGGATTAAGAAATTGATAGAGAAATTAATCGATTTGGATTTTCCAAAAAGAGGTTTTCTTGTTTTTCTTGAATTGGTAGTGATTGGATTTTTTTTGAGATTTTAGAGGGGCATGTAATGTTGAATAATTTTCAATAATATTTTGACCGTTATTTTTTTCAAATATTTTTTGACAGTAAAAATTTTTATCGAAAATTCTAAAAATGGTCCTACAAAGCTCAAACACAAAAAACAATTATTTAATTCATCCACAAAACTTCCTTCTTATTTCCTCTCAGCAAAAATTCCACAAGACAAAAAAATTCTCTCCGTACACAAAAGAACCTCTCTTTACTTATTCATTCATTCATGGCTCATAACAGCAAATAATGATCACAAACAAAAATATTTTAGGAAGAACAAACAAGCAAAAGAACACAGAAAATTGCTTGATTATTATTCCAGCTCATTAAAGTCGAATGCAACGGCGAGTGAGCTTAATGGAAGTAAATTTATTTTTTTCTCAATTTATCACATTTGCTTAGCGTTAAGCTTTCTATTAATTCTTGCATGATAAATTACAATAATATTTTTTTCTTCATATTTCAATGAGTTTTTTTTTATTTATTGTACGCAATAATCATAATGGAAATGAAATATATTAGTATGAAAAATCTTTTTGTTCCGATCTTGTATAAAAGGTGAGAATAAGAAGAGGTGGATGCTTGCGTTCATTGATCGTGTAGGAAATATAAATTTAATTATTTTATAGAGTGTAGATAATCTGTACACTTGTTATGTTGATAATGTAATTTATTTGCTGGTTGTTAATTGGGATGCTATTGGAATCGACTTATGTGTTCTATTGGTTGGTATTGGGTTCAGTTATGGTTGAATTTATTTATTTAATACGATTTGTTTGAAAAATTGTTGGTTTGGTTTCAATTTTATTGTCTTTTAAAATTAAGGATGGATTTTGGTTCGATTAGGCCTTAAACTTCTTTAAAAACTCCGTTCGTAAAATTCGTAACGCACGTTCATAATATTTAAGGATGTGGGGAGGGGCTCAAGATTTTGTTATGCTTTACAAAAAAATTTTTAAACTCCATGCAACTTTGATTACGACCAGGTGAAGGGGGAGGTCAAAAATAGTCAATTTAAATTTTTATATGAACGACCGCTTGCCCATTTTTTTCTAATTTTGCTTAAATTCATGAATTTTTTAACCAGAAAAATCTTCAAGCTCCTCAAAGTACTTCCAACAATTTTTTTCTTCACCACTAATTCTCGTTCTTGACGCTTGACCACATTTTACAGAAAATAAAACAGAAGTTCTTCATTCAGACCATTCACCAAGAAGAACTTCTTTTTTATGAATGAAATTTTTGCAATTCTAATTTTTTTTCGCTATCTTTAAAATTAATCATGTAACTTTAATGAATTCATCAAGACACACTAAAGTAAAATTTCCACATAAATAACTCGAGTAGATTGAGATAAGCTGTTACAGCAGCTAACTGATTTTTAGGCAGTTCATCCAACTCTTAATAAAATAATTTTCTGAAATTTTGAAAAAGCAACAAGACGCCAAAAAATCAATTAAATTTAAAATTTTAAAGCAAAAATTACAAAATTTAATCCACAAAAAATTCGAAAATTTTTGCAAAATGCACAGCCATTAAAACCTTCAAAATCCAAGCTAATTACCCCAACTAATTTCTCAATAATTAGCAATAATATTTAAGGAAATTGTAATCAACATAAATTTTCGCAGTTGTAAAACTTCAAACAGCAACAAACAGCGCAAGAAAAAAAAAATTTCTTCAATAATTTTATGTACGTACATAAATCATGCACTTGCTTACTGTTTAGTCAGACACTTGAAGAGAGAAAAGAAAAAAAGAAATAAAGGAAATAAGAAGAAAAGATGAAGAAGCAGAAATAAAATAAAAACTAGAGTAAATTGGGGTGAACATCATTTCATTATATGCTACTTGTGAAATATTTAGATAGTAATGCTCATTACAAAATTAATTCAAAAATCAGACTTTTTTTGCACTCGGCAATATTAATACATGCACATTAGATAATATTAGCCCTGAGTATCAGTCTATGAACGTTTGTAAATTTTACGGATTTAAGAGAGAAAAGGAAATGTTTTGGGAGATTTATGAGTCGATGGAGGAGTGAAGCGCATTTTTGGGGATGTTTAGTTTTAATGAGATTTTCAAATTAGAAACATGAAAATTTCGTTGTCTATCTAATTTTCCAAATTAATTAATTTCAACGAATAATAATAATAATATTCCTTTATTAACAATATGAGATAATTTCAAAAAAATGCTTAAATAATCCTTGTAAGAACTTTTTCAATTAACCATATGCATTAATTTGCAATTTATTGCACATTTTAATATCGAAATTTATTGATCATCCTTTAAAACAGCTGTTAAAATAATATGTAATCAAAATATTTTGTTTTGTCTTTACCGTGTCTGGATGAACTCTGTTTTAAAAAAATTCTATCAAAACTTATTGAAAATGTAAAATTTAATCATGTCATTTGTTATTGATTAAAATTTCATGGTCAAGGACATAAAATAAGTAAATTTTTTGTCTAATTTTTTGGACATATTTAAGAAATATGCAAGGATCAAACTTGAAATTTAAAATGAGAAATTTTGCAAATTTTAATTCAAATTCAATCAAAATTAAGCTATAGCTGTTAAAAAATATAAAATTAAGTATTTGTTGTCAACATTTACTAAACTTAAATTTCTCAAGCAATCAATCTATACATTTAATAAATCTCAATAATACTGACTCTAGTCTAGTCCAAAAAACGTTCCGAAAATGCAACAATCTCAAAATTGCGTCATTCTAGCAATAAAAAAAATCCCATAAAATTTCCTCGAAACTAACTGTCAAGAAAAGTTTAACAACCAGCCCACCCAAATCGTCTACAACCTCACAATTTCATTCTCCAAAAAAAAAAAATCATACAAAATTGCGCTAAAAAACTGCACAAGTAGTTGAAAATTTGAAATATTTTTTAGTAACAGAAATAAATAAAAAATAAAAAAAAACCTTTTCATTTCATTGTGTGTGGATGCTTTTTTTGGCTAAACAGAAAAAATATATATTTCTATATTTTTATATGTACCGACCCAAACATTGATAGACGCAGTTAATTTTTTTTTCTTCTTTCCGTGCCATACGGCTTGATATGTGTATATGTGAAAGTAAAGTTTTTTTTTTGTTATGTATACATTCAAATAATAGTACATAGTACTGTCCTAAATTCGACAAAACTCGCAAAAAAAATTGATCAACTCACACCGAAAACTGACCTTCAAGTTATAAAAAAATTAATTTGAATTTGAAAAAATACATATGAAAATCACTTTTTAAAAAAAAAAATGCTGAAGCTGAAGAGGATTATTACTACGATGTAGTGGGGGGAGAGATACATGAGTTGTGCAAAATGTATGTTTCATCTAAAGATGTAAATTTTTTTTATAATTCAGGGATGAAGAAGAAGATGCGAAGAAATATTGTGTAGTGTTCACTTTGCCGTAGATTCTCGTCAGTAAAGTACATCATCTTACTATTTTTTCCCCGTGAATTGATAACTGTGTATTGTTATTGTAAGACGTGTCACATAATGAAGGAAATAATTTCAATTCCTTGTTGACCTCAATCGATTCAATCCCTTCCGGATTTATTTATTCTTAATTTTTTTTCGGTTGTATTTGTGCGTGAATTTATGATAAAAAAATGTGCTGATCGCGCAAAAAAAAGAGTTTGCAAATATTTAAGAACTATACACAAAGAAAATTTTTTACATGCTTAGTCGAACATTTTCAAGGTCAGTATGAAAAGGCTGTGATGTGTGCTTGCAAAAATTATTTAAATTTTTTTATATTGTGTATTTATACTGACATGAAGGGTTGATCAATTGTGATGTGCGTTGAATTGAATATGGACATAGTTTGGATAGGGTGAAGGGTCATGGTTGAAATTCTAATAAAAATTGGACGCAAAAATGCAGAAATTAAATTAAAAGTGATATTAAAAATTAATTAAAGGATCCTTAAATTTTTTAAGTTTTTTTTTACGAAAAACCCTAGCAAACTAAAGAAACTTGTGAGGAGGTGAAAATTCATCCATTCACCCACCCCTCCCCTGACTACTCCACTGAACCTCATTTAATATTTCTTCAATTTTATCAAACCTTAAATTAAATCCTTCAAGAGTTAATCTCAAAAATTATCTCAATACCCCACATCACTCCCAAATCTCTCCCCCCTCATACACCAAACAATATGACACAAAAAATATTAACACTCTCAATTTCGATGGCGTTAAATGTGAAATATTACGAAAAAAATACTTTTTGTTACGATAACGATACGACTGCTTGACACTTGCATTAATGTTATTAAAATTGGTAACTAAGTAATTTTTTGATTTCTTGTTACCATCAAATGTGTAATTGAGGACATCAAAAATATTTTTAGAATATGTAGAAGTAACGGAATATTTGTAACCATATGTATGGCTATCTTTTTTTTCTTCTTCTTTGCCTTCTTTCAATTTTTTTTTGCTGCTGCTGTTTGAAATTTAATTGAATTGATTGATTGACTTGCAAAGACAGAAAACTTTTTGATTTATTGAAAGCATTGGGGAATTTTTTTTTCGCTAGACTGAGTTGGAATTTTTGTGATGAGAAATGGATTGATTTTTATTTTTTTTTTTTTTAATGAAGAGAATTTGTGTTGATATGGTAACGGATTTTGAGATTTGACGACAGTCATTGATGGGAATAACTGTAGTTTAGTTTGTTATGGATTTGATGTAAATTAAGTGGACAGTCATGTGTAATTTGCGATGATGTTGAAGTTGGTATGTTGATGGTTGATTGGTGTTTAATTACTAGAGCTGAAAATCACCAGAATTGAAGATTTCTTAAGTAAAAGGTTAAAATTTAAGTCTCCTAAATTTAATTCTTACTTTAACAAGAAATTTAACTCAAAATTTGAAATTTTAATGAATTCTTGTAAATTTTATGCTAAAATTTTTTTGATTTGATTTTTTGAAATTTTGAAGTTCCTGTCTTTGTCTCAAAACTCATTCACTTCATTTTCTTTATTTTAATACATCATCTCCCAGCTTCACCAACTCTGAATAAATCGCACGTTTATTAATACACCTTTTAAAAAAAATTTGTTTGCTGCTACACATTTCATTTTGCAATAGTTAGCAGATTTTATAATAATTAAATTTATCTGTATCAAATGTGAAAAATATCTACTCCACCTGACATAATTTGCTATGAATTATCATCGATCAGTAATTTTGAACTAACATGAAATTGAATTGAGATTAATTGTTCAATTTTGGACAAAATATGTGGCTTTAGTGAAATTATGTAAGGAGAATTAAATGGGTAATTAAACGGTAGCTTGGTTTAATTTTTTGTAGAGATTTGACTTAATATGTGCTGGTAGGAAGACATTTAAAAATTTATATTGATTTGAAATCCTTTTAAATTTTCATTTTTACCCTTAATAAACATATCAAGTTAAATCTATAAGCCCCATCCATACATGCGTACGTGAGAAAATCATAACATTCATAAACCTTCAAATTATAAACTCACGAATAATATTAAATTAAAATTGAAATGATTTCAAATTGACCCAAAAGGTTCTAATTACTAATTCAAATCTGCAAGGAAGTATTAGTCTTTTTTTTTACATAAATGACGCCCATTTGTTATACGCTCTCGTTTTTATTCTGTTGTTTTATAGACACATGGTATGCCTTAAAGATCATGGTGTGTAAATTTGATATTTTTTCGAATCTAGTAGGACAGGATGTTTAGTTGTTTGAAGTGTTTTTGGAGGTTGTTGTTTTTTTTACTATTTTGAATTGGGCTGGGATTCTGAGTTATGTAACATGATGCCTTTTGTTTGATATTTGAACACTCAAAAAATTAGTTTAATATATCAAATAAATTCATCAAAATCTACCATTAAAAATTATTACTCTCCTAAGCCTCAACACCCTTCAAACCACACGTGATCTCATAAAAATTTCCAATAACTAATTAGAAAGTGTGAAACAACAAATAAAGTGATGTAAAAAAATCGTAAAAGTAATTTCATTATCCTCGTAACTATTAATACTTCTATCTCTCAATAGTGCAATAACTTTTTTTACACACCATTTCGACCGAAATGACTTGACAAGCCTACCTCATCAACTTGATTTCGATTGGCTTTTTACACAAAAAAATAAATTCTTCTTCTTTTTTTGTCAACAAGCTTGTCTATTTTGTGGTTCATAACAGGTTTGAATTAGTCGAAATACTATTATACATGGATAATAATCCTAATAACTGTCAGTAGCGATTAAGATTAGCTTTTTATCGTGAAATGAACAAGTTTTTGATTACTTTGAATGTTGTCCTTTATGGATGAATATTTGAGAATCAAATTAATTTGAAACTTAACAAGAATCAGTTTCTATACATGAAAAAATTAAAATTATCAACCATCCTCTTCAGAAACATCAAATCTCATCATGCATCGTAATTTAATATTCTAAAGTTATTTTTAGATTTAAAAACAAAACAAAAAAGTCTTAATTAAAGTAGGTTATATGTGAGGTCAGTGAATTGTTTGCTCTATATACTAAAATTAAATCCTCTTGTGTTCCATTATCCAGCCTTTCTAACTCAAATATTTATCCAATGAAGGACATGAGAACAGAATAGAATCTAAAAAAAATGGGTCAATTTAAAGAACATTTTCTGTTTCATAACTCAATTATCGCATTCATGATAAAAAAATCAAGCTAAATTGCACAGAAGTTGATCATGTAATATTTGGAATTGATGTGTATTTTTAGCCTCCCGAGAAGCTTTATCACGCATTCTTTTTGCTCATTACATGTTAGAGACGAAGATAAGATTGCAAAAATGTCTCACAGTACATAAAATAATTTTATATTTTATTACAGAAAAAAATGAATGACAAAGGCCAAAAAGTCTGTTTGCATTATCACACAACTTACAAAGTCGCACACAAAAAAATTAAATTAAAGTAAATAGGAACTGCAATGTGTGTTAACGAAAAATTCTAAAATTAATATTTTTACGATGAACTCTTATCATCTTTCTCATTCAAAATTTCAACTTCATATAACTTGTGCCGTGATAACAAAATATTCACATTAGAATAAATATGAAAATTTACAGTCCCGTCATAATACTTTTTTGGTTGTTTGTAAATCGAAAGAAGAAAACTTCTTTTTTTTGCAATTTAAAAACGCAATTATATTTTTTGAGGTAGGATGGAAAGCAATTTGATTGTGATAAGGCGTGAAATTTTGTGTATTTTGTGATTTTCCGGGTTCAAGATAGAAATAGATTGATGGTAAGTGCTTTTTTGAGGTTGAATTGTGGCTGTAAAAAATTATTTGATTGCTATTTTAAAATTTCTACTCCATGACTCTTCAAAGCTGCATTTAGGGGAGCGATACTCTATAAATAACATTTTTTGACATTCCTAAATCTTCATATCAATTTTTTCTTCATTTCACTGAATAAAAAGTGCTTAAGTGATTTAATTTAATAAGGCAAAAACTAGATTAGAGTGAATTATTATTATCAGTATATGGCAGGTGATTCTTCTGTTATGATTTTGACATACTATGTTAAAATTACTTAGTACCTTTTAGGTTTAATAGCAAGCATAGACCCGAAAATTTTCTAAAATAAAAATTCAGTGGCATCAAAATAAAAAATTCATGAATCCCAAAACAGAATCGTGTGCCAAATACATTCTTAATATTAACCAAAACAAGCCTCCATCTTCATATTCTTACAATATACAAATTACTTTTTTTAAATGTCCAAAAACTTTATATCCATAACCCATACACATCAGTTTATATTTTTGATAATCTACATACCTAATCTAAAATGTACATAATCTAACATTTATTTATATACATACAACAAGTCAGCCTTAAGCCTTAGGGGCCGTTCACTTATTACGTAACGCAAAAATTCGGGTTTTTTACCCCCCCCCCCTCCGTAACGTTTTTAACAAAAGAATCAGGTGCGAGAACAATAGACCGTAACAAACTCTCGACCCCCCCCCCCCCCACCCTCAGAGCGTTACGTAATAAGTGAACGGCCCCTTACAAAAGCTTCACATTATCACACATTGTCAAAGATAAGTTCTGTGCTGTAAGGCAGGCCAACAATAAACATTTCATCTTCTTCCTCGCTCATATGAAATTTTTATTTTCCTCTCCTCTCTGTTGACAATGAATAAGCCACGTTTATATTCACGTTTTGTGATTATATAATACAAAATACTTTACTCCCGGTGATTACTGTTATTTTGATATAATTGAGCGCAAATATGTGTGTGGACACGTAATTTGGAAGTGTACTTTATGGAAAATTGTACATTTTGAGTGAAAGTCTCTCTCGCACACATTTTATGATTTCCGTGTGCTTTAGAATGATCGGGTATAGCGATAACTTGATGTAAAATTAATTGGTAGTTTTCTTGCCATTGCGTGCTGATGATGATGTTAAGTACTTCCGTTTGCAGAACACCTGTTGATTTGATGAAAAGTTATGTTTGGAGTTTTTGGTTTGTAATTGATTTGGTTGTGGATGTGAATTGAACATTTGAAGTGAATTTTATTTGTGAGATTTTTGTGGTGTTGAAGATATTAAGGGGAATTTATAAAATTGATAAAATGACTACTCTTTATGTCAACATAAACAATTCATTGAATTATACTCAAAATTCCCTCCAAAAACCATCACATCTATCTCAAAATTCTTCTTACTTCCAATGACCTCTTCAACCTCTTTTATTTTATTCGCAATGAGTTTATGATTTTATGCGAACTTTAAAGACTGTGCCATTCAATTCATCTAATAGTTGCGTGAGGTAATCATCGGCCTTTAAGGTTAACATAAATTGATAGAATTTAAGTCTTTTGATATTTTACAAAATATTACGTGTAAATTATTTTGAATTGTGATGCTATAGATGTGTATTACATTGAATACAGGAATGAACATGTTATTATTTACAATGATTTTTGTGAATTTTTCTGATGAGTCAAATGAATTGAAGATGAATCAAAAGTAATAAAAAATATTTCTGAAGAAATTTACATGCTGTTATCAAAAGTTCAAATTTTTATTTATTATTTGGAAATGATGTGTAATGAATTGTGAGTCATAAAGGAATAATTCAAGAAATTTTTAAAAAAATTAAAAATTAAAATTTTTTGTCCACTAGAACCTCAAAATTTACAGAAAAAAACCGACCACGTGCCTTCCATTTTAATGCCAAACTATCTGAACAAAAAAAAACTCGAATATTTACGATCTATACCTGATTAAATCCAAACAAATACAACTTCCTGATTAAGATCTACAAACAACACAAAAAAAATTACATTTATCCTACATTTTTTACTAAAAAACCAATAAATTTAGTCAGTGACAAGCATAAATATCAAATGAACACGGTATCAATACCTAATGTGCATAACTTTATTTGCACAAATAAAGAGTTTTTTTTTGCTTTTGTTTCTAGCACAGGACTGATTGAAATGTACTAAATTAATGTAAATTTATTCGTAAAAAGCGATCTTTATCTTCGTTATAAAAGCTACACAAAAGGAATTTCTTGTTTTCGTTTCTATAAATTCTTTACAAACATCTGCAAATGGAAGAAGCTTTCAAGGTCGAGGTGTGCAAAAAATTATAAATTTTTTAATATGGACTTGAGGTTAAATGTTAGAAATTAATTTGAACTATTTTTGCATAATTAGAAAATTTTGAGGATCTAAATTGCATTTCTAAATATCTAAACTTACACTTTGGCTTATTATCTTGATTTTTGGAATTTCCAAACGGAATTTTCAATCAACTGGATTTTAGAAAAATTATACAACTGGATTCTCAGCTTTTTCCAGTCCATACAAAGTCACCAATAACGGTCTAACGTCATCACGTCGACAGAATTATGCAAAATATTCAAGTCTTAAAAAATCTTCTCAAATCCAAAAGATTCCGTAATTCTGCATTTGAAAAAAAAATGCTTACAAAAGAATCCAGCAACATTGCATCTAAGCCATAGACAATGTATCAATGATGGACATTAATCTCCTCTTACTAAGCAAGTAACCGTTACAACTGTTTCTGCCTTGTATGGTCAGATATGATCATTGCAATGGTCATTTGTTTTACAGGATTATAATTTCTCTTCTTTGATTATCATCATTTATTTTTATAGTTTATTTGTAGATTGTTGAGCAAATGCGTTTAATTGATGTGATTTTTCTTTTTTAAATTCTTAAATTGTTGCGATTATTTTCTATGAATTTATTTTATTTTTTTTTTTTTATTATTGTCGGAGATCTTTCGTAGAGATTTCGATTATTAGTTTGCATGACCTGACTGAGATGATGCGAAAAAGTTACGTTATTCTTTATGATACTTATGGATATAGATTCATAAGTTTCTGATTACTTTTTGATCATCTCTAGGAATTTATTTATGAACATTTTAAATCTAACATATTTTGCATGAATATTTAGTCAATTCGAGAGAATATGGTGGTTATGGTGGTGTTTATTGGTCCTTAGTGACTATTATTTTTATATTAGGACTCCAAACACAGCTGCATAGCTATGACATCATCATAGCATGAAAAAGGAGCAAACTTGTCATTTTGCAACTCAATTTGATTAAAATAATCCAAAATATCAATGAACATAGTCACTAGCGACCATAGCACCACCATACCAATTAAAAATTCAATCGTCTTGATTTTTCATCTCCACTGTCAAATTTTTCTAACTTTTTCATTTTTCTTTTCTTTTCTTTTTTTTCTATTTTCTATCTGGAATCGCAGCTCTGTAAATATGGGGGATCAGCAATATGTCCTGAGATGGAACAAACATCACGAAAATCTTAGTAATGGAGTTATCAAATATTTTAAGCGTGAACTTATGTGTGATGTTACAATAACGGTTGGTCCTGGACAGAAACTTAAAGTAAGTTGAGTTTTGCTAAATTTTTGAGCAACCTTTGAGTTTTTTTTTTCTTGCAAACTTTTTCAACTAAAAATTAAAATTTTTCAGGCACATCAAGCGATTCTGTCTGCATGTAGTCCATATTTCGAGAGCATCTTCACCGAAAATACTCACCAAAACGTAACAGTAATGATGGTTAATGTGGATCATGAGATACTGACGGCAATAATAGAATATATGTACAAGGGAGAAGTGAATATAGCTCAAAAACTACTACCAGATTTCCTCAAAACGGCTGCACATTTTCAAGTAAGAATACTCATCAATTCCTCATAAAATCATTCATTTCAATTCTATATTATTTTTGTAGGTAAAAGGACTTGTAGATCCTGAAAATATTGGTCACAATTCCGAATACGATCAGCATTTAACATCAGCATCACCACCGTCCGAAAATAATATATCACGGCATCTAGAGTCGCGATTTCTCAATAGACAATTAATTGCAGAACGATATGATAATGAGAACGAATCAGATTCAATGAATAAAGACTATGATTCAATAAATGATATTGAGAATCGAGCGGAATTGTCGCCAAATTTCGATGATCACATAAGAAAAAGACGTAAAGACTCAAACTGTGATAATAATTCGTTACCACAAAAACGTCTTCATCGTACTCCTTCAGAGTCACATGTAAGTGTCATTTTATATTATACTATGACTGCTTATAATGTACATGACGTATTGTGATATGATGGATGATTTTGGGACAGGGGTTGGATGGATATTGAGAATTTTGACTATTTAAATTGTTTTATATCAATATCTACACAACCTCCTACCCTCAATCATCTTAGACTTTTTTCTCAAATTCAGCAACTTACTTTTATCTTTCGTCATAAAATGCCTGACATTTACAGTAATTAGCATGTTGACACAAACTTTTTTTCAGTATTTATGTTATCTTTTCTCACTTTAATATTCAATTCATTACGATACTCACAAGAAACCTTCTTTCGTTGTCTCAATATTTACTATCTATATCACAAACACACAATAAGCAACAACAAAAAAAGAAAAGAAAAGAAAAAAATATGTTTTTGTGTATGGCTTTTTTAGGCATCCTCGCATAGTAGTTATAAAATTAGTCCATTGCCAAAGTCAAATTCGAATGACATTGATACATCGGAGGGAAAGAGGAAGTCACCAAGCGACCATGCCAATATATTACCACATCAGCCTAGTATTAAACAAGAGGAACGAGAGTCGGATGTAGCGGGATCGCCACAAGTGCATTTATCTTCAAATCCTTTAAATTCTATGTACACGGTAAGTTTTGAGATTTATTTTTATAATTTTTTTTTGGAATTTTATATTGTTGAGGAAGATGAATATTTTTGTTAGTTGATAGACATTTTTTATTTAGAGAATTTTTTTAGAATGAGAAACTTGTTATTATGACAGTAAATTGCAGTGTCCATATTATTTAGAAACAATTAGATTCAGAATGATTTGAACTAAGGAACTTGTGAAAATTCGAAAGCTCATTAAGTTGAACTCTTTTGGGACTAAAACCTTAATCTTCATAAAAGTTTTGTAAGATTCACAATCCTGTCTAAATAATACATTACCCTACAAAACATAATTACCGATATCATACCAAGGAATTTCAATAAAAAAGTCCACAATCTTAACTGTCTTATATTTATCTTCTATGAATTTATATTAATTGTAAAAGTCATTATCACTTCATTTGCTAACCAGTTCTTCAAGAGTACTTAACAATTTTTTTTCGTACTTACCTCATTGTCTCAATTCATAGAAGTAATTACCATCTCTGATAATTACTATCTCCCATCTATGGTAATTCAACCTTCGTCTAGAGAAATTAAGACAAGTAACTGTAACTGAATTAACGAGTTCAAATTAATTACCTTCAATAAATCCTTGGATTTAATTATTGCCAGGCCTAGTTGCAATTAGCAATTTTTTTTAAAGATGGGATGAATTGCGATAAATTGTTCAGGCACATCCTGAAATTGAGGAGGAATTGATGATCTGCCTACTCAATTTTTTTAAATGAAGTTGTTAGACATGAAGCTTCAATTAATCCATAAATTTAATTTGTTTACCAAGAAAAATTCTTACATAAAAGTGAATTTCTCTTCATTAACTGCTGATGCAGCACAGGCTCATGAATATTTAAATTGATGCTGATGTTCATTAAAAGGTTCTTTACTGTACTTTGAAAAAGAGTCATGGTTAATTATTTAGCGGTAATTGAGAGATTCACATTGATTGAGAATTTTTTTACAGTTTAGTTGCTGTACAGTAAATTGATGTGATTTAGACATAATAGCCAATATTGTTCAATTGCTTTTAAATCGCACGTAATCTTCAAAAAATTTCCGTTACAATTCTAGCATCATTTTTTATTCATTAAATTATTAAGAACTTTAACTTTGATCATTAGCATGGAACTTTATATTCATGCAGAGTAAAGTCCTAACAAAAAATATGAGCTATTAATGACAACTGAGCGTGCAGACCACCAATGATCAACATATAATTAATTTCATTTTTTTTATCTCTTCTTGTACAAATAGAAAAATATTATTTATGTTCTTCGAAAATTCTATCCTAATAAATGTCTTAAGTCTGACTCCTTATAAACAGGATATTCATGCTGTTTAATTATTAATGGTTCAACAAATCAGCGCCATTTGGAGAATATAATAAAATTAGGAAACTTGCTAATGATTATTTTTTTAGGATTCATTTAAAAATGCTTGGAAGTTTTAACAAATAAAAAAATGCGTCCAACTCACCATACATCCAGTAAAATTCTAATACTTGACAGCCTCAAATTAATTCAAATTCGCCATTCATTTCTTAACGAGCATACAACTCTCAAGTCTATCCACGATTGTTGCATACCATGACCCATAACATAGCGATAAATTTCGACTCAAAGACTGCAATTTACTGTTATGATGATACAAGTTTCATTTTTTTTACATCTTTATTTTCTTATTTCTTATTTTTTGCGATTTGTCTAGGTTTTTTCTTTTAGAAAAAAATACGATAAGAGAATTTTTTGTTGCTATTTTAATTTATTACACATTTACTATCTATCATTTGATATAAGAATACATTTATTAATTAATTATACAGTCATGAAAGTAATAAGAAAAATATTTCATCAATCAGCATGTGCATAAAAAAGTATATATTTAGGAGTTAAACAACTTCTTATCAAAGATTCAGAAAGTTTCACATTTTTATTGAGCGGTGAAAATTAACATTTAATAATGTTGGTGATAGGAGATATTGTCGCATTTGAATTTTAGTATGGTTGTAACACACATAAAAAATTTTAAAGATTGGAATCTGGCGCGTGTAAATTTGGTTTCATTTAGTACGATCACTTTTTAGTGGGTAAGGGGGTCTAGGATTTTGTAGCAGATCGTGCAAAAAAAATTTTTGTTCAATGCAAAAAACGTAACAAGAGAGGGAGGGGAGGGGGGTCTAAAAAGTCCTTTTTTGCGTAACATACTAAGTGAACTATCCCTAAATGGGGACATACTCGTTTGATTTAAGTCTAATTGAAATATTGTAAATATTTTATGGGAGTATTTTCAACATTATTTTTGCAATAGAAATTCATATATTCTTCTAAATATTTAGGAATTTAGGGGATTTAAATATTTCTGAATATTTAGGATGCTTAAACCTATCGAAACCTTCAAAATCCTCACAATAGTCTCACCTCTCGAAATTATCTCTGAATCAACTCATCAAGTTACTAAAAAAAGATTTTTTATGTATTTTTGGCTAGAAGTTGTTGACATTTTTACTATCATTGATATTAATAATCATCCAAACATGAGAAAGGCATTATAAAATATTTAAAAACTGTATATCAAAAAAAGACCATCTGCAAAATCGCTTTGATTCAAAATTTAATCACTTGATACATTGTGTGAAATTAATATGCGATAATTAACGTCTCGAGGCTAATGTTGAGGTTACAAAAGAAATAAATAAAAATAAACAAAAAAACTTGAAAATGAAAATTTGAAGGATTTTCAAGGCACAAAATTAAAAGAAAAAATCTAAACAAATGTTCAAAAAATAAAATTAAAAAAAAAAAAAATACAAAAAATAGTTTGTAGTTAGAAATAAATTTTCTAAATCTCAAAAAATCCTTCTCTTTTTCCTTCTCATGTTGCCGCACATGCCT
The DNA here is from genome assembly GCA_026123125.1 of Chironomus striatipennis. Classification (NCBI taxonomy): domain Eukaryota; kingdom Metazoa; phylum Arthropoda; class Insecta; order Diptera; family Chironomidae; genus Chironomus; species Chironomus striatipennis. The sequence continues at coordinate 12,925,880 of CM047394.1, read as the reverse complement.
CACTCATACACACACACATACATACACTCACAAATCACTAAATATCTAATGAAAATAGATTAGTCGAGTGGTTGTGTCAAGTGATAAAGATAATTCCAAAGTGCCACAAAATGTAAAGCAATCAACAAATCTATATGATCAACAAATCGAAATGACACCAATGATATCAATGACAACATCAAATTTATCCGATGAGACGGAAAAGAAATTCACAAAATTTCTTCATGAGACAACAAAACTCTTTTATGGGACGAGTAATAAAGCACAAAATATGCCATCGACATCAAGCATGTCGACACAACAAAATTCACCATCAAATACATCAACATCACGTAAAACTGGACGCTTTCGACCGAATTGGTTGGAGCAATTTAAATGGTTGAAATATGATGAAATCAATAATACAATGTACTGCATTTATTGTCGTAAATGGAGCTGCGATATACCTGACATACGTACATCCTTCGTTGAAGGCAATTCAAATTTTCGTTTAGAGATTGTAAATCATCATGATAAATGTAAAGCACACAAGATGTGTCATGAGCGTGAACTTAAATCACTGCAACAGCAGTTGTAGAAATTTTGCATATATTTTTTTTTTTGTTTATTGAGACTTGAATTGATTGAATTTTGATGTACAGGATCTCTCTCATGTTATACGGTTATTGTTATAGATATTGACAAATTATTATTATTATTATTATTATTGAGATTTAGATGATGATGAAGACAGATGATAGTATTTAGAGTTTGGGGGTTAAGACAGTGAGATTTCAAATTTTTATGAATAATCTAAGGATTTATGTAAAATTAGAACCCCAAAAAATTTAAAAAATATTAAATAATCCTAGATTTATAATTTTTAAAGACTAGTAAATTTTTAATTTATCCATCTTTTGTCCAACACAAAATAGTTTAACAAAATAAAGAATACATAATTTCTAATAGATATGTTAGAGTTAGATAGATTTGTAGACTGTAAAATACATTTTTCCTATTAAATTACATTAAAGATTAAAATGCGATCACAAAACTTGGTAGATACAGGCACATATAACAAAAATGGACATGCATGATTCAATGAAATATTTTTTTTAAATTTTTTATCATTTTTAATCATAATTATTCTATGACAAAAATAAAAATAGCAGTAGAAAATAAATCGGAAATTAATACTTCATTATTTCTAAAAGAAAAAGCTTTTATTTTTTAATTTTCATAGAAATACTCGAAAAATAAAAAACTTTAAATAAATTTGAAAAAAATATTCTACTTTTAGCCTGGGTCAGGAATTCCACCTCCGCCATTTCCCCAAGGTCCAGTCGACATCTTAAATAGTGTAGGACTACATGCCAACAGTGAGCCTGAGAATGAGCAACCCATTCCCCATATAGAGCCCGGAAACGAAATCGATGGTGAGTTCAAATTATTTCCACAAATATTCTCCTTTTGAATTGATTGATAAAAAAAAAATAATTAATTGATGAAAGACTATAACTCTCTATGATTTTTTTTTAATTTTATATACATCTCTACCCTATATTTGAGTTAATATATACATATTTCGTTAATTTAATTTTCTCTAAAAAAAATGAATATGAATAATAATGACAAAGATAATGAATAATTAATTCGATTAGGAACAGTGAAAAAACATTTAAATTTGAATAATTTCTTTTGTGGATGTGGATGAGAGTATGAACATAACTAGCAGTATTTCGTCACAATCAGCATTTTCAGATATCTTGACTGTAATTTTGAAAATTTCTAATTTTCATGACTTTTTGATAAAATATTTCTATAGCCAAGCTACTATTGGCATAGTTAGGAAAAACTGTGTTTTTTTTTTAAAAAAAAATATTCCAAATCAAAATTCTCAATTTTACTAGAAAAGGTTAAAACCTGGTGATTCAGTTTTGTAGAATAATCAATTTGATTCAACTTTAATTCCATTTTTTTTTTTAAAAAAAAATATATTCTTCGAGATCAAATTCAAAATTCTAGTAGATTTTGGCACAGATTTCTTTCCAAAACTATTTCTGATTAGCAATTCTCTTAAAAATGATTATATCGACCCCTAATTGAATAAAAATAATTTTTCAAAAAAGTATCTCAATAAAAGCTGCTAGAGTCATAACCATCAAATAAACCTCAAAAAAATGTAAAAAGAATTATCAAATTTCAATGTTTGATCTCATGGAAATTTGTACAAAAAAATGTAAATTTTGCTTTCAATAACTAATTTTTGTAGTTTTTTAATTACCACTATATTATTTCTCATTTATTCTTTTTAACTTTTATTACTTTTTTTATATAATATATTTACATCGTAAAAGAATCAATACCTGAAATAGACAAAAAAAAATACATAAGATGATAAGATATTAAAACTTTTTTCAAAAAATGCGAGTAGCAAGCCCACTCTGATTTTTTTGAAAAGACCAAAAACCATTTAAATCAATTGATGAATAATAGATAATATAATAATATATTTTACTTACTCATATTCTTATACATAATTTTTATAATTAAAATATTTTTTTAAACAACCATAAAAAAATTTGACATAAAAAATATAAGCAATTCAATTAATTTCAATTTTTTTTTTAAAAAAAATAATAATAAAATGCCACGCCACGCAAATTTTCAAAATCATGTCATGGATCTAACATAATCAAGCGTAATTGAAATTTTTGTTCATTACTCAAATGTCAATTTTCAAATCCCGCTTTGTTTTATGTTAGATCGATTTATTTTTGAGGATAGGATTACTTTTTTAAAAAAATATAGAAATGAAATAATTATCACAGATTTGAAAATAGAAAAATTTAAAATAACCTTAAAAAATTCTTTTTTTAAATTAATTTTTTTTATGAAGATTCCAAAATTTAATTTTCATTTTTTTGTTGATTATGAAAATTATTGCGCTAATTAAAAAGTCAAACCACAAAAAATTTCACAATAGTTAAAATGTGTTGACGCAAATCTTTAGATTGCTTATGCTACTACTTTTTACTATATATTTTTTTCCTATCAATTAAGATGAAAATTAGATGCTGTGGGATAATTTTTGTGTGATTTTTTAGATTTTGTTTGAATTAGCAGAAATTTATGAATTTTATTGTGAAAGTGTTAATCAGTATGGGAAAATATTTGTGGGTGTGGTAAATTTGCAAACTAGGTTGAATTTAAAATATATAAAATTGCAAATAAATCTTCAAAATTTTATTTTAATTTCAATAACTCAATTTTAAAAAATATCAAGATTTCAAAAGTAAGATTTTTAAAAAATTAAAAATTTTGGAGCAAAAAAATATTTTCAAGATTTATGAAGAAAATAAAATTTTGAAACAAAAATATCTTAGCATCTAATTTTCATTTAAACGCTTCTCCACCACTTTTTACCAAACTCTCAAATAATTAAAACTTTGCATGCATTTTTATTGCTTACTTAATAAAATTCCAAAGAATCCATTTCTAGAGGTAAAATTTGTGCAGTTAGTGAATATAAAATCTCTATTATAAAAACTTTAATAAAATTATTTAAATTTCTAGATTTAATTTAATTTTGTTTGTATTTTAAACTGATCGCGTGATAATTATTAAAAATTGATTAAAGAATGATAATTATTTACCATTACAAGAGATAATCCACAAGCTGCATAAATTTCACTTCCGTTCTGCACGCATGTACATTTTATAAATTACACCTTTGGTTACAAGACCGTAACAACTAAAAAAATCTTAATATTTAATTAACTTTTATTTATAGTTTGTATAATTTTTTGATTAATTTTTGTTCCGTACTTTTATATTTTATTTTTGCATAAAAACCTGTAAATATTTTTCAATGTTCAGACATGAAAATTTTTTTAGTATAAAAAAACAAAAAAAAAATATGATAAAAAAATTATAATAGAGAAAAATCATTAATTCATTTACTTATAACATGTAATTTAAACGTGAGAACAAAAACCAGTAGAATAAAAAAAATATTTTTGATCGAAAAAAAACCGATAAGAATTGATGCTTAATGTGGATGATGTCAAAAAAATTAAGTAATGACGTGAAATGTCCAGTATGAATAGTATCATATAGTGAGAGATAGTTTGTCGAATGTGATCCTCCAACAACCAGGCACTTTGTCACTAAAAATACCAAAAAAATATATATAATCCAATTCGATGTGTGATTGATGATCAATTGGACGACTTTTTTTTTCTAATTCGATTATTCACAAATGAAAAATTTTTTGAATGAAATTCTTAACAAAAAAAAAACTTAAAAATTCAAATTTTTTTATAATTTTTTTGCGGGGGTGAATTTTTTGTTTAACGTTTTTAAATTTTGAATTTTACTCGAAATTGACGAAAAAGAAAAATTCTCTCCCCTGAATTCTAATAGAGAATTTGCCTTAAACAACCTTAATTTTTTAATTTGTCCTTTTGAGTTGATTTTATATTAATTATTTACATAAAAAAATCAAAAATTGGCATATTCGGGTGGAAACTGTATGTTTCATTTTATACCTTTTAGTTTTGTAAGCTATAATCAGAACATAATCAATCTATAATAATCACTAGATGAGATAAATGAGTAGATGTCGCATTTTAATGAATTTCTAGATGAACTTTTTTCATTTTTCTTATGATTTTCATAATATATATATACCTAAATATACATACATATCAATATGAGCCGCCACATAAATAGTCCACAAAAATATAATAAAAAATAATAGTTTATGCCTTTAAGCCCTCATTTTTCTCATTTGAAATTCATTAAAAGTTGTAACTCGAAATTATTGCCGTACATAAATTACTGAAATACAAACTTTTATGATCGTGAATTGAATGTTAACATCGTGACGATAAAAAATCTTTCTTCATGGTTAGTTGGTCGCCTAATAATTATTGCATATTATGATGTATGCAAGGATAGTTTAACTAGTCGTATAATTTCTGCACACGGTAATTTTTTAATGATGGACTTTTTTGTTCATTTTGATGGGAGAATTAAGATAAGGAACATTGTTTGTATGCACACTAATGGCCACTGACTTTGGTGTCTTGAATATTTAATTATGACCGTTTGTGCTTCAAGTTTGCATATTAAAAATTGACAATGAAATATAAAATTATGAATTTTTGATAAATCATGACTTATAATTTACACATTTTGAATTTAGTGTCAAGAATAATTTAACGGTAAGTTTGAATTAATTTTAATAGGTTCCGCAAATAATTAAAATTATTTCAGTAATTTATCTAAAATTCTAAATTAAAAAAATCCTTCAATCAAAATTAAAATTTTAGTGCCAACGTAATTCCACAAATAAAAATTGAACAAACATCAACTACAACTTTTAATGAATCCACAGCTTGAGAAGAATGAGAAGTGATCCCCAAAAAATTCGGAGAATAAAATTTAAAAATCTAAAAAACCCTCATTTTTCTGTTTATATAATGAATTTAGAGCATATTAATCTATATATTTTTTGATTAGGTAGAAAAATACTTTTGTTAATAAATGTTAGTGCATCCCCAAAAATAATATATAAAAAAATTAAACATTCCAGACAAAATTCCTTCTGAAAGTCAACATTGCCTTAATACATATTTATATACCTTTTAGATAAATGCGATAGAATTTATATTTTTTGTGTTTTTTTCATATGATAGATGATCCTTAAATTCATGATATGGAATTTGACCAAAGCCAAGTTTGTTTTAGTTTTTTTTTCTTTTTTTACATCCAAAATTGCCAAAATTTTGTTTAAACAAAAAAGTTTTTGAAAGCAGAAATTAACTTCGTCAAATTGTTTTAATTTCATTATTATTAAAAATTATGAAAAGTAAACAAAAAAAAAATCAAAATCCAAAAAAATAATTTTTAATTTAATTCCTAATTTTAAAACAAAATTATTAAATTCTTTTTATAAAAAAAATTGAGAAAATTTGTGTGGTGAGTCGATTCGTGACGCCATATGTGCCTGTGTTGTTGCAGGTGATCGAAGTAGCATGAGTTATCATCCGATGGCGTCACGCGGTCACCACGTTAATGCAGGCAGTAATTTTTTGGGAGGTCCATACGGAAATCACAGTGGCATAATACAGAATTTTTTAACAAACGGACAAACAACTCGGGGTAGTACAGGGTCGTCATCAACACGTCGTGATCATAACATTGACTATTCAGCATTATTTGTTCAACTTTCCGGAACATTTCCAACATTATATCGATGCGTGAGTTGTCATAAAACGGTGTCTAATCGATGGCACCATGCAAATATACATCGTCCACAAAAGCATGAATGTCCTGATTGTCATCAAATCTTTACGCGTCGTGATAACATGAAAGCACATCGTAAAGTTAAACACGCTTTTTGAAACGATATTTTTCGTCAACTTGTACATATGTGATCAACGTATATTTATTGAGATAAAAAATATACAAAAAAAAAATTGAAAGAAGTATACATAAATATAAATATATAGAAAATTGTTATAATTATTATCATTATATATACATATTATTAGTACTTACTACTTCCTATTAGTGACAAATAATTTAATTAACAACACATAAAAAACACATGAAACTTAATGAGACGATTTTTCTTGACTGTGGAATTTTGAATGAATATTTCAAGGATCAGTCGTGAAGAATTCATAACCTTAAATGGATCAAAATTAAATTCAAAACGAGCAGTTTTGTCTTCTGTTTCGAAATAGACTGAAAACTAAAATCTAATCATCAGATTTCATTACTTAAAGGACTTATGCTTGGATTTAATATTTGTTCATTTTATTAAGGTTATACGAATTTAGAGTTTGAAGGTCTATTAGCTTGATAAATTTTAATTTTAAATATTGAATTTATTAAAACGAATTCAACATATCTTGATGATGAAACTTCTGCAAAAAAGTTCAACCTACAAGCCCACCAATTCAAGAGAATATCAGCAACAATAACTTATTTATGAAAAATTCAAATTTCTGCTGTCAATAATTCACATTTCACAAAAGCTGACAACAAATTATTTCATTAATGTCCCAAAAATAATTTTTAACTCTAAAATTATCGGTGAATCTTAATTTATCAATTCTTCTCCAAAATTTTCATAAAACAATTTTAATTCCATTTGACCTTTAAATATCTTCAAGTTCAACCAATTCACAAAATTTACAAGCTATCAGACCATCATACCCTTCCAACCATCTTCAAAAACCAGTCAATCCAGAAATAATAGCATGTAAATCCATAAAGGAAAGGGCGAAGGAAACTTTAATAAGCAGGATATTTCTTCTCTCTATCTCAATTTTAAAAAAAGATATGAAAAAATTGTTCTCATATTTTGAAGCAGGAAATTTTCTCTATTAAAATTAAATTTCCTAGGCTGATGCAACAGATTCACATGATACTTGCACATCCATACGACATAAAGAGAGAGGAGAAATTTTGATAACAAAATTTAATAAACATGGACGTAGACAATATATATTATTATATATATTATGATTATTATCATATATATTTATATTATTAACTTATGATATATGAAAATGAAAGAGAAGAAGAAGAAACTTTTACAGTAACAGTAGACCAAAGATTTTAATTTAATTTCACCCAAAGATATAAGGAATAAATAAACAAAAATTATAAAAATGAAACTAAGGATGAAACATACACGTATACAGAATTTAAAGTGAAACATGAAACCAAAGAAAAAATGAAGAAATTTTTCGTTCCAGTTTTTATGTAGTAAATGTGTCATATTATAGTCTATGGGGATATTGGAGAGATTAACGTTGTGGTTGTGATTTCGGACTTATGTCTATATATGGATGTAACTTATGAAAGATTAAGTTTGAGTTCTGTCAAATTTAAAGTTTCATCAAATTTAATTAGAAAAATTGTAAAAAAAATTATGAATTTAGGTTCAATTCCCCTGAAGAATTAAATTTTTAAAAATCAGATCAATATTTATATTTTTAAGTTCTTGAATGAATTTATTATGCAAATTAATTAATATGAATTTACTGAAATTTTAACTAACTTTTCATCTTAAACCTTAGAATTATTTAAATGATTTAATTTTCAATGGTGAGCCCACATTTTTCCACAACTTTTTGAAATTATACAAAGAATATTATGTTATCTTCAATATTTAGGAATCAATTATTGGAGTTCAATACAAATCTCTTGATAATATTTGACTATATTAGTCAAGCATTGCATGCCCTAGACATTTTTCAATGTAATAATCAATTAACTACCACTTTAATCCCTTCAATACCCCAAACAGACAAGTAGAATAAATTTTCAATTAAAACTCATTTTCCTCTTTACGTACATTAAAAAAAAAAAAAGAAAATAAGTCGAAGCAGCAACTTAGTATTGATTAAATTAAAAATAGTAACTTAATTAAATAATTTTTAAATCCACCCATCCATTGCAATGGTCAACAATATTCCAATTCTAGTCAAATATTCATCTTCTAGTCATTCAAGCTTTATAGACATTAAAACTTAGTTAAATTAAATTTGTCAAATCTAATTAAGTCAGCAACGAGCAACAAATTAAATTATGAAGTAGTTTTAATTGATTTACTTTCCATGCCAAAAACTAAATGATGTTTATTTCTATGTACATTACTTTTCATTGCACACAAACATACACAAATGTCTCTGGATGTTGTTGTTAAGTCTCTAACTCAAAAGTTTTCCTTATGGAAGGATTAACTTTGTAATTTATTCAAACACTTCTTTCTGTCTTTTCAAAAGTTTTACTACTTTTATGTTAACTTATTGTTTTTTTTTATTATTATTTGTCTTATTATTTCATCTGTAAATGTAGCAGTTGAAATGCAATGGTTTAAAATTAAAATTTATTTTCTTTTCTGAAATATGGCCGAAACAAGGAGGAAGATATTAAAATTGTAAAAAAAAGTCAACATAGCTCTTGAACAGTTGTAAATTAAACATTTGGAAAGGAACTTTTCGATTTGAGAAAGTTTTCAATTTTGTTTACTTTTTACTTTTCTTGGACAGTCCAGTTCAATGAAGTATGTTTGAATTGTAGACAAGAAGATTGTGTAAATTGCTTCGAATTGATTTTTTAAGATTCTTGACATAGAAATTAAAAATATATTTTTTAAAAAAGAGTTTCTTGTAGAATTGATAATTTTTGGTTTGTTTGAAAGGTTGAAAAGTAACTGATGAAAAATAGACTTGGAACTGAAAAAACAATGACGCAAAATTTATGAAGATTTTGCTTCCATTGAATTTTTTGTTTATAATCTTTAAAATTTTCTCTACCATTGCATTTTAATGTGAAACTTACAAAAATCACAAAAACCTTTAGTTTGTGACTAAAAAAATGCTTTTCTTACAACAAACTTAATTTTTCAAAAAAATCTTCTGTTTAATTGTTTCTTAAATGTGATAATTTCCTATCAATGTTATTTGTTTTAAATTTAAATAAATTCTTCACCATAAAATATGTTGCAATACCCTATCTGTAATAAATGTAGTAGATTTAATTAAAAATCGTTTAGTGCTCAAAAAATGTTGACTATTGCAAAAAAAAATAATTCATTTAATTTCAAAGTTAAATCTTTGATTTTTTGTAAGAAGCTTTTGTCATTTTAGTAATGATTACTTCATAGTTGTTTACCTTACTTCCATGCACAAAGAAGTTGTGTTAATTAGGAAGTAAATCCCAATATTTTTAATGAATACGAAAATAAACATTTTTAGTGAAAAGTTAAAGAATTGTAAAGAAAAAATAATAAAATAACAATAGATCCCATTCTTCCAAAAGAGGAAAAAATTTAAACATTTTTTAGATAAAAATTCCGTTAATTTTTATAAGTAGTTGTTACTTTAATAATTAATTTTAAATTAACGAAGAAAATAGCAATGATATTAGATTTAATTTAGTGAATTACAAGATCCCATAGAATTAATTGTTATAAGAAGAAGAGATGGACATTTAGTGTTGATAGATTAAAAAAGTGGAAAATTTGATGATTTTAAAAATCTGAGTAGGAAAAATTTAAATTAATTTATAATTTTTTAAAAGTTAAAATTTTAAATATTCAGTCTCAGAAAACCAATCGAATCTCAAAATGTTACCCAATTCAGGAAAAAATGCTCAAAATTATCTCAATTTATTTCTAAAAACTTTAAATAAAATTCGTTCAAATTAAATTTAAAAAAATTAAAACATTTTTATTAAAAAAGAATTTGAGGAAAATGAAAAGTTTTTTAATTATTAATTAATTAAATTCATTTACATTTGTTTCTTGTTTCACAAAAACTTAATTTATTTTAAAACAATTAAAAAATTAAATGTAATTTACTCTTTTTTGTACAAATTAAGAACTAAAAATTTTTAAGTTTGACTCAGAAAAAGAAAAAAATAAAAAGTCTAGTCGAGGACATGAAAAATTGTTAATGAAATGTATGAAAAAAATCCTTTTTTTGATAAGCAATTAAATTTTAAATTAATATACAGTTATTAAAAAATGACCGAATTGTTGATTGAACAGACAAATAAGTTACACATTAAACACAAAAAATTGAACAACAACAATAATTAATAATAATTATTATTAAAATAATAATAACAATAATTTTTTGGTGTTGGTTGGTGAAGTATTTTCTTAACTTTTTTATTTTATATATTCGCAAATATTAATAATTTTTTGTTGACAAATTCAAATTTTCTTATAATTATTCTGTGCATATTTATGAGATTATGTCACATAATGACGCGCAATTTGTTGATTAGTTTTTAATTTAACAAAATTTGCAAAATTTTCCTAAAACACAGCGAAAATTTTTAATTGTTGGGTTAGTGGGGTATTGAATTTGTGTGAAGGTTGAAGTCGCAAATGAATATGATTCAGAATTGCATTTTGGGATGGGGTAAAATATAAAAACCTCAATTTTTCTATAATAATCTGAAGTTTTGAGAAAAATTCGAACTAAAAAAAGATTAAAATATTTTTCATTTTAAAATTCAAGGAGTTCAAATCTTAAATGTTAACAAGAAACTTGTGACTTTCACTAAAAAATTTCAAATTCAAACCCCAAACACCCCAAACTTTTAAGCTGTCCAAAAAATTATAATTTTTCTTAATTTTTACTATTTCTTGTTGATGTTTATTGGCTAATATACTTAATGACACACATAAAATATTTGAATTGCTATGTTTTATGAGTGCAACAACAACGACTGTCTCTAAAAAAATTCTTTTTATTATAATTTTAACTCTCAAAAAAAACGCAAAAAATTTCTTTTTTCAAAAATTAAAAATTAAAAAAAAATAATTCTCAATTTAATTGGTTGATAAAAAGTCGGGTTTAAATTTAATGTTTCAGGCTCGAAGGCCTGGCATATGCGTTTAACATTTGAACGATTATCGGGAGGATGCAATCTTCATCGCTGTAAGCTTTGTGGAAAAGTTGTGACGCATATTCGTAATCATTATCATGTACACTTTCCCGGACGGTTTGAATGCCCATTATGTAGAGCTACATACACGAGAAGTGATAATTTACGGACACATTGTAAATTCAAACATCCAATGTTCAATCCTGATACAAGAAAATTTGAAAATTTAATGAACTCATCAATTGCATCACAAACGGCAGCGATAGCAGCAATTGCAGCTGCTAATTCTCTCAATGCCGCTGCATCACTTAATTCGGTCGCACAATCTCAAAATGTTATGCCTGAATGATATAACAGCATACATTGGAATCATTTCCCAGACAATAATTCATCTACCGAGGCAATGGAACCGTCACATTTCTATATGGATGAACAAATGAATGGCGGTTTTACACCCTTGGCTGATTTAATGTTTGATTTCCTTCGTACTTCATGTACCGGTTGAGGTTCGAATATGGAATCAAAATATTAGTTATTGTCGACTGGGATTGATTTATGGAAATGTACACACAATCAAACAAAAAAAAAAAAAAAAAACAGAACTGTAAAAAAATTAAGCTAAATTAATGAGAATTTCATTGGAATCTCGTGGGATGATAATGATGATGATGATGATGACGATGGTGTTGATGATAATTGAAGCTGTTAATAAGTTAATTCACCAGCATTTATTTAGATTTAAAGAATTTACATTAAGTGGATGTTTTGGTCCTGATATTCAGACATGGACAGACTGTGTTAATTATTCATGAATTTTAACCAGAACTTCATGAACATTTTTGAGGTTATCTCATGCCAATATCACTGCCAAGCACCATTAAGTGGCTATTTTTGTCTTTTTTAATTCATTTTTCTTTTCAAATTATATTTTTTTATACAATTTATTTAACGTGAAAAGAGAATTTTATTTAAAGTATACATGATGAACCTACAAATCATTTTTTATTAATTTATGATTTTTCCATTCAATTTCCGTTCATAATTTTTTATTTTGTTACGTAAGAAAACAATTTTCCAATCTCCAATAGTTACAAATTATATAATACTAATAATTTAAAATTAGATTAATGATAATTGTTGAACGACTAATGAAACAATTTTGCAGTCAAATTTATGATATTTCTGAAAATTTTTAGTTCAAAGTGTCGAATTTTGTGCTTTATGTTGGAAAGAGTAATTTTTGAGAATTTTTGTTGATTTAATTTATTCAAATTAATATTTTGAGGGTGTTCTTTTGAAAATCTCTATGAATTTCAATTTCTGTTGAAACTTTTAAAAAACTTTAATTCATGAACTAAAAAAAAAAATGAAAAACAAAAAAGTTTTAAAAAATGTTAAATTTTGACTTTTCTAAATGGAAAAAACATTTCCTTTCTAAATTTTAAGATTCTAAAATCTTAAAATTTGACTCTAGTCTTTGAAATTTAAATATCTTAAATTTTCAAATTATTATTTATGTTCATAATATTAATATTATTTTATTTTTACCTTTCAAAATTTATCCTCTCCAACAAATAATCAAGCCAATATTCGTCCCAAAAAATAATTACAACCTTATACGTTATTTTTTCTCAAAAAACTACACCATAAAAATACTTTCAATTAACAAAATGTTATGTTCAAGACAAACGGAAATAAAAGCACAAAAAATTAACTAAAAACTGAGAAAAAAGTTAAGAAAAGTGTAACAGATGAGAAATTCGAATCAAAAATAATTATAAACTGCAAGATAATAGTAAACATAAGAGAACTCTACAACAAATATCTGATACTAAGAAAAAAATAGCAGAGATTACATAAACCTAATAGAAACATAAACGTGAATGATAAGAGAAAAAAATACGAAAAAAAATAATTGCAATATTTGTAGACGGGCATATTAGAAACATTAGAGATATTTATTACAATTATACACAAGATGAAAACATAATAGGATGAATGAGATACAACATGTAGCACGTTTTACTGTCACGAAACATGTTTTTGTAATAATTTTAAAATAATAATTTTTTTTCCTTAACATAATTAATGATTTTATGTGCAATAGAAATGAAACTTGAAGTCAAAAAATATTTTTTATTATTTTTTTTCTGTTTTAAAATAAACGATGTGAAATTCTTTGTTACCTCCATAATTTTACCTGACTTTGATTTGATTCGTTTGAAATAATTCGATCGGGATGGGTTGGTAGAGGTATGTTGGTATTCAATAGATTTTGACTATGAAAAATTGAAATTTTGGTAAAATTTTAGTACATTTTCAAAAGCTTTGAATTTTTAACAAAATTAATTTTTTTTAAAAAAAAAACTGTCAAAATTTTTTTGATCCCCTAAAAATACCCCTTACAAAACCCATATCAAAGTAATTTTTTATTTAAAGAGACGGGCTTTTGCAATATTTCTTACGTACTACCTCAGAAACTTGTGTAATTATGTTAATTGTTTTTTATATAATTTTTTAAATTAATTTTAAAAATGATTCAAATGAAAAGAAAAGGAAGAAAAAAATGACAGTAAAATGTATAACGACGAGTTAATTTAAATTGAGAAATTCATGCTGAATTTTTGTGGTAGTGATTTGAGAGTTTGGTTGAATTTTAAGGTTTTATGGAAGATATTAGATTGTTTGCAAATTTTGTTAAAAATGAAAAGAATTAATTTTTTTAATTTTAAAAATTTTTTTTTTAAAATTCCTAAAATTTGGAGAATTTTCATTCAAAATTTTTTACAATTGAAACAAAATTTTCAATTTAAATTTTTATTACTTTTTTGAAGAAATAAAAGAATCTAAGATCCATAAAATTTTAAAATCTCATCCCTTAAAACTCAAACCGTAAAAGTTTTTAACTGAATTTTTCACATAATTCAAAAAGCAGATCTAAAATTACAGCAAATTGATGAAATAAAATAAAATTAGTAAATACAAAAAAATTCATATATTTATGTTAAAGTCCCATTTTTGTTGATATTTTTTATTAATTTTTATTTCCCCATTTTTCCAATGTGTTTATTTTCTTTTACAAGAAATTATATTGAAACTTTTTATTGATATTAAAAGAAAGGAAAGCCTTTTTTTAATTTTACACATGAAACACATGAAATGGAACGAATTTGTTTATGTTGGTCGAGATAGGAATGTGATAATGGATTTTTTAAGCATAAAGAAAATGCACAAGCATTATGAAACTTTTAGTGATTTTTCAAAACTCTTTTTTGTTGTCTTTTTCTTAAAAATTAAAAATAATTTTTTGTACGATATTTAAATATTTGGGTGGGGGTTGTTTGTTCAATCCTAACCTAAATATCAAATAAGTGAAAAAATAAATAATATGGTGCTAATATGCGAAAATAAAAACAAGTAATTTATGTGTAGTTAATTAATTCTTCATACACATACCTACACATATTTTTTTTAAAGTAATGAACGAAAAAAAAATATATGAAAAAAAATTATTAAAAAAATAAATTTAAGGATGATAAAAAAAGTAAATTGTTTGTGATCTGCTGTTTAGAGAAAAGTCAATAAAAATGCAATGAATATGATAAATATGATGGAATGATAATGATTAGTTTATTAGGGAAATCTTACGTGCAATATTAACCTAGTTAATTATTTATTTTAATTCTTTGCTGAATATTAGTTATTTAGTTTTTTTCTTCCATATACACAATACAATTTATCAATGATGAATGAATATTTTAGGAAATGAAAATGAAACTCAGAAGCATACATACAGTTTTTTTTAATAGATGACAAAATAAAATGTTAAATTATATACATTTAGAGAAATTGTACAGGAATACAAAATGTTGATCGTGAGTGGATTGGGATGAGGATTCTTGTGGAATGAGCTTTAAATGAGTTTTGTGATTTGATTCTATGAAGAATCTTCTTAATGGAAAGTTCAATAAGGTTCAATAATTATGATAATGAGGGAAATGGAAAGTTTAAATGAGCATTACTGTCTGAATTTTATGATTGATTGGATATTTGATTTTAAGCGTCAAATTGAAGGCAAATGGAAGGATTCATAATTATTTGGAGCTTATTAAATCTTATTTAATGGTTTGATGTTTGTTGCAAATTAAAGCAACAATTTTATTTTTTATGTTAGAATTTTCAAAAAGATCGAATCTTAATGAAAAAGTAAAGCAAAAAACCAAAACTTTTTGATTCAAAATTTAAATTTTTTGATTCAAAATTTAAATTTTTTGATTCAAAAATTAAATTTTTTGATTCAAAACTTAAATTTTTTGATTCAAAATTTAAATTTTTTGATTCAAAATTTAAATTTTTTAATCAAATATTTTTTGAACTCAAAATTTAAATTTTTTGCTTCAAAATTTAAATTTTTTGATTCAAAAATTAAATTTTTTAATCAAATAATTTTTGAACACAAAATTTAAATTTTTTGACTCAAAAATTCAAATTTTTCAATTAAAAAATTTGAATTTTTAAATTAAAAAAATTTAATTTAAAATTTTGAAAATTGGAACTTAATTTTGATCAAAATAAGAATTCTAGTTTTTCATTTAAAAACTCTTAAAAGTATCACTAAAACAAGAATTTATCTCCCACTTACTAATCAACATACAAAATTTTTTTTTGTGAATGTGACATAAAAAAAAGCTGATGAATAAGTTAAATAATGATAACTAATTTAAAGAAAAAAAAAGTGAAAAGGATAAAAAATATAAAAAAAATTATTATCTTATCAACATAGTTAGATAGGAAAGGATATTTTTTTAAAAATTGTAAGACAAATTAACCAAGAATGAACCATAAAAAAGTGAATTATGATTCGATAAAACCATAATTTTTATAATAAATGATCACAGATCGTAGCAGTGAGGTATTTTGAAACTCATACATTTAAATAAAATAAAAAATGAAAGAATATAGAATACATATATGGAAAGAAAAAAAAATTATTTTCTAGAACATTTTCTAATGCCATTTTCATTTCACTCATTGCTACTCATTAAGGAAGGAAAAAAATTGAACAAACAATTTTAAAAATTGAAAAAAATATAAAAATAGTAAGCAGAAAAAAACAACATATTTGAGTTAAATGTATGACAGCAAATACAATATGCTTTTAAAAAATGAAAGAAAAAAAAAACAATTAATAAAAATCAAAAATTTCGAACAAAAAAAAACTGGAAATATATTTTGAAGTATTATGTTTATTTGTAATATATAATTATTATTATTATTACTATCATTATTTTTATTATTAGCATATTAGTGGTTGCAGATGTCAAATATGATTCATCGACTCTATTTTACTCTTTTATTCTGTGATGATAACTGATAAATCATTTAATAATTATTATAAAACACACGCATATATAATATAATAATTTTAAAAATATATCTTTTTATTAATCGATTAATTAAATGGGTTAATGATGTTCCTATGTACACACAACATATAAAAAATTTTACTGACTATTTTTTTCTCTCATTTAAATGGCATTGGAGTTGAATGAAAATAACTCTGGAAGATTGTAATCTGGTGGATTTTAGTATTAAGTTGATTACATTATTTTGTTTAAAAAATTATATTTTGTTGAAATATTTAAACATATCTGATACAACAAATCTGATGAAATTTAAAACTGAACTGTATTTCAGTTAAATTCAGTTTTGGATTTAATGAACATTTTTGTGAGTTTTGTGAATCAAAAGAATTAAAGGTTGACTTTAACGATTTGTAAAAAAATTATTAAAATATGTAAATTTTAATTTAAAGAAAATCAATTTTTTTGAATACTTAACTAAATTTAAAAAGTTTAAAGTTTGAAAAATTATTTTCAAAAAAAAAATTAAATCAAAAAATTTTAAAATTTTTTGAAAAATCAACTTAAAATCTTTGTCCATTAGAAAACAGATCAATTCTCGAAACTCATTCAATTCTAGCCATTTTTGCTAATTTTTTCCAACTTAATTTATATTCTTCTTAATTAATTACTTACGTCTCATTTTATTCTCATGATTTAATCTCCAAAAAAAGTAACTTTAATGCATGATGAAATAAAAATAAAAAACCAATCGAAAAGTGGAAATCATGGAAGTAAAAGTTCATCTTCAAAACTTTTAAATAAATTCAGCCATGCAATTAATAATTTTTCTAATTAATTTTGGAAAATTTCTCTCACTAATTATATTCTGCCTGCATTCATGCTTGTACGATGTTTATTTCTTAATTAATTTATGATATTGAATTAACGAATTCTTTTTTAAGGGATATGAAATAATAACAATATTGCTTTTGGAATACACTACTTCCTTTACTACTACTTCTACTTCTTCTTCTTATCTTCTTTAATTCACCTATTTTTCATTACATTCTTAATAATTTTTAAGTTTAATTTATTTAATTTTATAAGTTATTCATTCTTGTTATAGTTTTACTAAGTTTGCGTAATTTATTTTATTTACAAATCCTCTTCTTACTGTAGAACTATATTTGATTAACATAATTATGTAATATTTATATGCATAACGTATAAAATAATTCCTCTATTACAATTTTATATTGGATGAAAACTGCTCTCTTTAAAGTAATTTTTTTCGGCATTTTTCCCGAGTGATGATAGAATATTGTTGAGATTTTTGATGATATTTAAGTTTTGTGATGATGATTTGCGATTTGAAGTTGAATTTTTCTTAAATTCTTAAGTTAAGATTTGATTTGAAAAATTTAAATTTCCTCTTAAATTAAGGAAAAAATTAATGAAAATTTAACTTTGTAAAAAGGAGTATTCTAGTAGTATTCTACATTTAAATGTTAATATCAAATGTATGAGACTTTAGAATTTTTACCAATTATGAATTTAAATTTATAAATTTCAAAAGTTTTCTCACAAATTTTTTTTTACCTTGAAAAATTTGAAAACTTGAAGCATAGTTTAAATATTGAATATTGAATATTGAATATCAAATCAAATATTCTTCAATTTATTTTATCACTCGAAAATTCACTTGATTTTTTCAAATTTATATATTTTATTATTAATTTATTATCTCTTAAGCTCTTTGGCAAGATAAATATTTTTTTATAATATATTATATTCGTAAACTGATAATAAGCTCTTCTATATTTAAATAACTAAACATGATTATGATAAATTTTTTGAGAATATTTAATATGTACGAAAAAAACAAAAAATCACGTAATTTTAACAAGTTAGTTGCAACTGGAAATGTTTGAAGATTTTAGTTAAAAACAAAAACATGAAATTTGGAAAACTTTTCAAAAGTTCAAATTCATAAAATTTTGAATAGTTCAAATTTTAAAATTCAAATTTCAAACTTCAAGCATTTCTAATGCAGCACTCAATGTCTCTTAATGGATAATATTCCTTTACATTTTTAATTTAATTTAAGTGTTTTATTCTTTAACTTTATGTTATGTAATTTGACATATGATTCATACTTTTGTTGCTTTTGGTTCCGTTAATTATTTTTCTATACATTATAAATTTTTAATATCTATTGAAAAAATCTATACATAGATCATCAATATTACAACAAAAAAATGTTATATTTAATGTGAAAAAAATTTTATAACCTCAAAAAAAAAAAATTCAAAAATTAAACAAACAAAAAATATGTTGGCACATTGTGATTGTTAGTTCGTCTAATACTAATTTACAGTACTCAAAACGTGGCGAATTGCGCAACTATTTGTAAAGGTGAATCCGTTAGATGAGCGTCGACGTTGCTTGATATGCGGGAAAGTTGTATGCAACGTACGCAATCACTATTATGTCCATTTTCCGGGAAAATATTCTTGCTCACAATGTCCTGCTGTATATACACGCAGCGACACGTTACTCATGCACTCCAGATCAAAGCATCCTGGTCAACCATATTGAAAACGAATGACAAATGTTGTAGATACATGTGAATTATCAGTGGAATTTTTTTTAAATTGTTTTTGTTTTTTATGAAGATAAAAAGTTGTTAGCGAAAAAATAATAAAAATTTTTATTAATTTTGCTCAAGTTTTTGCAAACCAAATAAGGAAATTAATTATTAAAATTTTTAAGTAAATCATTTTTTTTATCATCGCATGAACGATTAAAAGACTACAAAAACTTCTATTAATTATGAAAAAATTTCTGATCTATTCTTTAATTAACATGGCATAATAAATTTTAAATTTATGGATTACGATATTATATAAGTTATTAATTGGTTTGGGGTTTACTAATATTTTGACTAATATAATTTTTAATTAACTTTAAACTTTACTTTTTGAAGCCGTTAAAATGAATTTCAACTTTCTGGAAATTTTGAAATTTAGTAGAGATTTGAACTTCTATCCTTTTTCGTGTCGTTAAAATTAAATTTAAAATTTTTAAGTATTCAAATTTCTAACATTCAAAAGTTGCTTTAAAATTGACCGAACTTAGTAAAATTTCGAATTTTCGATATTTTCAATATTAAAATAAAATTTCCCAAGAAATTTTAATTATAATTTTTAAAAAAGAAATTAAATTTTTTAAGAAATTTTATTAAATTTTCAAACTTAAATTTGCAATACTTTGCAGTTTTAGAAAAAAGAAAAAATGCAAAGAAAAAAAACTAACGATAATTAATAATGAAGTTAAAACTTCAACTCTTCAACTATTCTATTTTTAATGCTAAAATAACTTCAAAGTTTTCCAATAAAGACCAATTTTTCTTCAATTTTGTTGAATCTTAAATTAATTAATTTTTTAATTAATGAATAAATCAGCAATAAAAATAAGTTTAAAATTTTTGAAGCTTACAAATCGTTCATAATTAATTATCGCTAAAGAAATCTCAAAAAAATTCATAGGCTATTAACAAAAAAAATCTAACCCTACATGTCATTACATTCACATTCAAAAACTTTTTTAAAAATAAAATTTTCATATTCAATAATTTAATAATTAATTTCCTTCTTTATATTGCAAAAATCAAATTAAAACAGTTAGAAATTGCAATACTACATATTGTTTTAAAAATATTTAATTTCATTATAAAATTGTGATAATTGAGTTAACAAAAAAGTGATGAATAATTTAATTCTATTAAATAAATGAAAAAAATGAACAAAAAAAAAAATAAAATCTTAAATGGAAATTGGACCAAAGATAGATAAACAAAAAGAGAAAAGAAATTTTAGAAAAAAGACAAAATGCAAAGAAAAAAAAAACTAACGATAATTAAAGTAAGAAGACTAGCTTTGTTGTTTATTTTCGGATAAATCCATCACAAGAAATGAAAAAATGAGCGCCTACCATTTTTAAGTGTCCCCTCGGCCCCCAAGCGATATAAAATAAATTATGTGAAATGATTGTGATAAATGTAAGGAAAAGGAAGTGTGAGAGAGATAGAGAGATGCTAAAACATATGAGAAATGAAATAATGATTTTGTTCTATTATTATGTTTAGTTGGTGTTACTTACTATAATTTTTATGCTTTTCCAAATCCAAAAAAATATAAAAAATATACAGCAACAACAACAGATCATATATAATTTTTAATGTAGAACATTGCTTTCTTACCAAAAAAAAATACATAATTACATAATAATATAGAGAAGCAAAATTTTACGAAATGAAAACTTCATTTATATCTGTACAAAATGTGTGGCCATTATACCTTTTTATTCTGTTTATTTATTTATATTTTTTTTATTACTTATATATTTTTTTATATTTTTCCAAACCTCTATTTTTTGTATTTGCACGTGTTAAAATTGCGTGATAGTTAATTGCTTTACTTTTACTTAACCAATAAAAAAAAATACTGATGATATAAAAATTTTAAAATTTGAAAAAAAAAAAATATATTGAACTATGAAAATATAAAAATTTATTTGCACATGGAAAAATGTAAAAAAGAAGCATTATCCATATTTTGAAATTATTTTAAAAAAATATATATGCACAACTTTATGTTTTACTATACGTTATCAACTTTAGGGAGAATTGATATTTAGATCAGTAAGCTCAACTGATTAATTAAGGAGTCAATGAGATTATATTGAGGAAAATTCAATTTTTGCAGCTATAATCGTTAAGCTGTTGAGCTTTATTTAAGTTTATTCTCAATTTTTATCTCTAAAATCATATTTTTTTTTAAATGAAGGTTTTTTGATTTGAAAATAGTTAGTAAAATTTTTTAAAAAAAATGATTTTTAAAAATTACAAAAAATATTTTTATTTTTATAAAGTTTAAATCTTACAATAAATTCAAAAAAATTTAAATTTTAAATGGTTCTTTTTACAATAATATTTTTCATGGCTTAGTCCACGAAATCTAAAATTCATCAGGCACTTCAATTTATCTAAAGAATTGAAAATGAATTTAATTTCATGTTGAATTTTGAATTCTAGCCTGAATTCAAGATTTCAGTCACATTCTAAAAAAAATAGTGAACTTTATTTGTCCATGATATAATGTTAAATCCTACGTAATTTTCCCTCAAATAATCACTAAAACTACAATAATTTTTTTCTTTTTAATATTTATTAAGAAAGTCGATTCACCAAGCCAAAAGCCAACATTATTTTTAATCATCTTATGTGATATGCTATGATGGAATGCTAAAATGTAAATGGAGCGTTATGCAATAATAATAAAAATTATGCATCCTTATGACAATCTAGTTAAGCTTATTGATTCTAAACAAACTAAATTAAGTAGCAATATATACTAAATGAGAAATTGATATAGCTGATAACATATAGTAAAATATATATAAAATAAATAATTATAAACTTATATTTGAGTTTTGAGTATGTTTCTTTGATTTTTTTAGTTTTTTAAAAATTATTATCTACTTAAGTTAAAAATTTAAAAAAAAATTTTGAAAATATATTCACACATGCTGTGGATATAAAAGCATCAATTCAAGTAACAAAAAACAGAAAAAAAAGTTTTTGAGTCTCAATTTAAAAAATTAAAAAAATACGTAAAAAATCAATGAATTTAAATGATTTTTGGAAATTTCAAAAATAATGAATTAATTAATTTAATAATTAATGAGAAAGAGAGAAAAAAGAGAGGAAAACGAGGAAATAGTTCGTGTCTGTTTGATTATTATTTAATTAATTAATTACTACTTCATTTGAGTATATATTATGACTATATCTATATACATCTATATAGTTTAAAATAATAATATATTATATATTAAATATCAATTCCGTCCAAGTATCAAAATCAAATCAAAAAAATAATATTTTATCTCATATAATTTTTAATCCCCCAAGAACCAAAAAAAAAAAATCAAAAAAATGAGTTTGAATTAAGCTTAAAAAAATACAAAAACAGACAAAAAAGAACCAAAAATGATTGGTTTAAAAAATTATTATTTATTGGTGCTTACAGGGGCCGAGGGTGTCTTCATAGATTCACATCATAAGTCACCGCCGAGTAATGGTAATTTAGAAGTTTTTAATTTTTCATCAAGTTATCCAATGCATAATAATTCATTGAGAGCAAAAATACGATACAGTCGTCCACCAGTTGTAGATAACTATGCTCCAATGTCAATAATACAATCGTCAATGCAACATCAAGTACCAAATCAAATACATGATGAGAATACAGTCAAGTGGGCACCGTCATTATCGTCAATAGATTTAGGTCAAAGTCCTGAATATCCAGATCGATCACGCATACCAAAACCATCATTAAATCAACCAATGTCATATCACAATATGTTTATACCATCACAAGAACCTGGAACATTATGGAAATGTCGATTGTGTGGAAAGGAAGTGACAAATCGATGGCATCATTTTCACTCACATACAGCACAACGATCCTTGTGTCCATATTGCCCTGCGACTTATTCTCGAATCGATACATTACGTATGCATTTAAAGCAAAAGCATAGACGCGAAATGGGTAAAGCATCTCAATCTCCATTCTCACAATTACCAGATAGTGGAATTGGTCTACCATTAGCCAATATATCGACCTCTGGTGATTTTTGTTCTGGTCAAAATAAGGCAAATAAAATTAAACGAAGACGGGAGACGAATGAAAGTCAAGAACTTTCACCATAGCATTACGAGTACAAACATATTAAAGATTATAGGAATGGACATCAAGAGTTTTGAGATTCGGCATTTTTATGTAAAAAGTATGATTTAATGTCGTTGTATTAAATTTTTTTGTGAGTTGATGATGTGAGAAATATTTTTCGGGGGGTGTAATGTGGATTGTTGAGTTTATTTTGAGGAAATTTTGATGAATTTTTTAGTTCCAAAATGTGAACTTTTCGAAATGCTAAAGTTTTTAAAGATTTTTCTTTAATTTTTTGTAGAATTCAATTTTATGATCTTAAGTAAAAATTTGAATTTTTTAATGACCTATTTCATTTTTTTTGTTAGTATATGTACATACTGCATATTGAAGGGATAAAATGGATTTTATGTGTATTAGAATCTACCTTGAAAATTTGTTAATCACTAAATTTAAACCTTAGTAGCGATTTATGATCATTTTATGCTGTGTAAGCAGCTGAGTTTGAATCTGTATAGTCTTTAAATGTTCGCAATTAAGACTCATTTTTTGACTTTTTTAAAAAAATCACCAAACTTATCACAAAAATTCATAACCTCAAAAATCCATCTTCAAAAAATAAATCTCAACAATCCACTCCCCATCATCCAAAAAATATAGAAACTCATCACAACTCACCTGCCGATTAAACCAAAAAACACACACTAAAGAATAAAAATGCCAGAGGTATAAGAATTGAAAATCTAGTTTCCATAAAATGCGTGTAGACATGAATGAAATTAAAGATTAAAAAAAGCTCTTTATAATATAAAGAGCAAAGCAGCATTGTGATTGGACAAAGAATAATTCTATAAATGATAAGACTAGCTTCAATGTCAAGAAGTTAGTCAATAGATGATGCTCCAAGTGATGGATGTGTTGTCTTATTTCACATGCATTTTACCCCCAAAAAATAAATAAAAAAAAAATGAAAAAAGAGAAGGAAAATTTCAAGAAAAAAAAATATAAAAAAAAATTTAAATAAATTTAAAAAATTGCTACAGCTAGATGGACAAACCGAATTTAAATTTTAATGATGAAAATGATGATAATTTTTTCCCTTCTATTAAATGAAAAATTTATAGCTAAGAAAAAAAAAATAAAAACACACAACCACACAGAACATGAGAAAAATATGTAAATAAGATGATAAACTTTTTTGAACTTTTTAAACAATTTTTCTTATTCTCTTTAAAAAATCAATTTTTCTTCTTATATAAAACAAAAATCAAAAAATTACTTTTTTTCTTATTCAAAATGAACATAAATTGAAAATATATGTGGAGATGATTGAAAGGGTTTAGGGGGCAGTTTTTGGAGTTATTGATAAAGAATTTTAAGGAAAATGTTGAATTTTAAGGAATTAATTTGATAGATGAGTTGAATTAAAATAAAAATCAAATTTGATTTTAAGCTATTAGAAATTTATTAACAAATTAAAAAAAATTTTTTTCAAGAATTTTTATTTTTTTTTTTCAACAATAAAGTGTATGAAATTAAACTATTTTTAATAAATTTTTGAACTTTTAACTAAAAAAATTATTTTTTTTCTATCAAATGATAATTTTAAAAAGAAATTTTAAATTTCATAAAAATGCGAAAAAAATCTTCTAAAATTCGATAAAAGACCATTAGTCAAATCATGTTCATTTTAATTCAACATTTACCAATTTAAAATTATTTAAAAACAACAACAAAATATTTCCCTTAAAATCTCACATCTTCCACTCAGAAAAAAAAACACTGAAAAATCTACATAAAAAATAATCATAATCGAATAAAATCAAAATAAGAATTATCAATAACTAAGCCAAAATTCCAATATTTAAAAATTGGTCTTAAAATTTATAAATAAATTTTCAAAAAGTTAAGAAATTTATTCATAAGATGAAGAAAAATTCAATTTTCTTTTCTTTTCTTATTTGCATAAATGATATAATAACTTTAAAGAAGTTTAAAATAATATTATTGGGTAATGGGATCTGGCAAAGACAAATAAAAGAGATTTTCCTTGTGAATGCTTGTTCCTTATGTGCTCACTCACTTTTCTTAAGAAAATTCTTCAAAAAAAATCATTTATTCAAGTCGATATGTTTGCAGGATGGACTATGAGGATGAAAATTGAAAATTATTAGATTTTGCATCGTCTTTTGAAGACTGATACAGTTTAAAAAGATTTTTAGGAGAAAATGAATGTTCAAGTTTTAGCTATTAAGACAGAAAGCTATGTTTGAATTTTTGATGAATTTTAAGGAATTTAAAAGTTTAAGTTTTCAAAATTTAAATTTGCCAACTTATAATGCATTCCAAGTAATGATCGGACCATTTGTACACACTTATGTTAAAATTTCACTTTCACTTCACGTAAATTTCAATTCTATGTAATAATTTTATGTTTTTAATGTTTTTGTTTACAAACAGTTTACTTGAAATTTTGAATTCAAATTTTGAACCTACCGTTATTTTTTTGTTTATTTTTGAACTTGGCTAAATTTTTAAATTTCAAATAATCGTTAATTTTATAATTGAAAATTGTAGTTTCTTAAACGGTTTTCTTACCACTGGAACTAATGTTAACAGTAAATTAAAGTATTTTATAACGTTTTACAAAGGTTTTTATGCCATTTTGAGTAAAAGCTATTGTTATAGGTATTCTCAAGATGGCTTTTCGCCTTTGGTGAAAATAAGAATAATAAATAATAATAATAATAATAATAATAATAAAAAAAAAAAAAAAAAAAAATTAAAATTGAATAATTTATCTGATAATTTACTAATTTTGAATTAAGCTACTTAAAATTGTTTTGATGAATTTATCAATTTGAGTTTGAATCTTAGCAGAATTATGTATTTATTCTTTTTCATTGTAAAAATTATGAATTTGAAGTTAAATTCAAATTAAATTATTTTTTTTAAAAAATATATTTAAAAATATTGAATTTAAAACTAAAATTTTAAAAATCAATTAAATTTAAATTCGTATCAAATTTTTTACCATTTTAAAGGATTCTTTAAACTAAAATAATTTAATTAATACAAGTCCTTTCATAATCCAAAATTCAAATTAATTCGACAAAAATGTAAATCTCAAATTCAACAAAAAGAAATCCACGAAGAATTGAATAAAGAGTACAAAACAGTGAGTAATAAGGAACCAGGAACCTTCCAAGGACTTTCAGATTCCAAAACAAAAATGATACAAATCACAAGAAATCTTCAAAGAATAAATTTTCATTTAATTTTTACAAAATTACTGCAAATCTCACATTAAAAAGAATTCTAAAAAATTTTTTATTTTTGGATATTTTTAAAAATTATTTTTTTAAATCGAAATTCTAAATTTTTTATGTTTACAAAAAAAAATAAAAATTTAACAAAATTTTGATACTAATGATGTACAGTGAAAGATTTAAGAAATTTTTTTAACAATTGGAAAGATATACCAAAATTTGTATGTGATAAATTAATACATTAAATGTAACGAATCGTGATTGAAAAATTCTTAAAAAGAAGTAAACAGAAATTTCTAAAAAAAAGTTATTGTGAGATTTGCGAACATTTTTTTTTATTAATAATAACTTTTAGAAAATATATTATTGGGATGGTGATTCTCTTTTATGTCCTTTAAATTTTAATTTCTATACTTGATCCACCTAAAACATGATAATTATCCACCTAAGATGTTGCTGAAGGATTTCATAATTTTGAAGCTAGTTAGTGTAAAAATTATGAATTAATTCAGAAAGAATATAAAAGAGAAGTATCAAGTTTCCAAAAAAAATCAAAAAAAGAAGAGAAAAAAACTTTAAAAATTTAATAAAAAAAATAATCAAAGTTTATTTTTTAATAATTGCTAAAAAAAATATTAAAAAAGCTATCGTCCAAAACTATCTCATTTTATTAAAAACAAAAATAAAAAGAAAATAAAAAGAAAATTTAAAGATGAAAAAGAATCCAAGTAGGCACAATCAGCCAGTCAATAAAGTCTGAAGTAATAGCACGCATAACACATTCCAAAATCATGTTACTTCGTTTTGCTCAGCCAAGAATCATTTTTTAAATCCTTTACAATTTTTTTCTGTTGGTTCTACGAAAAAACTTTTTTTAAGTCCACACAACCAAAATAATAGATTAAAAAAAAAAATTGGAATCCTGAATTATTTTTGAAAAAGAAAATTTATGACCATAGCTGTTCATTTTTTGTATAAGTTTAAATTTAAAAATTGCTCTAAAAATAAATATTTTTTTTTGTGTTCTAAAATAAATGACATAAAATACCATAAAGCACATCAAATATAAAGTTAAAAGTTAGATTATTATCATTAATATTTAAATGTATTATAATTACAATATACAACAAAATATACGGTTATTAATTTTTATTACAATTATTTCAATTTCATTAAGATACCATAGATAAAAGAAATTATTTTGTGGATTTTAAAGTGGAAAGGATTTTTGAGAAAAAAAAAGAATTTACTTTAATTTAATGTTAGTTTATTGACAACAATTGATGAATTTCTTGGGGAATGAGGAAAAATTCATGTTTTAAGGGTTTTGAGGATATTTTTAAGCTAAAATTCATTTTTTTTTTCAAAACCAGGCCTGTTTTTGGCCATTTTGAAATTCTGTTGCGGACCATAGTTTGAACTTAGAAAATTTATTTTTGGAAATTAAAAACAGTAATTTATTGCTTCTAATTTTTAAAAAAATTTAGGTGATTGAATCTTTTTAAGGTTTGAATAATGAAAATTTAAAAAAAAATCAATCAAAAACATTTTCTAAAAATTCAAATTTCAAATCATATTATAAAAAATTTGAAGTTGATAATCATGCAAACCGTATGCCCGAAAACATTGATTAGATTTGTTTTAATAAATTCCAACCCCAAGAAATTCAAACCTCATTTTTAAATAAATTTAATTTTAAGGATCTCTCAAATGTGTTTAAAATCAAATGCAAACAATACCTCATTTTTTAATAGTTTTAATTTTAAGTTATAATTTTTTTTTTTTTTGCAATTTATTTAACAATTTTTTCCAGTAACTCTAGATGACTTCAGTGATACAAATAACTAAACATAATTTTAGAAAATTTTCATTGCTCAATAAATTCTTATTTTAAAAAAATCATCTCCACTTTAAAATCTATTAAATGATTAAATAAAATAAAACAGAAATGAGATACCTAAGACATCACAATAGACACAAAGATTGTGAAACTACATAAGCATTTAAGCGATGAAAAGTTTAGCGACTTAACAATTCTTTTTCGAAATACCTCTTGATATATTAATTAATAGATTAATATTTTTAATGTTTATACACGCAAGCATATTTAAGTAGTCATTATTTTTTAAAAAAGTAAAGCAGACCTCCGTTTTGCATTTAATTCTTTAATTATTAAATTTTTTTATGAGCAATTTTTCTTTTTCTTTAAAATGGTTCAGGGATTTCTTGACATAAACTGAAAATAAAAATAATAGATGATAGTAATTGCATACAAGCCAACAAGACAGCATCTAAGGTAGCTTTTTCAAGAATATTTACTTATATTTCAATTTCTTCACAATTCAGTTGATTTTTTTTTTAAATTTTGAATTTTTAACGGGTTTTTAGGATTTGAAAATTTTAATTTTAAGATGCAGAAAGTTTTGCGAAGTTTTCGCATTTTTTAATCGATAAAGGATGAAAAATTTTTAAACAAAATTCAAAATTTGATTTTTTGCATCATTTTTGCATCAATAAATTTTTAAATCCCAAAAATCCGTTATAAATTCAAAATTAATTTTTGCAAATAAGTTTTTTAAATACGGGATTTAAACAAAAAAAGAATAAATCTATTTAATACGTGAAAATTATAATATACTAGTCATATTTAAAACACTGCATTGTAAAACTAAATAAAATGCTCATCAAACGCTGCTATGTTTGTGAAGAAATGATGATATAACAATTGATACATTAAACAATTAAAATTCTTGTAAATTAAAAAAATTACAAAAGTCCTCATGTTTCATATCGAGGGACTTCAGCGCATTTTTGGCGCGGCGATCAGTAATCGAGCTACGAATTGAAAGTATATCAACTTTCAGGACAGACCTTGCAATATTCTACATAAAAATAACGATAATTTTACAAAAATGTTACAACAACAATCAAAAACCCTTCAGTTTCAATTTCCTCACATTCATTGTTCATGCACAAGTGTGTTTTCATTATGCACAAACTAATAACTTGCAAAAATGAACAAAAAACTTTTCGTAAAAAATAACGGTCAAAAAATTTTCAAATGACAGCGGTTAAAAAATATTTGAAATTTCTATGACGTGAAGTTGCAGTCATGTGTTGATTATTTTTCTTTGTGAAATTAAAAATTAATTAATTAAGGTGTTTAAACACAAATTTGGGACTTTTAAATACATTTGCCGCCAATAACTCGATGAAACGAAGCTAATAAAACAAACCGGAGCTCTCTACGATGTCTAGATCAAAAGATAGTTTTTCAAAATTTGCTGCCGACCGAACAAAGTGTATGATTGAGCTTCCTTTTTGAAAACAAGTTTCCAAAAATGCGCTAAAAAAATAATTGATGCAAAAAAATAAAAAATTTTATAAATTTAAAAAATATATAAAACTGAAATATGGGATTCAAAAATTCGTGCAAGAATGAGAAAGATTTTTAGAGGGTAATTGGCGCCAAAAAAAGCTTTCAAAAATTTTCATCGAAAATAAACCAAAAATAAGAAATTAAAAAATTCTTATAATGCTGTGAAGCTCCTCCATACTGATCAATATTACAATAATCAAAAAATTTAAAAATTATTAAAAAAATTAAAAGAAAACGAAAGTAACAAAAAAAGCGGTAATGAGTTATTGAAGCTTTCAGAAAAAGCTGTTGTTGCCTTAATGTTCCAGATCTCAAAATTTATTGTTTAAATAATGTCTAATATTATATTTGTAAATTGTTTTTAGTTACATGTTTCGGCCAAAAAAACGATGAATAATCAAAATTTATTGGTGCTTACTGTTACAACAGCGCTTTCATTGAGAGCTTTATCCTTTTTGATGTGTAAAAGCTTTCGATTTGAGAGCTTTTTTTGAACATTTTTAGCGCATTTTCCCCTTGGGAAAAGGACGCTATTGTCCGCACTTTGTCCGTCCGTCCGTCCGTCTGTCCGTCTGTCTGTCACCGCATCTCCTCCTCAGGGTTAAGCTTTTTTGATGCGGTTTTTGGCTTAAAGTGTGTGTAGTATGTCTGGCTAGAGCTGGCGAAAAAATCAGCACGAATGGTCACTTCCTCTGCTGGAACCAGCGTAAAAAGTGCCAAAATGCCATTTCTTTGTATGTGTTAGTGTGGTCGAATGCACTAAAATGTTGACTTTTCAAAAACTCAGCCTTCCTTGGTTCAAATCCCACTGATGACATTTTTTTTTTTTTGCTCTTTTGATACTTTTTTGATTTCTAATGACATATAATATTGAATCATGTCATAATTTTCCATTTTCACGATTTTCCCGAGTTTTTCCGACGATTTTTGTTAAAATTTTCAATATTTTCATACAATTTTCATAGATAATTAATTTTTTTATATTTTTTTTGATATTTTAGTTGTTTAGTTTTCTATTTTCATGGATTTTTCATAGTTTTTCCGGAAAATTTTGTGAAAATTATAAAAACTTACACTTATATAAAAAAAATCATCAATATAAATAATCAAATTGTCACATGAACATTTCATAAAAAGAGCGTCAGTGGCGTAAGTGTTAGAGCGCACGACTACTACCGTGGAGTCTAAGGTTCGATCCTAGCTCCCGGCAAGATATTTTTTTGCTTTTTTTATTTTTTTTAGATTCTATGTCGCATAATTTTTTTTATCGGTTTTTTTTTGCTGTCAATTTTAAATTTTCGGTAAATAATAAATGGTTATAGTTAAATATTTGGCTTTGTACTTTTGGGGTTTTAGTTCTTTGTTTATTTACTGATCGCGGAAAATGCGCTTTCGTCGGTCACGAGTGACCACGTTGATACTAGTTTTGATGTGTAAAATACTTTTTTGTATGAAAATAAAAATTGACTGGTTCTATAATTTTTATATTGAGAATTTGGGAGCTTTTGGGGTTTTCAGAGATTTGAACTTCCACGCGGAAAATTTGAATTTAGTAATTTTGAACATTTTTTTTTATTAAATTTGAAGCTTTCTGAAAGCTTTAAATTTGGAGAAAAAAAATTAAAATCACAACAAAATCAAAATTTAAACAAGAAATTAAAAAAAAAAAATTTAAAACTTCCACACCAAAAAGCTCCCCAAATTCTCAACAATTTTGCCGAAATTAAAAAGACATTTAGGTCCAAAAAAATATAAAAATCTAAAATTAATAAAAAAAAAAAAAATAAAATGAAACAAAAACTATTTTTATATAAAATTAATTACCGAAATGAATTGTGTCCATATGAAGTAATGAAAAAAAGGGAAGGTTAATAGTTATAAATTAACCTTTTTTTTATTTAAGTAATCTAAAAAAAACATTTTATTGTGGCATTTCATAAATCGTAGATTTTTATAGTAGGAAAAAAATTTAAAAATAATAATATGTTTCTTTTTCGATAATAAAATCAAAAAAATTATGGAAACGATCGCTTCCAGGATCAGCGTGGAAGTTGAGAAAAAAATTTAAAAATACTCAAAGATAAAAAATTTTATAAACTTTTTTATCGTTTAAATATTTGAAGGTGGTTTAAGGATTTTTTGGAGGGAAAATAGAATTCCTCCCAAAAAAAATTCTCAAAACACCTCAAAGAAAAATTTTCATTCGCTTATACTGAAATCTAAATGCTACAAGAATTATTAAGCACATTGTAAAATTGAAGGATGAAAGAGATGATAAAAAAAAACCTTTTTTTAGCCATGTAAGTTGATAATCTTAACCAAAATATTTTCAAAGCAGATAGTTGGAAAACATATATGAACATATTTTTACAACGATTTGCTGTCTTAACAGAGCTTATTATCTGAAACAATATCAAAAAAACTCAAAATTTAAGGAAAAAATTAAAAAAGAAAAAAAATGTAAAATAATAAAAAAAAAAATTATTGTGGTTTCAATTTCAAACATTAAAAAATGAGAAAAATTCTTTTTTCATAACAAAAAAAATTAAGTTGTCTAAAATTCCTCTTTTTTACTCTTGGGGTTGTTCATAAATGACGTACATTTTAAAAAGTCGAAAAATTAAGAAAAAGTTGGACAAAATTTAGTCGTCATTTTTGAATAACTCCTTATCCCAATTTACTGAATTTTCTGCATTTATTTTGGACGTCTCAGCATTTATGCAGGTAATGAAAGAGTTATCAAGGCAGTTTGAATCAAGAAGTGTAGGATGGTAAGGTGTCTGATTTGAGTCAGATTATGACAACACTCCAATTGTTAAATGTGTCTGATTATTCTGGAAATTATCTAAATCTACTTGTGTAACTTTGAACTACCCTAAGGGGCCGCTCACTTATATTGTAAAGCTCTGAGGGTGGAGGGGGGACTTAGAGTTTGTTACAGACTATTGTTCTAGCACGTGATAATTTTTTAAAAACGTTACGGAGGGGGATGGGAGGAGGTAAAACCCAAATTTTAGCGTGTTACGTAATAAGTGAACAGCCCCCATTTATTATCCAATATATTTTACGTGTGTAAATAAATTCAAAAATCATTTAATGCTAATATTCCTTGTAAATAAAGAATTAGTTAGTTATTGTAAAAATATATAGGAACATAGATGATTGATGAAGACTGGATGGGAATTGAGCACCAACCGATTAATCACTTGAAAGTGGAAAAGGATCTCAAATACAGCAAAATTTTTGATGTAAATTTTTTTTCCCCCAAATAAAGTTACTTTAATAAAGTCACGACTTAATTTAAAAACATTTTAATAAACAAAAAAATATGCTTCAATTTTTTTTTTTTAAATTTTTTTGAGTTTTCAGGATTATTTTTCAGAGCTTTGGGGTCTACTTATTGATTTTTTTAAGATTTTTAACTTTCAGCAATAAATTGAAGGAAATTTCAAATTGCAAATTGATCTTTTCACTAAATATCGTCTATAAATTCAATAAATCCCCTATTAATATTGATAAACTTAAACACTTTTTAATATTTTCAGTTTCTTAATTTTCACTCACATAGTACGCAGCAACGGTTTTTTGAAATTCAAATTATTTAAAGCAACGCTTCATTGAAATTTAAATATCTTATAACCGTTAAACTAAATCGGTACTGGCTAGCTACTGGTTTGGTATTAAATCTGTATAAATTTACTACTATTCTACACTCATTGACGAATTATTAGTTTAATTCTTCATGTAAAATTCCATCGAAACGATTTTTGTCTGTCACACATTTACAACTTTCTACTAACACATTTACACAAATAGACGGCTGATTTAAAAAATTACTCAAACCGAGGACCCAGAAAAAAAAAAACATTCAAAATAATTAAAATTATAAAATACACAAAATAATGGCTTGTATAGCCTGTGAAGAAGTTCCAAAACGTATCAACAATCTCTACAGAGATGATGAATTAAAGGAAAAGTTCGAGAATCTTACAGGAATCGTTGTAAGTATCACAAAATAATCTTTTGTTTACAAATTTTTCTATAAATTCATTTCAGATTTATCAAAATTTATTCCTTTGTGATCCTTGTTCCTTAATATTAAATCAATCCTACGCATTTAAAGAGAAATGCATAGAAGTTTATGAACGTGATTTAATAAAATATGAGCCAGATCAAGAAATTGTCATGAAAACAGAAATTTACGATGAACATCCAGACGACGAAGAAGAATACTTAAATTCATCAAATAGTGACAGTCAAGTGATACAAGAAGAACATTTAGAGGAAGAGGAACATGAAGAAACAATAATTATAGATCCATTAATAGATGCAGCAGAAAATAGCACAAAACCAAGAATTCGACTAAGATACACACTAAAAGATAAACTTAAAGCCATAGATCTTGCAGAAAGTACAAGCAACAGAGAAGCCGCTAAAGTATTAAACATCGATGAGTCATGTATAAGAAAATGGAGACTAAGAAAGGAACAGTTCAGAAATAATGAAAATCAAGAAGCTTGCAAAATCACAAAAAAGTCATTAAACATCCAGTTACAATCTCAAGAAGTTGATTATGGCACAGAAACTGAATGTGAAATACAAACAGAAGTTGTCGATGAGACAATGGATGAGCCAAAAATTGTAAAAGAAGTTAGGACACGAAAATCCTATTCAAGTGGTGAGAAACTTGAAGTTGTGGCATTTGCAGAAGTAACTGGCAATCGACAGGCTGCAAAAATATTCAAAATCGATGAATCGTGTATTAGAAAGTGGCGAAATCAAAAGAAATTGCTAATACAAATAAATGAGGAACGAGGAACAAGACGAAAGCCAAATTTAAGATTTCCGGAAATTGAAAGTCGATTAAAAGTTTTTGTGAATCAAAAATTGGATGAAGGAATTGTATTAAAGCCAAGTGAGATAAAAGCAGAGTCAATAAGCATAGCAGAGGAACTGAATATTACGAATTTTAAAGGAACGTCATCGTACATTTTTAAATTTATGGAACGATATCACTTTCCAAGTGGCAGAAGTAAAGGAACAAAAAATTCCAAGAAAATTGCACACGATGAATCTTCCGACATGATAGTTGATATAATTTAATAAATTAAGTTACGAATAAATAATAAGAAATTTTACCTTAGCAAAAATTTTATTTCTACCAAAGTTCTTAATGGTTTTATTTTTATTAATTGTAGGATAATCAAACATTATTTTCATTCTTCTTCGTGGATATTACAAAATTGATAAATCTGCAAACTTTATATTATGCTTATCAGATGTAAAATAACACAATTATTATTAATTCAAAAAAATCTTTCGTCTATTCCAATTTGTCTTCGTTTTGTTGCTGTTGTTGTTGTTGTTGCTGCTGGAAGGAGACATTTTTACGTCCACGCTGTCCCTGGCGTTTATTTTGATTCCAATTTTGTTGATTTTGTTGTCTGTTATATCCACCTTGTTGATTTGTTTGATTTCTGTTGTAGTTATTGCGTTGGAAGAAGTTGGGCTGTTTAGCTTCGAATATTCTCTCATTTGCGTCTACGAGATTTGTTATTTTATCTGAAAAGGAGTTTGAAATTTGTATCATAATTATTTATAAAAATTAACTGTCATTTTGAGTTCAAAATTTAACGGCTTTCGAAAATTCAAAATAAAGTTATTTTTAAACATTTTAAATTTAACGGTTTTCAAAAATTCAAAATTCATCTTGAAAACTTTTTAAATTTTTGAAAACCGTTAAATTTTGAATTTCAAAAAATCAAAAATTTGAAAACCGTTAAATTTAAATTAAAAAATCGTTAAAACAAAAAAAAACTTACCAGCAAGTTGCATAGATAACGCTTGAAGACGAGATGGTTCAGAACGATGCATAACGACAGTCTCAGTTGGATCATCAAGTGATGCCATCAATTCCTCATTAATAATCATTTTACTAATGATTGAATAAACCTTAAGTTTGGGCAACTCGAACATTTCAGCTAAATATGCGACACTAATTGATCCATAAACATTTGAGTATGTGAACAAATATGTGCGTAATGATTCCTCCTTAATGAATTTAACCAGCATGTCACGTACACGATCAGATTCATAGAATAAATCCCAAACTTTTGTATTCATCTTTTTGTTCACAATAAAATCAGCACATGCTTTCCAGTCACCGTGTCTCATTGCTTTTGATGCAGCTACGACATGTTCACGCATTGATTCAGGTGGTCCGACTAATGATTGACGTTCTGATGATCGCAATTGTTGATAGAATGTTTTACTAAAATTTTTGTAATAAATAATAAGGAAAAATGTTAAATTGCAACACAGGATATGCAAAAAACTAAATAAAGAATATCCCCTCGGCAAAATAAAGTTTAATCTAGTCCCAAGCCTTTGAAATGTCAACTGTTGCTCTCATTGACATTTCCTAATATCAGGACATGAATTTCATGCAGAATTTAACTCAATATTGAGAATTAATTTAGTTTTATTGTTCAATAAATTTTCATAAAGAATAACGATTTTTAAATGTTTAAAAAAATAACGGCTTTTTGAGATTTCAAAATTTTTGAACTTCGAATTGTTCAAATTTTGAACTAAAAAAACTTGAAAAAAACCGTTGGAGTTCAATTTTTGAATGATCAAAATTTTGAATTCTGAAAAGCCGTTGAGCTTCAATGTTGCGATTTTAAAGTTCAAAATTTTCAAATTAAGAAATACGTTAAAAATTTGAACTTTAAGGAATTCAAAAATTTAACTTAAGTTGCTTTTAAGCCTGAATTTTTCAGAATCTGTCAGAATCATAAAAAATTTACTTGCCGAAATTCTTTCCCATTAAAATGCACACCCCAAAAATCACAAAACAATAATTGCCAACTCACCTAATCATACGACGTCTCGCATCAAATTCATGAGCAGCCATATATGGAATTTCAAGAAGCATAGCAGAGACCAAATAAACACATTCCAATAATTCTAAATTAATATGCATATGGAACGGAATTTGACGTTGTTTCTCAATCTTTTCTTGTTCTAAGCTCCTCTCATGTTGCCTTTGTGGAATCAATCCCTGTGCAAGTAATTCCTTCGGCTTTGCAGTCATCATTAATTCAATCAAGCACTGATGAGCATCCTTAATATTTCCTTGACGGAATGCACACAAACCCAAATTAGCCATCGTACGATTAAACAAAATTTGAGTTGATGGATCAGAATGTTGAATAGATTCTTGCAAGTGACTCATAAGGACTAAATCACGTGCTTGGAACCAATTATCATGAAGTGCATGATGGAAAATATGCGATAAAATTGCTCGTGTTCTCAAACGATCAGTATTGTCATTTGAGTAGATAAAGTGACATAATTTCTCCATTTCATCAACAGATGTCTTTCCATCAAATTGTCCCTTCTTCTTTCTCAAAACATTTGGATCAAACTTGTAATAAAGATGATCAATTTTACGAAGATAGACGCGGCAAATTTCAATTGGTGATCCTTGAATTTCAACATATTTTAAGACTTGATCGATAAGTTTTGTTACAGTAACTTCATCCTTTAAACGTTCAACATATTCGTTGCTGTGTGGATCACATTCCTTCAATAATTTAATGAATTCATCATCAAGACGTTCAACGGCTGTTAATACGCAACCTCTTAGACGATAAGGCTTTGTTTCAAATTCTTCTGTCTCTTCTGTGACATTTTCAGATAAACAGACATCATTGGCACTGCCCAATAACATTTTCATCATGTCAGTCATTACTTCCAACAATTTAGTCCAATATTCAAGCTTCATTGGCTCGGAAATTTTCAAATTGTAATCAAAAATAGCTGAGACCATGCTGAATCGAATTTTTGCAGCAATAGCTGGTCCAAGATTATGTTGTTCAGCTACAGCCTTTAATTCTTGAAGAAATTCAATTTGCATCTTACGATCGGTCTTTTTCTTTCCACGTGCAGCCATAACTTCACTCAATTTATTCAAAACGACACTCAAGTCAATTTCAGCATCTTTAGCGAACATTTTAGGCTTTTCACTTGCTCCATATTTAGGAACAGTTTCCCAAGCACCTTGACCATCATCTTCTTGATCTTCAATCTTATCAGCCTTAACTTTTGGCTGTGATTTGATCTTAACTTTCTTATCCTTCACTTTTGTATCATCCTTATCGACTTTATCCTTCAAGAAACGACTTCTCAAGTCTGTCGCATCATCATCATCGGAACTGGATGTTGAATCATCATCGCTATCACCCCAATCAATGGAATCATCAGAATCGTCGTCTTCAACTTTTGCTGGTTTTGGCTTAACGACTTTTTCAACTGGATCTTTTTTGAACAATGCAGTCTTATCGACTGGCTTCTCATCTTCAGATTCATCCGATGACTCTTGTTCTACGACTTTCTCTTCAACTTCATCCTCATCGTCAGCACCGACATCGGGATTTTCTCTAAACTTTTTGATGTCATTTTCAAAGTCTTTAACATATTTTCGGAATTTTTGACGTAATGTACTTAATGACTTTCCATTATTTTTGGACATATTTTTACGTCCATCCTTATCATCCCATGTTTGATTAATGAATTCTTCAAGTTCAGCAAATGCACGAATAACAAATTTTGGAATTACACCATTTTCCTCTTTCTGGATGACTGGTTGTGCCTTCGAATATGCTTTTGTTAGTTCCTCAAAACTTGATAGGATACTTCCGATATCTTTGATTTTCTTAAAGTTACGGATGTTTTTAATAATGTTACTAAGTTCCTCAAATCGCTTCTCCTTTGCAGATCTAACGACGCGCTTAACATCCTCTTCGTCACTATACTGTAATTTATGGATTTTATTACATCTGTGGCTTAAAATTTATGAGTTTTTACTTACAACAATCTGTGGCTGAATTGGCTGTTGAACTTTAATTGGTAATTCATCTCCACTTGATGACTCTGACTCAGAGTCGGATCCTCCAGCAAAAAATCGAGACATTTTTTTAGTTTCTTATTGAAAAATCTATAAAAATAAGAAAATTTAATAAAAATTTAGGTTAGACGAGAAAAATGCCAAAGTGTCTATGAAAAATTTTTGCATGCACGATTTTTAATGATTTTACAGCACTTTTAATGAAGTTTTTGTATTAATACACTAGATATTAATCTTATGAAACTTTTAAGCACTAATTGAACGTTATTGTACCTGTTTTAATTATTAAATTATTTAATTTTCTAATTTTGAGAAAGAATTTACACTACTTTCTCAAACTGCGTGTCGCGATGTTTATAAAAGTGCCGTGAATTTAAAGTTGAGAAATTCTGGCTTGTTGAGTTTTTAACGGTTGTTTTAAATTCAAATTTCAAAAGTAAACAAACCAAAAGAGAGAAAAATTAAAAATTTATAAAATATTAAATTAATCAGGAATTATGGCTTGTGTAGCGTGTGAAAACTATGAAAAACGTATCACAAATGTCTATCGAGACGAAGATCTTAAGAAAAAGTACGAGAAGCTCATTGGATTTAAGGTAAAATTGACAAAAATGAAAAAATTCCCACAAATAACTAAATAAATTTAATTAGGTGATTGCAGATTGTTTTATATGTGACAACTGTAAACGAAGGCTAGTAGAAGCACTCAAATTTCAACAAAATTGCATCAGAATCTACAAAAAGAATAATCCAAAGCATGAAAAAGTCATCAGAAAAACATCAGAAATTGAGGACACAAACAGCAACGATGAACAGCCAGAAAGCACAAATCAACTAGTCCACGATGAATTTAGTGAATATAAGTTTAATGACACAGTATTTGAGGAAGTAGAGAAAAAAAATTTCACAAAAACTCCCAAAAATGAGATAGAAGTCCACAAATGTGTGATAATTGAGAAACAGACAGATCCGTTCATGGCATTTGCAGATGATGATAATTCATACAGAGAAGACAGCCCTACAGACTACTCACAATTGGATAAGAAGCAAAAACGAACGTACACAATCAAAGAGAAACTGAAATTGATAAAATATGCAGAAGAAAACTCAAATCGTGAAGCTGCAAGGAAGTTTGGCGTTAATGAGTCAACGATAAGATTTTTCAGGAAGCAAAAGGCTAGATTAAATCCTGTGAAGTCAACAAAGAAGCTAAAAATTGAGAAAGACAGTGATAATGATTCAGATAAATGTCTTGCTGACTTGCTGTAGATTTTAATTTAATTTTATGTCCTATGATCTCTTTGAGTATTAAAGAATTGCCACTAAATATCTTTCACTAGTGCTCCAAATATTGATATGTTTCAGCTTAATTCCATCTTTATAAGCTCTTAGATTGAATACCTCATAAATTATCAGCACTGAAGATCCATAAACTTTGATGGACATTGTAACGGTCGTTTTAGATTCAAATTCTCAAACTAAATTTAAACTGAACAAAATTCATAAACAAATTTTATTTGGACATTAAATTTTCGTCAATTATGGTGTGTGTAGCTTGTGAAAACTACGAAAAACGTATTACAAATGTTTATAGAGATGAGGAACTGAAAGACAAGTATGAGAAACTCGTTGGATATCAGGTAAATTGACATATTCTTAAATTTACAATTTTCATTATAAATTCCTACTTTTAGGCAAAGGGGTCGCAATGTTAAAAATTCGCCAACTTGGATTAAAATTTGACTGGCAACAAAAATTTTTCATTTTAAAAAAAATTTGTATGGAAAGTGAGAAAGTGTGCCATGATGAGAGAAAATCAAAAAAATTTGTAATGATTTTTTATTCCTTTTTTCTACAATATTAAGCTTTTAAACGACATTTGGAACAAGCCTTACAACAGAAATGACTTCATTTCCAAAAAATATTGTCCAGAACCTTGAAAAAATTAAATTTTATTTTATTTCATGGCACACTTTCTAACTTTCCATACAAATTTTTTTTAAAATGAAAAATTTTTGTTGCCAGTCAAATTTTAATCCAAGTTGGCGAATTTTTAACATTGCGACCCCTTTGCTTTTAGGTCATAATTGATTGCTTTATTTGCGACAACTGTAATCAGAAGTTATCAGATGCAATTGAATTTCAACAAAACTGCATTAGAGTGTATAAAAAGAATAATCAAAATTATGATCAGTATTCAAAATCGTCACATAATCAATCCTCAGAATTAGGTAGTAAGGAACAGGAATTCTTTATTCTACAGACAGCTGATGATGATTACACGAATGAAGACCAGTCTGGCAATCAAAATCAATTGATGGACAATGAATTTGCAGTATATGAGATCAATGAGAAAGAGATTCAGTACGAGGAACCAGAGAAGCAAAGCTGCTCCAAAATATCAGACAATCCAAAGAATGAAATTGATATCCAAGA
Source organism: Chironomus striatipennis (assembly GCA_026123125.1). Classification (NCBI taxonomy): domain Eukaryota; kingdom Metazoa; phylum Arthropoda; class Insecta; order Diptera; family Chironomidae; genus Chironomus; species Chironomus striatipennis. The sequence continues at coordinate 12,884,403 of CM047394.1, read as the reverse complement.
ATGTCTAATTATAGAAAAACAATCCGAAATGGACGAAACACTTTTGACGTTTAGCGAAGACCAAAATATTTCATATCTAGAAGACAGTAAAGGAGGCAAAAAGCCTCGAAAGTCATATACAGTCCAACAAAAGCTTAATATGATTGAGTATGCAGAACAGAATTCAAATCGTGAAGCTGCACGGAAATTTAATCTTAATGAATCAACAATTAGATGTTTTAGACGTCAAAAAGAGATTTTGGAAGGAATGAATCCCAATAAATCAACAAATAGACATGGAACGCCTTATTGGCCAGAATTGGAAGCAAAACTTAAAGAATGGGCAGATAAACAAGAGAAAAGACCAAAAATGACAGATGTAAAGGCAGAAGCTATTAAAATATCAAAAAGTTTAGGGTACGAAAACTTCAGTGGGTCCAATACTTACATATTTAAATTTATGCAAAGAAATAGCATCGAGACTGCATCACCAAGACCACGAAAAAAGTTGAAACTTGAGCAAGAAGATGATTCATGAAATTTACTGATGTAGTTCTCGTGAAAAATGTTCAAAGGGGTCGTTCACTTAGTATGTTGCGTATAAAACTACTTTTTAGACCCCATACCAAAGTTGAAATATAGACACTTGTATACAGGTACCTGTATTGCAGCCCTGTGTCCTTTTCCCCTTGTTACGTTTTTTGTATGAAGAAAAATTTTTTGTATGATCTGCTACAAAATTTTAGATCCCCCACCCTCCTAAAAAACGAATTTACTAAGTGAACAACCCAAAAAATTATTTATCTGTAAGAAAATTAACAAAATTTTTACAAAAAAGAAGACTTTGTTTAGTATATTTAGCAATTTAAGCTAATTTTAAAATAAAATTTTATTTTTTTTTCACTGCTCAAAATACCTCTTTTTTTCACAATTATGTGTTGTACATTTGATTTCCCAACATTTAAGCTTTATATATTTTTTTGTATGAATTGGGTTCAGAATTATAGAGTTTGAGATAATATTAAGAATCAACTGGAATGGTAATGACTTAAAAGTAGAAATCCTCAACTTTTTTGGTGCTTTTTGATGTCTTTTGTAAATCCACAAAGGATAGAGATCAAAAAATCTCGTTAATCCTTGAATAAATGTGGATATTTAAAGCTTTGACTATGAAGAAGATTCTATTTTTATTTACCATCTAGCATAAATAAAATTCTTAAAATTTCTCAATTGCTTTCAAATTTGAACCTTAAATATGAAAATTCTCTCATCATAATGATTTCTGAAATTTATCTATTTAATTTTAAGGTAACTTATAAATCTTTTTTTTTTGAAATTTTGTGTTTTGTATTTCAGGCACTTTTCCATACTTAATAACTTTTTTAAATTGTTGAGATGTTTGTAAGGTTTGAAAAAACAAAATTATCATATTTTGAGAATTAAGTTGGTTGAAATTGATTTTAAAAGTTTTTTAAAAATAACGTTTTTTGAAGATTTCAAATAATCTTGACAATTAAAAACATTTGAAGGGTTCCGAATGATGAGATTAATTAATTGTATGGTTTCAAAACTCAAGGAGAATTTATAAGGTTCTAAACACATTTAACTGTTGAAGTGTTTTGAACGAATTTGTAATGCAAAATTCAAAAATTTTGAAATTTCGGAATAAAAATTTGTTTAAAAATATTTAATCACCAACCAACCTAAATTCACAACAAATTAATCCTAATAATAAGAAATAAGAAAACCATCATCAAGAAATTAATTTACTAAAAGTAATTTTTTATATTAGGTATTAAAAGGAAAAAATAAATAAACTTATAAAATAATTTTTTTGTTATCAATTATTGCAAAAACAGAAGATGAAAGAAAAGTTATGAATTTTAAAATTTTTTGAAAACACAAATAATGGCACATAACAATTAGAAGTTCCATACAAAGTTCAATAATTTTTTTTGTAATCAAATGAAGTTCAATTAAAGTGCTCATAACTAAGTGTTTATGTCCCATTAAAAATATTTAATTTTTTTTTTCATCATCATGCAGCAGCTCACAGCCAAGGAAGAATGAATTGATTTTGAAAAATTAATTTTTAAGGCAACATGCAACGTGGATATAATCAAAAATCAGCTATTTAATTTTTGTATTCCTTTTACGCGGTATTGGCTTTTCACTCAATACAGTACTACTCCTCAAATTTCGACTTACATTTACCTTAAAAACTTTCTCTTTCATTGCCTTTTTGTTGGCTGGCGGCGATGACTTAACATCAACTTGTGAGCTGCGTAAAATTCTTGAATCTGATGAATTATTTTTTTCTTGTACCTTTGATTTTGATTTAACATTCGCAATTGATTCCAATTGCTTTTTAATTGCTAATGAAGTACTTGCTTTCATGTCTTGTAATGCTTTTACAGCACGTCGTGCGCAACGAACAATTTTTCGTTGAGTTTTCTCCTTCCCAATTGTTTTTTGGATGCCTGACGATAATGAACGGATATTTCCTGAACGCATTTTACAGTTTGTTTGTCTGGTCTCGTAATATCGTCCAGATGATGTGTTTTTGTTGGGTTTCTTCTTCTTATCATGAGTTTCCGAATTCTCTTTATTGTTGCTTCTTTCAGGCAGATTCTTTGATTTATTCGCACTTAATTTGTCATTAATTCCAAGATTTGACGATGATATTTCAAATATTTGTATTGAATTGTCAGTTTTAGGTTTTTCAGGCTCTTCATGCGTTGTCACATTTGATTTATTTACTTCCAACTCAACAACATTCACTGATGACGCAATTTTTTCTTCAGTTTCTTTTTCATCCTTCTCTTCGTCCGACCATTCCATTTCTTCTGTATCTGTGTCAGATACTTCTTCTTCTTCGTCCTCCTCTTCCTCACAGTTAATTTCATTATGCATTTCCTCAATTTCAGCCTCTGTTGGACGTAAATAATTGTATCGTTCCATTGGTCTTGGTGACATAAAGTTTTGATTCTGTAGGAAACTATTATCATTTATAGACGGTAATGCAAATCCAAATGAATGATTTGGAACTGGACGATATGCATAATGTAATGGTGGGAAAGGCTGTTGTGCCATATTTTGATACATTTCCTTATGTTGATCAAATGTTGCATGATAATGTATTTGTTCATCATGTTTTGCGAGTAAAAATCGTTCATTGGGGCAACATCCTTTAACAAAGGCACGTTCATTGCTACTTGTATGATACGTTAAATCAGATGATGATGATGCACGTTGATGATCCATATATGTTGTATGTGAATACGTATGATATCCAACAGAAAATGATGGAAGTTGATTAGGATTGTGATGATCGAGTGGATTGTTTTCATAATGATTATAATATGGATATGGATTGACTTGTTGGGATAAATTATTATAATTTTGATGGACATCATAAGCACTCATATCGACATAGTCAAGATTGTAAGCCTCACTGGTACTATAATCATAAATTGTACGACTATTTTGTTCCGTTTCAATATTGCCAATATTTTGCCTCTTATTTGGTACGTCTAGCATGACACATACAACAGATGTGTTATCTGATCGCATTTTATTCTCCCTCCAACGTCTTAATGCAATTTCAACTAAATGACGTGACGGGTTGAGCCATTTCATTGCTGATTTATCAGCCATTTTTGCATTCTCATCATTACTTGCTTCCGCTTCGTAAACAAGATCAACAGCCATTTGTCCATCCATTATATTCCATAATCCATCACTTGCAAATATCAGACATCTATAAGAATATAGAATATTAAGTATTTTTTGAATGTATTATTCTAAATGTCATACCTGTGCTTTGAAGCATCAATTTCATATACAGCCACATCAGGTTCTGGTGAGACCATAAATTTATCAGTTTTCCAATTATACGACCATAAATCACCAAGACTACGTGCAACAGCTAAGAACGGAATTTCCTCAATTCTCGTATTTCGTCGAATTGGACCTTGATGTGGAAATCTTGGTCTATACCAAACAACTCGATGAATGCCAAGCTTTTCAATCACTTTCCCGCCACATTCCTCTATCCTTTTTCTCTCCTCAGGATTTTCAGGTTTATGATCAACTGTCAATGGTACAGCCTTCCAACCACTTCCAACTTCAGGATCTTCTGTTCCCAAAATAATTCCTGAGTCACCAGCATGTCCGATGTAAAGTTTTCCTTTACGAATAAATGCAATACTTGCTGTTGTCCCTGCCGTACTTGGCAAGCCGCTATTTGTAGGCTTCCAATTATCTGTAAATGAAGGAAATAGAAAAAAAATATTTTTTTGAGAGAGGCAAAATAAAAGAGAAAACATGAGTAACATACAACATTGTAAATAAAAACATGTTTGGACGTGCATTTATCGTGCACATGTATTCGTCATTGCCGTTCATTTGTGGGCTGTGCGCATGTGTATTGTAAAGTACTTGAGATTGAGAAAATACATTGGCGGAACTAATAAATTAATTTATTTTAATGGGGAATGAAAGTATTCTGAGATAAATCTAGCTAATTAGAAGTGATTTATGAGCAGGTATTAATGGGGATTATCTAATGAAAATTAAAATTCATAAAGTAGGAGTTATGTAGATACAATTTTTGACTACGTCACTGCACTAAATAAGAAATCGCGCTCTAAATTTATATTTTTTTCCTTTAGAATTCAATCAAAACAAATAACAAAACTTACCCAAATCTCTCCACATAGCCATGTGACACTCAACAAATCCTGTTTTTATTGCTTTCAATACATCTAAAAGTGAGAAATTTGAATGAATTATTAATTAAATCTGATTTATTAGCACATTTTACATCATAATTGCTGATTTAAGGACATTTGTAATCGATTGAACTTACCTTGATCGTCTTCCGACCAAAATCCTGGCTGATCAACAATAAAATTCATCAAATGACTCTTGGCAAATAACGCAGCTGTATCTCCCCCATGACTGCAAAAAAATATTTAATTAATTTTATTCATAATAAATTAAATAATTTATTTTTAATCTTCTTAATCGTAAAATTCTCATTTCCAAAACAGTTATCAAAACTTGAAATTTGTATGAACTGTTTGGAACTGGATGTATACAAAAATAAAGCTTGTTAAAAAAGAAAGTTAATAATTATTTGCTTAATAAATATTTCTTTTAAAACTTACCCGTCAAACATCCCGAAATATGCGAAATCCAATTCACTTCCATCGTTGGTTTTTTGATAAGCCACTGAGTACACATCTTCCATGTACTTACGATTTCCTTGAAATGGAAAAATTTAATTTTAGAAGCGCCAAAAAGAGGAAATAATTAGAATTATTCTAATTTTTATACAATTTACCCATTTCACTATATGCAGTCACCCTCAACCCAAATCTTTCATATCCTTTTGCACTTTTCATATTCATTTTTGCTATTTTAACATTTCAAAATTTATTAAAAATATTTTTTCTATAAAATCAAGCTATTTTATGCTATTTTCAATAGTTGTTGTAATTTTCTAGAAAACTAATGACTTGGATTGCTCGTATAATAATTAGCTAATTATTTAAATAACTCAAATTTCACTTCTTGTCCAATTTACTTTTGAGAAGATTTTAGCGCAATTTTGTGAATTTTACGGATAACATTGAATTTATACTATCGAGATCTTATTTTTATTTAGAAATCTCAAAAAAAGTTTTAAAAAAATGAAAATAAAAAGAAACTTTTTAATCCGAACGCATTTTAACCGAACAGTTTTTGAAAAATGAGAATCGGTTAGAAATTTTTGAAACTTTATTTTTTTTTATTCTAGAATTTAAAAGATTTACTATTGAAAGATAAGCAATATTTTTTTTAATAATTGTTTCATTTATTCGTTATACACCTTTATAATCAACAGTTTTTTTCTCTAACATAATGCATAAGAATTAAATGTTCATTGACCATTCATCAAGTATGTAAAAAAGTTTGATTGTTATATTTTCCATTCTTTTGTTTTTGTTGCAAGAAATAAGTTACGGAGGTGTTTCAATAGTTCCTTAATTCATATTTAAATGGACTCGACCAGAACAATACATTATCATCTATGTCTCTATTGCGAAAGATTAAATATATTTATTTTTTTGTTTTAAATTTTTCTCACACACACCGTTTATGGAAAGAATTTAAGTATATATAATTTTTTTTTTGGAAACTTAGGAATCGATAGTACGAAAAGGAAATGTCATGAGATTATTATAAATATTCTTTCATGCTGCCTCTAATGCTGCTTTCTCGATAACATCCACATAAAAATTCCATGAAAAACTATTCCAATGGCAAGTATAACTAACGAAACTACATTTAAATTCATAAATGAACGAGAATTTGTATCTTGTTTTATAACTTTCGATAATTGCTTCTGAATGTTTGCTATAGCTGTATGTTGCTCATCTAGACGATGATTAATTTTATCAAGAGCTTCTGAAAGCCTAAAATTTAATCAAAATTTTATTAATTTATATTCGAATCTTAGCGATCATAAAATAATAACTTACTTAGTATGATGAACTCGAATCTCCAATTCTCCACTCGAGTCGGAATGTCCATCAATATGATCAGTTGGTGTTGATACATTTGCTGCATTTTGTATAGAACTTAAAGCTCGTCTAGCTGCCAACGAGTTTCTTGATTCTGTCTTAAGAATACTCAACGGTTCCGAACTTACAATGCTAGCTGTTCTCACAATTGGAGCTTGATGTTTTGTTTTAGTTTGAATTTTATAATTATTCTCATATTGTCGTACGTCATTTCTTAAATCCCATGGACGTAAATCAGCATGGATGTAATGCCACTAAAAGATTTAAATTTTCATTTTTGTCAAATTGTAAATTGTATTTTAAATGCTTGATTAGAGTAAATAAGAACGCTTAATGCGAAAATATTTAGTTCGTATAGACGACTTAAGTTCGAATCTTAACAGTACATAAATAAACGAATTGTTTAGTTTCAACATTTTTTTAAACATTTTTTGGCTTAATTGATTAAATATTTTGCTTACTTTTTGATACTATTTGAAAAAAATATTTTTTTTTGCACATTCGATAAATGCAAAATAATATTCAACCTTACCTGTCCAGTTACAAGATCCTGTTGAAAATGCTTTGGAATCCAATCAGTGCACGTAGCCTTTCGTTCTTTTACAGCCGTTCTCTGTGCCTCTTCTAATGCAGTTTTTTCTTCCGTTGCTCCTACTTGATCTTCACGCTTAATTGCTGCTATAACATGCTGCCATAATCGTTCACTTTCATTTGATGCTTGAGCTTCCAATTGAACAGTAAATCGTTTAAGTCTTTGTTGTTTCATTTCAGGCGTAGCTGCAAATAAAACACTTTCCTCATTCGTACGTGCATCCTTAATCATTATTTTTCCATCCCAATGTCCATTTATTGTTGCCATCGTTTGCTTGCCAAGCTTTAATTTACCAGTTACTAAATTAGTATATTCATTACCACCTAAGAATGGCTTAAGTTTAAATTCGAGTTCCGTTTTATATCCGGTATTTTCGCATTCAATTGACACTTTTCCACCCAATTCCATTGTTAAAGTTCCCATTAAAATTCCCTTACAATAAGCATACGGTGAATTTAATGTATAATGTTCACCACGTGGAAGTAACGTCAAATTACCGACGCCTTCTAAAATAGCACTCGTTGAATTGCCATAAAATTTAGATTTTGCCAAAATGGAACAACTTAAACAAAATCCATCCTGACGATTAGTCATATAAAATGCTGGAATAGAAAATGAGCTTCTTAGTGAATATAAATAGAATGAAAATAATTAATGGAGCTTACCAGAAACAGGTGGATGGTGCGAAACTTGTTCAGCTATATAAAAAGTTCGACTTCCGTTTGGATGTTGCCAATAACATCTGAATGTTTCGCCTAATATTGGATTGAATGGCTTCTTCAAACCTACAATAAAAATAAATCTTATGTCAGCATCAAAAAATCCTTGAATCTCAATCAATCATGTCTGTCTTACCCTTAGGCTTCTTGTAAAATCCAGACAAATACCATTGAGTTATAAGCTTCATACGAATAAATGGATCGTCTTCAATAACAGCTCTAGAAATTATATCAGCATGATAGAATGAATCTGAAAGCTTATCAAGGAATGATCTTGGTTCAAGTATAAAAGTTGGAAGAACGACTTTTGACAGATCCATTCCTGGACGAACTTGCTTAACTAAGAACCATATTAAGCTCTTGTGTTCCTCAGCCAGTTCTTCTACTTGTTCTCCAGCCTATTAGAATTATTCATTAATAACAATTAATTTAGTCAATAAATTCTTTAGTGACAACTTACTGCACCAAATTCTTCTTCATACTGCTGAATGTAAGCAGTTTCAGGACATTCGTCAGGCTGTTCAATAGCTTCATTTTCAGAATCACTCTCAGTCTCGCCAGCTGACATAACAACCGTTGCACTGCCTTCAACATGACTTGCGTTATCATCAATATCCAAATCTTTTTTTTTACATATGATTTTTTAGATATTTTTTATTTTCATAAACAGATATTTTTTTGTTAGTTTATCAGATGCATAAGCGAAAGAAAAAAACATGAAAAAATAGCAAGATGATGGATGGTTAAAAATCGAGAAAATTCAATCAGTACAGAAAAATTAATAATATGTAAAAGTATGAATGGAATTTTTAATAAAACTAGCAATTAGAGCAATTAAATCTCTTTATTGAATATATTTGATTCACGGAGGGGATTGTTTAGAATTGACGTCCATAAATTTACAGAAGAGATTAGTAGCATTTAAATCTATCCATTAAAACTTAGAAATAATTGACATCAATAGCAAACAACCCCAAAATAAATTGAAAAATTGATGAGGATGTGGGTGGATGAATAGGCTAGGTAAGAGTAGGAAAGTTCAAGCAAAAATAAAAGATGAGAAAATCTCAAAGGCTAATTTAGCAATAGTCATCATAAAAAAGCAGATGACTAAGTGAAGGGCAATTTCTTTGCTGTTTTTATGGCCTTACTTGCGTGATTATTTTAACGAGCTTTTTATAAATCGATTTTTCAATCACTTTTGATTGTTCCTTGAAGGTGAAATTTTGCATATTTTCTTGCTCTGACTTAAGGAATAAGAATCTTCAATCATTTTGACATTAAATAAATTAGTTTTGAAGATATTTGCATTTAAAAGTTTAAGACGAAGAATCCATGGAAAAAATTATTTTAATACAATGTCAGTGATGAAAGACATTTTAGAATGTAATATTTCCCTCCAAAAAGCTATTATATCAACAACTATTGGCCAGCTCATATAAAAACAGCAAATTTCCAATAAATTACACGATTGCGCTTTACAACAACTCTTAATAATTATCTCAGAGATTTTTCAAGCATTGACCTAAATATCAATTAGCATTAACATTCAATTATGATGCAAAAAATGCATAAATAAAAAATAAATTTTGTAGCTAAAACTAACTCTTTAATTTGTTGTTAATCCTAATATCCACTTTTGTTGGTATCATTGACACATTACATGGATAACTTTGTCGTCGATTATTGCCAGTTTCAATAGAAGTCTGATTGATATTTGTAAATGAATTACTACGCTGCACAATTTTCTCCTTATTATTATAATCAACAGAAAGATATGCATCAGGTGATTCCTGTGTCATTCGATCAATTTGACCAAGCGCTTGATAAAGCTGCTGAAAAAGTGGAGTGGGAGAGGGACAGGGACTTTGGGGGAAGAAAATTTTTCCAATATTTGCTGGCGTTGCAGCGCGAGACGCAAATATTCTCAACAGTGGCGACAAATTGCCACCTTATTGTAATGAAAAAAATATGCAAAACAAAATTGAGCAAAAAATTGTTTCGCGGAAGCAGAAAAAAATTAATAAAATAAAAAATATGAAAAATATTTCCATTATCCATTTTTTTAAAAAAGGAAGTAGAGTTGGGATGATTAGGGGACATTTTGGCGGGAAAAATGATTGAAATTCTTACAAATTATCATTTTTGTGAGAATTTCAGATTTGTGATTTAAAAACAAAATTTTGAATATTTTAGTCCTGAAAGTTCCCTAAATTCCCATCCAATCTTACACAAAATCATCCAACAAATTCCTCAAATTAATTTTTTAAACTTACAATAATTCACAAATAAATACTCACCATGTTCATTAAAATGCTTCTCATAATCAGCATCAGACCACTGAGTTTCATGTGAACTCGTACCCGATGCAGCACTTTCATTAAGTGGTTCTCCTTCAACAGCTGCACTTGTGCTAAACGACCGCACCAATAAGGCTGAACATCTTAATGAAAGTTCTAAAGCATCCATCCAACATTTTCCAGCTGCTTGTGACGGTGCACGAAAGATTAAATAAGATGTTGGCAGTGGCTGTGTGACAGCACCCATAGTCTCTTTCTCAGGTCCACGCGGTGCCCAAATTGATTGATCAAGTGGATGAAAAAGTTTAAAACAAAATCCATCCTTTTTACTTGGACGTTCGATGACTTGACATGATGTTAACACGACCGTTCCGACCCATGATGAACTTTTAATTTTTGGACTTTTATAAAGCAACAATAAACCTGGCTTTAAGACACACCAAAGTTTCGTCCAACTTTTAAGAGTTCCACGAACTTTTAACCAATCAGCAAGTACAATGACAGCCGGATCTTGTAATGAATTAAGCAATTCACTCGCAACACGTTTCTTCTCCTTTCGATATGACTTTCGTTGTGCTTTATATGACTCCTTGCGTGTAAGCTTTGAATCGACAACCATCTAGAATCAAAAGGGTAGAGCACAAAAGCACAGAACAGAAAAAATATAAAAATAAAAGAACGACAATTAGGTTGAGAAGTTGTAAATTTAATGTAACACGAGCCACTACCTTATTTTCAGCTAGAGCACTTTCAATCTTCGGACTATGTTCGTTCCATACCGAAATTCCTGACATAATAATAAATAATACAAAAAAATAAAAGATAATGAATTATGGTAAAATGTTACAATATTAATTTTAATATGACCGCAATAGCGTCAATAAAACACATCAACATGTAACGACATCAAGAATAACAAAAAATAATCGATAACAAAATATATTCTTTATATCAACTGTAACAATTCTGCAATTTTTTTTTCGTCTTCTCTATCCACAAAATATTATATTATACAATGCCATTACTGGCAGACACGGTGGTGTCTTCATTGATTCACTTATAAAATAAAATATGCATGCAAAAGAAAAATTGATTTTTAGCGCATTTTCCACAACTAAAATGCCGGGTAATTATTATTGCACACTGACATTCATTTGAATAATTTAAATAATAATGTGTAGGTGGGGGGTTGGGTTGCTATTTGTTGGTGTTGGATATATTCGTGAAAGTCGTGTGACTTCTTGATGAGGCAAATGAAAGTGGTCGAGATCGATCAATCAAGTGGCGCGTGACAGCGATGATTTCACTGCTAATTCCTGATAATTATTGACTTAAAAAGATTTTTTTTAATTGAAATAGAAACTGAAACAATTTTTGGGTGTGGAATTGTTTGTTTGATATTTTGAGAGATTTTTGTTTCATAAAATAAAACAAGATTCTCACAAAAACTTGTAAGACAACAAATTACGTAGAAACAGATTCTCAGAAAATACAAAAATGCAACACTAATCACAGTCATTTTGGCATTTCATTTGATCATTTTGTTACAAACTAAAAATTTTGTTTACTTCAAGGTTAGAAATACTAGGAATTGTTGTTTTGAGTTCATTCACTTCCTGAATATTGTTTTGTAATTGAGGATACAAAGAAATGACTCTATGGACCCAATAAGGTAATTGTCCTTGATAAATCAAGTAATATCAGCTGATAAATAGATTCAGTAGTCAAGAAAAGCTTTGCGAACGAACCATTAAGGGATTGTTCACTTATAATGTCCGATTTTTAGGGGGGAGGGGGTCTGAGTCTATAGGACAGTTTTAAACAATAGAATTTTTTGTTCGAAGATTTTGAGTCAGAGAAGGGGAGGGGGTTTAAAAATCCAAAATTTTGATGGATGTCAAACGTGAACGGCAACTAAACAAATCTCTCAAAATTATTCATGTGACTCATGTCTCAATCTAAGAACCGTAGCATTAAAAAAAGCTCCCCACTTGAAATCATTCAAAAAAAGCACTAAACATGAATTACTTTAAGATTATGATGAAAGATAAATGCTCGATTATGATAATCATGGATGTAGGCATGAATTATTTATCATACGGTCTCCAATAAATTTCCCATGCTTATTTTCTGCAACATAATTTTAAACACATTAAACTTGAATTATTTTTTTTTCATCAATTATATAGAATTAAAGATTGCTGCATCAGCAAATTTTGCCTTGACCACTTCCATCAAAATTCACACGATCATCAACAAAGTCAAACCCTTTCAATTCCAACATTCATTGCGTCTAAAAAAAAAATTCTCTGTTAAATTACCATAACTTTTAAAACAACATTAGTTTCGTAATAATCTAACACGACACACACTATTTACGCTGTCTATAATATGTTACACAGTTTTAAATGCTTCTTTTTTGTTCCTCGCCATGATCAGATAAACAAGATTCATGTGACGCACATTTTCAATTCCACTCATGTCTTTCATTACAAAATTAGATAAACATGACAAAAAAAAAAAACTTTTTTTGCTGATAAAAAATTTCATTAATTTCACATGAAAAATGCGCTGTCAATTTTAATTTGCACAATTTTTTCTGGATTTATTTTATCCTTTTTTCCTTTCTTAAATTGTTATTCTTTTACCGTACCTAACAGAGATTTCCATCGCATTCTTCGAGCACTTTTTTATCAGACTACACAGTAAGTGTGCTACACATAAACTACTAAAGTGATGTTGAATGAAAATATAAATACATAAAAACAAAAAAATAATATGAAAAGTTGGAAGGAATTATTCAAACACACATAGAGAGAGCGAAATATTATATTATTTTGTGTCAAGTGGGGAAAAGCACCTTCAAAGTTTTATTTTTTATTTTTTTGCAATTAAAAAAATATATATACGAAGGTATCAATTACATGCTGTACGTTTATATGTGAGGTCAGGTTCATGGGAAAATTTATAACGAAAACTGCATGTATTTGTGTTGAAATGAATTTTTTCTAGTGCCTGCTAAACTGTATGTCACAAAATTCATCTTAAAATTTTATCTTATAGATGTGTGTCTGCTGTCTGACTGGCAATACAAACTTGATCTTTCAAGGTATTTTTTAAAACTTAAAGCGAATGTATTAAGCTAAATATTTGAATATGAAGAAGATATAGCTTAAATTGAGTAAATAAAAGCTTTCAAAAAGAGCGGAGCGTAAGTTTTGAGAGTCAATTTGAGTTCGGAGAGAATTTAGGATAGATTTGAGGGACATTGATCAAAAATCAGTTGACTCACTCTTTTTTGAAAAATGATAAACAGATTATGCAATGTAAAATCAGTTCACTGACCTATCTCATTCCTAAAATTGTCTTTTTTTAATTAAGAAATTAATTCAATTGACAACCAACTGTTTGACAACCCCTGAACAATTCTGTTATTTTTTTCTTCCATATCGTAGTCAAATTTCATTATTATTTGTTTATTATTTTTTCGTACATGATAAAAAGTCATTTCACTCATCCGGCATATCCATGATAAGATTATCAGTGTGTAGATTTTCATTTAATTAACAACAACAAACATCTCTTCACGTTGGAGTGTATGTATGCATATCAGGGGCGTAGCCAGGGGGTTTTACCCCTCCCCCCCTTTGGGAAATTTCTTCAAAAACCCCTAAATTTTTCGTTCCATGCAAAAACTCAACTCCCCTCCCCCATCTAAAAATTTCTGGTTATGCCCCTGATATACACATAATTCTGATTTATTGCAGCTTAATAATGTTAGTTGGATGGAAGTCATTGTTTAACGTTTATTGCGAATAAATTAATTAACTTGAATAAAATGCGCTAAAAAAAGAGAAAACCAGACGAAGAATTGCGAATGAACAGTAAGCAGGAGGCAAAACTAGGAAGAAGAACGTTATAACAATTCACAAACTTACTGACTATAAATTAATCTATTTTTAATTCCATTCGAACAGTTAATGATTAATTATTATAGTTCATATATTTAGGTATACAAATTATTTTGTCATTTTCGATTAATTGAAATCAAAGGCCACCGAAAATAAAAGAAAAATTGAAATAACCATTATGTTTGGGAATTAATGAAATATTACAGTTAGTACAGTGAGTATACAGACATCAAAAGAATTTAAAATAAAGCAATTAAGGAAATCATAAAATCAAATTGAAGATAGCTTTATGGATAATTGAAAGATTAAAAGCGCACTTTTTTTGATGACTTGATCAAAGGTTGAACATTTTAAATTGAATTGTTTTCATGCAAAAATTTTTTTAAAGAATTTCTTCTATTAAAAAAAAATGAGATTTGAAACAATTTTTTGAAAGTTCATTCTTGCCAAATCAAGATCACTCAACAAAACAAAAGACATCACGGTTTAATTAACTAGACTGAATTTTCGACTGCGAATGTATAATTAATGAGATACATTTTACGACTTGAAGAAATTGTATCCTTTAATGACAGAAGTCTGCTTTGACATAGGAACATTGTATAATCGGATTTCGTACTTATTTCCTCTAAATTTTTGAGTCTTATTTGAATCTTATAATTTTTTTAAAATTTAAATTTTTATGATTGAAAGTCTTTAATAAAATTTTTAGGTTTTAAATTGAGGAATTTTAGAAGAATAATTGAAATTTTTTATGAAATTTTAGGTCAAGGGCCTTTCACTTATTATGACAATCAAAAAATTCAATTTTTAGACCCCCTCTCCTCCCCCTTCTGTCATAAAATTTTCATTAAAAAATCAATTGTTTGAAACTGTCACACAGAGACCCCCTTCCGCCCTAAAAATCGGACATCATATATGAACGGCCCCTCTAGAATTTGGAAGATTTTGTAAGTTCTTTTGAAATTGAATTTCTCAACTTCCTAAAATGTTCAAAATCTTATTTCACTCAACATCTCTGAACTCTCATGCCAATTGCACAGCACTTGTAGGCAATTTCTCATAAAGCACACAAAACGTCTGTTTGATTGATAGCTTCTGTGTTGTTTCACTAGTTTTCTCCCAAAAAATGTCATAGTTCAACTTATAACAAGCGGAATCATATTGAATACACTAACAAGTTGATTGAACTTGACACTTGACTATTTCACTTAAAATTATTATTAAGTAAATAACTTTTGTACTGTACCCCACACCCAATTTGCATATTCTATCAATATAAAAAAAAAGCATTTTACAAAAGTGGAAGTCACTGTATTTAATTTAAATCACTTCCAGTAAAGTGATCCGTACACACAGCATGCTACACAAATCAAATCACATTTTATTTTATGACTTCGTTGTAACGACTTTTTCTCATTCGCTCATTGAAAAAAATAAAAATAAAAAGGTTATGAAATCATCAATAAATTTATATATAAACTGGAAATTCTAAGTGAATATCATAAGTCAATAGTCTATATATATAAATCATGGAAAATGCGCTAAATTAATTAATAGGATTAAAAGATAAAAAAATGAACAATAAATGGTTAAACATTGACAGGTGTAAAGCCAATTGAGGCACAAATAAAAATCACCTGCGTTCGGTGATGATGGATTACTGATTAAGCTATCAGAAGAATTTAATTTCGGTAGCACCAAAAGCGAAATGCGACGATTATTTGAATCATGTGCTTTAAAAATAAAATAAAAGAGTTGTAATATAGAATAGAAATATAGATGAAATATGATATAATATGTTAATATATATATAGAGTTAAAAATAGAATTATAAGGGTCAGCAGAAAAGAGCCATCATATTTTTTTTAAATTTACATTTAGATGCATTAATTAAATTAGGAAATAAATCCAATGATTTTTTTTTTCTTCATATAATTTTTAAATGATTTAATTTATAAATATTTTTCATTTAGCACTTTTTAATTATTTTATCGAACTTACCAGCTAATTTATTGGTGCTTGGTGACTGTATTGGTGTATTAGCAGAGGATATCGATGCTGTGTCATTATTATTAGCGTTATTATTGACATTTTTAGTGGGTGTCGATGTAGCAATATTCATTTTTTTAACTTTTTTTCACCGAATTTTTAACTTTAAGATTTTCACACTAATATCAAAGAAAACTTTGCTAACTTCAATTTTACACAATACAGCTAACACTAAATAATAACATTTAAATATCTAACTTAAATTATCTATACTAATTCACTGCATTTCCTTAATTTTTTAATGCGAAGAATTTTTTTACACAAATTTTTTCAATTTTTGAAAATATTCAAAATAAATTCGTTAAATTTTTTTCATGGAATTTTTTTCAAAATTAATCATCGACTTTGGACTTTTCATATTGAAATGTAAATATTTGCTGTTATTCATCTGTATAGATAGATAAAATAAACGATAATACTGTAAAGTAATTTTGATAAAAGCCAACTCCGCGTTTTGTGTATTTTTAAAGTGTAAATATTAGTTTAAATGTGTCTAAATTGAATATTTTTAAAAATCGACAATTGTGGAATCTTTAACGGTTAAAATATTTTCAAATTATTTAGGTATTATTTTTTTTTTCTCTTTGAAAAATTAAAAGATTTACACAAAAATAATGAATATCTCGGAAGTGGATCAAGGAGTGCAAATTAAGTCTAAAAGACCATCTGGTGAGTTAATTAACATCATTTACAATCAGAATACATTAAAATATACATGATTTTCGTCCGTTTAGACTCGAATTTCAAGCAACAAAGGTATGTCACATAAAAATTAGGAAATTAATTTTTCATTATAGTAATATTGATTTTTCGTACATTCTCGTACAGATTACCTTCATGGCAACCAATACTTACTGCTGGAACTGTTTTACCAACTTTCTTCATAATTGGAATTGCATTCATCCCCGTTGGAATTGTCTTACTTTATTTCTCAAATAGTGTGAGTCATAAAGTTTATTTATGGAAATTCATTGAGAAATCTTTTTTTTGTTAAAATGTGTGAACAACAAATATTTATTCATGGATTTATTTTTTTTTTTACAGGTTCAAGAGCATGTTATCAATTATACACATTGTAATCGAACTCAGGGTGATATGACATGTGCAAGATTTCTTCAAGAAAATCCAAATACATCTGAGAAGTGCATCTGTGAAATTGGATTTAACTTAAATACTGACTTTAAGAAGAATGTTTTTATGTATTATGGATTGACAAATTATTATCAGAATCATCGACGATATGTCAAGTCTCGTGATGATAATCAGTTATTAGGTGAATTTGGAGGGGAACCAACTGACTGCTCACCATTTGACAGAGATGCAACTGGCCGAGTTATTGTTCCTTGTGGAGCAATTGCTAATTCATTGTTTAATGACACTTTGACACTCTCATCAGATTCATTTGGTACGGTCCTTACAAATAACACGGGAATTGCGTGGCCAAGTGACAAACAGATTAAGTTCAGAAATCCACCAAATTGGAGAGATGGTAAGGCTTACTTTTATTGTCATTTTGACTGATTGTTGGGTGTAGATAACATTTTAAGGCGTTGCTATATCCATTCTGTCAGTCATGTGTCATTATTAATTAAAGGACTTTTAAACAGCAAAATCATGACAATTAAATTCTGAATTCTTAATATTACAGCACTTAAAGACAAAGGAAGACCAATTGCATGGAGAAAGAACTTATGGGAATTAGATCCATTAAATGAAAACAACAATGGTCTTCAAAATGAAGATTTAATTGTATGGATGAGAACTGCAGCGCTGCCAAGTTTTAGAAAATTATATCGTCGAGTTTTTCATGATGGACTTTTTGCAAATGGATTACCAAAAGGACGTTATGTGCTGAATATTGAGTATAGTAAGTGGCAATTAAGATTTTACCACAAAATATTTGTTTGCGGTTTTTGCGATAATTATTGATTTTATTTTGATGGCTGATCTAATTTCATTTTCAAGTCATAGTCATAATCATAAAATTAATAACTCTATTTTTATTTTATCCATTAGACTACCCCGTAACCCAGTTTGATGGCACGAAATTATTCATTCTCTCAAACACATCGTTTTTGGGTGGAAAGAACTCCTTCTTAGGATACGCATATATTGCAGTTGGTAGCATTTGCTTTATACTCGGCATTGTGTTGCTTTTTGTTCATCTCAAATATCGAAGGTAATATAAATCAATTATTTAAAGAGCATAGAAAAAGCTTCAATAAAAAAAAATCAATTTCATTTTCTATTATAGTCATGCACATTCTTCAACATCATCAAATACGAATCCAAGAACTCCATATACCTAAACCTTTCATTCAGGAACGAGTGGAAATAATATTAAAAAAAAATAGAACAAGTCATTATTTCTTAATATTTACTACTACTGCAAAAGTAGCAACAACAATACATTAAAAATGTTATATCATAGTAGACTAATGGTTCCTATACTTCTTTTTATTTCTTACTTATTTATCAACACATCATTCAAAATGAAAAAAAAATTCAATGCCAAAAAAAAGTTTTGCAGCATAAAAAAATAAGGAAAAACTTTTTCGTGAGGAAAATTTCCTCTTTTTTCGTGACTTAAATTTTTTGTTAAATTAAGGTCATGATATTTTAAATTAGTAAAGCATAATATTGTAGATTAGTTCCAGAAAGTTTTCAATTCATTTATGTAATTAAAAATTCTTGCAAAATTTGCTGGACACTAATTTAATTTGTTTGGTAAAATTTAATGTTTTTAGATAGGAATGAAGTTTTAATTGGGAAATCGGGCAAATCTGTAGAGCTAGTTATGGTTTTAAATGCACATTTTTTAAATGCACTTCAGTTTAAAGTCAATAAATTTTTGATAGTTAATATGACAATTCATTTAATTGTATTACTTGTTTTATCATTTCAAACACTAATCATATTTATCTGATGAATTTAGTATCAGCATTATTATGACTAAACACACGTTGATAATAAAATTCAAATTCGAATGATGATTTATTATACGAGTCATCATTTTAAATTAGTTCAAAAATTTTAATTGAAAAATTCAATTAATGAATTATCGAGTTTTGCTTTCTTACACTAGGCTTTCTCGAAATCCCGATCCCGATTGATTTTCGGGATCGGGATCGGGATCGGGATTTCCCGGGAAATCCCGGGATTTCCCGAAAGATATTTTTGAAAAATTTATGTGGATTGTATATCCAATTTTAATATTTGAATGAAGGTAATAAATTTTTAAAAGTTTTTATTTTTTTGGGCAACATATTTCTGATACAATTTTGTTACAATTGGTCATTAATGGTTCAATAAACTACAAAATTAAAAATTTAGTAAATTTATTTCTATAGTTTCATATTAATGTATGTTTTAGAAAGTATCATTAATTTAAAGAATTGTTTTTAGATTATTATATAAAGTCTTTAAAATAATATTTTTCTAAATTAAGGTTTAATTTTAAAGTCAATTTTTGATTATTTTAACCATGATAAAAACTTTTTTCTAAGTATCAAAAATATATTTTTTTAAAAAAAATGTAGATTTTTACGAATTTTGGTTGATTTTCCAAATTTTTTAAAATTTTAACAAAATGAAGTATCAAATGACACTCAATTTTAACTGAAACTAATTTTAATAAAATTTAAAGTGAATGTTTCTTTAAATACTCAGTTTAAAAAAAATGAAATTTTTTTTTTTTTTTGAAGAAAAAAAGTTAAAAAAAAAAATATTTTACTATGCAAATGGTTAAAATCGGGATTTTCAATCCCGATCCCGAAAATTTTCGGGATCCCGGGATTTTTCGGGATCGGGATTTCCCGGGATTTCCCGATCCCGATCCCGATAGCGAGAAAGCCTATCTTACACCAATCATAAGAGATATTAATCAATTTAAGGAAAAAAAAATGAAAAAAAAGTACTCTTTGAAGACATAAGACAAATGCTTTTTTATTTATTTACATCTAGGATTTGAACCTTTACCTTTGAATTTTTTCAAAGAAATTTATATTCAAAACTAAGCAATTAACAACTTCTTTTTTTGTCAAAACTGCTAAAAGTGCATCACATTATTTGTATTTTTTCAATGCATCGCAAATAGCTGCGTTAAATTGGCTACAACTTTGTTTGCAAAATTTAATGATTTGTATCAACCATCTAACTAACAACCTGTGTTATGAAAATGCTCTGCACATGATAACTTTGATCTTGGGATGCATATCAATTATATTTCAAAAAGTATAATGTTGCATATGATGTGAAGAAAATATAAATGTTGAATAGGAAACCACGTATGCTTGGTTTGGATCAATTATTTTAAGTTGCTTATTCTTTTTCAAAGTATAGTTTTAATGACTGTATTCGTATCAAACAAAAACTTTATTAGTAAGAATTGTGATTAATGTTTTTTTGAAGGCTATAATGATATATTAAAATGCTAGTTTTGTTACCAATTTTCGTTAAATCAAGCTATAAAGTTTATAATCAATTTATATATTCTTTGATGTAATTTTCATCACATAAATATAGGATTAACCACTTTATATCAAATTATGACAAAGATTTATATTAAATAGCATAAATGATAATGCTTAGCATAGACATAGTAATTTATCAGATTTAAAAAATGATTCATCTTTAAAAGTGTTATATTCTTTGAACAACACAAGTATGTTGAACGTATTATTAGATGTTAATGACTAAGTGTCCTTGAAAAAAAAAAAATATTAAATTAAATTGAAGATAAAAAAAAAATTATCAAGATTAAATGTGTAAGATGATAACAAATGACAAAGAATTAAAGTAAAAATAAAGAAATAAAAAACACATTTCAATAAAAGTAAGGACAAAAAAAAAAAAAAAAACAGCAAAAGTACCATATGTTAAATCTTATGCGAGCTTCAAAATAAAATAAATATTCTCATCCTTTCGCACCTTTACTACATGTTATTTTCACCCAATGACGATAAAAAAAAGTTGGTGATTCATTCAAAGCAATTTAACAACGAGAAATATTGGATATGGGGAAAGCTGTATGTTTCATTCAGAAAAATAAACGAGTAAACTTTCGTAACTTCCATGCGACTTCGATAAAGAAGAAATAATTGGGATGTCAAAGTTGAAAATTTTTAACAATTTTCTCGAAAAAAAAAAATTCATATTGAAGGATAAGAGCGAAAATGTCAACAATTTTCAGTGGAAGCCAAAATTCATATAAACCATTAAATTTCATACATCTCAATTTTGCGGTCGTTTACTTAACACGTTCGCCTTTTAGGGGGGAGGGGGGGGGGTCTAGGATTTTGTAACAGGTTATACAAAAAAATGGCCATTTCAACTCGACTTCAAAATTGACTTTAAGACTATCAAAGATTTTCCGGCGCCAAAATGTCAATCATAAAAAAGAAAAAGCCTCAAAAAACAAAACGCTACATGGAAGTTTTCAACTTTCAATCATCAAATGTGCTTTCTTCTTGTCATCGGTACCGCTGGTACGCAGAAGCGAAACTTATGCTGCTCATCCATCGTTTTTGCCCTTTATACGAACTCGAAAAGGAAAAAAAATATAACTTTTATGGAAAAAGCTTTTCAGTTTTTCTTTTTCAAATCATTCCCATAAAAGTGTCTCTCGATTTCATATCGTGTGGATTTTGATTTCTTTCATGAATTTCCTGTGAAAAATTTCAACGACTTTCGACTTTGATTTTTTTTTTCTTTTGCGGTTGAAATACGAGAGCATTTTAAATTCGTTAAAAGTGAAAGTTTGTTTAGTTTATCGGAAAATTGCAGTTAATGATCGTAAATTTTTGCAATAAATTGTCGATTTTCTTTTATTTTACGTTGTTAAAAAGTGCTTGACATTTTTATGGATTTTCGCTGGCTACTCAAAAACTCTTCATTGTAAATTAAGTTTTAGAAAATTATATCGTCGAGTTTTTCATGATGGACTTTTTGCAAATGGATTACCAAAAGGACGTTATGTGCTGAATATTGAGTATAGTAAGTGGCAATTAAGATTTTACCACAAAATATTTGTTTGCGGTTTTTGCGATAATTATTGATTTTATTTTGATGGCTGATCTAATTTCATTTTCAAGTCATAGTCATAATCATAAAATTAATAACTCTATTTTTATTTTATCCATTAGACTACCCCGTAACCCAGTTTGATGGCACGAAATTATTCATTCTCTCAAACACATCGTTTTTGGGTGGAAAGAACTCCTTCTTAGGATACGCATATATTGCAGTTGGTAGCATTTGCTTTATACTCGGCATTGTGTTGCTTTTTGTTCATCTCAAATATCGAAGGTAATATAAATCAATTATTTAAAGAGCATAGAAAAAGCTTCAATAAAAAAAAATCAATTTCATTTTCTATTATAGTCATGCACATTCTTCAACATCATCAAATACGAATCCAAGAACTCCATATACCTAAACCTTTCATTCAGGAACGAGTGGAAATAATATTACAAAAAAAATAGAACAAGTCATTATTTCTTAATATTTACTACTACTGCAAAAGTAGCAACAACAATACATTAAAAATGTTATATCATAGTAGACTAATGGTTCCTATACTTCTTTTTATTTCTTACTTATTTATCAACACATCATTCAAAATGAAAAAAAAATTCAATGCCAAAAAAAAGTTTTGCAGCATAAAAAAATAAGGAAAAACTTTTTCGTGAGGAAAATTTCCTCTTTTTTCGTGACTTAAATTTTTTGTTAAATTAAGGTCATGATATTTTAAATTAGTAAAGCATAATATTGTAGATTAGTTCCAGAAAGTTTTCAATTCATTTATGTAATTAAAAATTCTTGCAAAATTTGCTGGACACTAATTTAATTTGTTTGGTAAAATTTAATGTTTTTAGATAGGAATGAAGTTTTAATTGGGAAATCGGGCAAATCTGTAGAGCTAGTTATGGTTTTAAATGCACATTTTTTAAATGCACTTCAGTTTAAAGTCAATAAATTTTTGATAGTTAATATGACAATTCATTTAATTGTATTACTTGTTTTATCATTTCAAACACTAATCATATTTATCTGATGAATTTAGTATCAGCATTATTATGACTAAACACACGTTGATAATAAAATTCAAATTCGAATGATGATTTATTATACGAGTCATCATTTTAAATTAGTTCAAAAATTTTAATTGAAAAATTCAATTAATGAATTATCGAGTTTTGCTTTCTTACACTAGGCTTTCTCGAAATCCCGATCCCGATTGATTTTCGGGATCGGGATCGGGATCGGGATTTCCCGGGAAATCCCGGGATTTCCCGAAAGATATTTTTGAAAAATTTATGTGGATTGTATATCCAATTTTAATATTTGAATGAAGGTAATAAATTTTTAAAAGTTTTTATTTTTTTGGGCAACATATTTCTGATACAATTTTGTTACAATTGGTCATTAATGGTTCAATAAACTACAAAATTAAAAATTTAGTAAATTTATTTCTATAGTTTCATATTAATGTATGTTTTAGAAAGTATCATTAATTTAAAGAATTGTTTTTAGATTATTATATAAAGTCTTTAAAATAATATTTTTCTAAATTAAGGTTTAATTTTAAAGTCAATTTTTGATTATTTTAACCATGATAAAAACTTTTTTCTAAGTATCAAAAATATATTTTTTTAAAAAAAATGTAGATTTTTACGAATTTTGGTTGATTTTCCAAATTTTTTAAAATTTTAACAAAATGAAGTATCAAATGACACTCAATTTTAACTGAAACTAATTTTAATAAAATTTAAAGTGAATGTTTCTTTAAATACTCAGTTTAAAAAAAATGAAATTTTTTTTTTTGAAGAAAAAAAGTTAAAAAAAAATATTTTACTATGCAAATGGTTAAAATCGGGATTTTCAATCCCGATCCCGAAAATTTTCGGGATCCCGGGATTTTTCGGGATCGGGATTTCCCGGGATTTCCCGATCCCGATCCCGATAGCGAGAAAGCCTATCTTACACCAATCATAAGAGATATTAATCAATTTAAGGAAAAAAAAATGAAAAAAAAGTACTCTTTGAAGACATAAGACAAATGCTTTTTTATTTATTTACATCTAGGATTTGAACCTTTACCTTTGAATTTTTTCAAAGAAATTTATATTCAAAACTAAGCAATTAACAACTTCTTTTTTTGTCAAAACTGCTAAAAGTGCATCACATTATTTGTATTTTTTCAATGCATCGCAAATAGCTGCGTTAAATTGGCTACAACTTTGTTTGCAAAATTTAATGATTTGTATCAACCATCTAACTAACAACCTGTGTTATGAAAATGCTCTGCACATGATAACTTTGATCTTGGGATGCATATCAATTATATTTCAAAAAGTATAATGTTGCATATGATGTGAAGAAAATATAAATGTTGAATAGGAAACCACGTATGCTTGGTTTGGATCAATTATTTTAAGTTGCTTATTCTTTTTCAAAGTATAGTTTTAATGACTGTATTCGTATCAAACAAAAACTTTATTAGTAAGAATTGTGATTAATGTTTTTTGAAGGCTATAATGATTTATAAAAAGACTACTTTTGTTACCAATTTTCGTTAAATCAAGCTATAAAGTTTATAATCAATTTATATATTCTTTGATGTAATTTTCATCACATAAATATAGGATTAACCACTTTATATCAAATTATGACAAAGATTTATATTAAATAGCATAAATGATAATGCTTAGCATAGACATAGTAATTTATCAGATTTAAAAAATGATTCATCTTTAAAAGTGTTATATTCTTTGAACAACACAAGTATGTTGAACGTATTATTAGATGTTAATGACTAAGTGTCCTTGAAAAAAAAAATTAAATTAAATTGAAGATGAAAAAAAAAAAAAGTTATAAAGATTAAATGTGTAAGAAGAGATAACAAACAAATGACAAAGAATTAAAGTAAAAATAAAGAAATAAAAAATACATTTCAATAAAAGTAAGGAGCAAAAAAAAAAAACAAAACAGCAAAAGTACCATATGTTAAATCTTATATGAGCTTCAAAATAAAATAAATATTCTCATCCTTTCGCACCTTTACTACATGTTATTTTCACCCAATGACGATAAAAAAAAGTTGGTGATTCATTCAAAGCAATTTAACAACGAGAAATATTGGATATGGGGAAAGCTGTATGTTTCATTCAGAAAAATAAACGAGTAAACTTTCGTAACTTCCATGCGACTTCGATAAAGAAGAAATAATTGGGATGTCAAAGTTGAAAATTTTTAACAATTTTCTCGAAAAAAAAAAATTCATATTGAAGGATAAGAGCGAAAATGTCAACAATTTTCAGTGGAAGCCAAAATTCATAAGGGCAATTCTTCAGATGAAAGGAATTTTTGAAAAAGAGCTTTTAAAATCCAATGTCAATTATCTTCATCTCAAAAAAATGGTTTCTTAAATTTTGCTATTTTTATCAATTTTTTGATGACACAAACTGTTTTAAATGATTGATCATTAATTACCTGTTGTAACCAGCCTATTAATGCATAATATAACAAAGTATTCAATTAAAAAATCGAAAATTTTCATTTCGACATTCTGTATTTTCCCATGGATTAGGAAGAAAAAAAGCTTTTTTATAACTCGATCACGTTTTAAAATTTTCAAAGAATCGAAAAATCTCATTAATTAGACATTTACAAGTCAAAGTAAAGCCACAGAATCATAGATTTTTGTTTGTTCTATTATTTAGTAGCAGTGAATTTATTTTAATATCAGCAGTTTTCTTAAATTTTTGATTCTTCGGATGCTTAAAATCAAAAATTCCCATTTTCGTTATCGAGTTATTGACCAAAGAATCAAAATATTTTAATAATTAGAGACTTTTAACATTATTGTTGTTGAAAATATGATAGATTATGGAAAATTACACATATAAAAACTTTAATATAAAAGGTTTTAGTGCAAAATTTTAGAAAAAAATCGATTCTTCGACAAAAATTTTCAAAATTTCATCTAAAGAATTGCCCATAAACCATTAAATTTCATACATCTCAATTTTGCGGTCGTTTACTTAACACGTTCGCCTTTTAGGGGGGAGGGGGGGGGTCTAGGATTTTGTAACAGGTTATACAAAAAAATGGCCATTTCAACTCGACTTCAAAATTGACTTTAAGACTATCAAAGATTTTCCGGCGCCAAAATGTCAATCATAAAAAAGAAAAAGTCTCAAAAAACAAAACGCTACATGGAAGTTTTCAACTTTCAATCATCAAATGTGCTTTCTTCTTGTCATCGGTACCGCTGGTACGCAGAAGCGAAACTTATGCTGCTCATCCATCGTTTTTGCCCTTTATACGAACTCGAAAAGGAAAAAAAATATAACTTTTATGGAAAAAGCTTTTCAGTTTTTCTTTTTCAAATCATTCCCATAAAAGTGTCTCTCGATTTCATATCGTGTGGATTTTGATTTCTTTCATGAATTTCCTGTGAAAAATTTCAACGACTTTCGACTTTGATTTTTTTTTTTTCTTTTGCGGTTGAAATACGAGAGCATTTTAAATTCGTTAAAAGTGAAAGTTTGTTTAGTTTATCGGAAAATTGCAGTTAATGATCGTAAATTTTTGCAATAAATTGTCGATTTTCTTTTATTTTACGTTGTTAAAAAGTGCTTGACATTTTTATGGATTTTCGCTGGCTACTCAAAAACTCTTCATTGTAAATTGAGAGCGTTTTTTGTGCAGTTTTAATTGGATATAGTAAGTGTTGAAAAGTTTGTAATAAGCACAGAATTTTCATCATCCTGACTAACGGAACATGAAGAAATGTCAGAAGGAGAAGAAATCAGAAGAACGTAACAAAAAGGTTGATTAATTAGGCAAGAAACAACATCGAAATACGGCGAAAAAGAAGAATTGTTCGAGGAAAAATCGATAAGTATTTTCCGGCAAGGACTCATTTAAAAAAAAATACGATGTTAAATTGGAAAGAATGAGGAGGAAAAAAAATGAATTTTTTCGTGCATTTACCTATATAAAAAAAATTCTTCTCTCGTACACACCGAAGGTAATGAATCAAAATAATATTATTAAGGTCATTAATTAATTTTGATTAATTGAATAGTTTTTCCTTTCTTCTCTTCTTTCAACCAAGAGAAAGCTTCTTAAATGGATGGGGAAAGTTTTGTGACTCACTTATCCAATCCATTCATTTTCACACGAATAGCTTACTATAGTGCTGGCTATATAGGCACAAAAGCTATACAGATATTTTTTTTTTTTTCTTGACCTAAAAATTGTAAAATATTGGCTTTCTTGGTTTTTCATGCATTCTCAAACCGATTTTTTTAGCGCATTTTCCTCTTGGGAAAAGGACGCTATTATCCGCACTTTGTCTGTCTGTCCGTCTGTCTGTCTGTCTGTCTGTCTGTCTGTCATCGCATCTCCTCCTAGGGATTATGCTTTTTTGATGCGGTTTTTGGCTTAAAATGTATGTGACATGTCTGGCTACCATGTAACCAAAAATCAGCACGAATGGTCACTTCCTCTGCTGGAACCAGCGTAAAAAGTGCCAAAAATGCCATTTCTTTGTATGTGTTAGTGTGGTCGAATGCACTAAAATGTTGACTTTTCAAAACCTTAGCTGTCCTCGGTTCGAATCCCACCGATGACAAAATTTTTTTTTGCTTTTTTTGATACTTTTTTGATTTCTAATGACATTTAATGTTGAATCATGTCATAATTTTCCATTTTCACAATTTTCCCGAGTTTTTCCGACGATTTTTGTTAAAATTTTCAATATTTTCATACAATTTTCATAGATAATTACTTTTTTTATATTTTTTTTGATATTTTAGTTGTTTAGTTATCTATTTTCATGGATTTTTCATAGTTTTTCCGGAAAATTTTGTGAAAATTGAAAAATAAATCACTTTTATATAAAAAATCTCATCAATATAAGTAACTAAAATGTCACGTTAAAATTTTATAAAAAAGAGCATTAGTGGCGTAAGTGGTAGAGTGCGCGACTACTATCATGAGAGTCATGGGTTCAAACCTAGCCCATGACCAAAAATTTTTTTGGTTTTTTTTAATTCTATGTTGCATAATGTTTTTCATCGATTTTTTTTCTGTCAAATTTAAATTTTTGGATAAATAAAGAATGGTTATAATTAAATATTTGGCTTTGTACTTTTGGGGTTTTAATTCTTTGTGTATTTACTGATCGCGGAAAATGCGCTTTCGTCGGTCACGAGTGACCACCGTTATACTTGTTTCTTCTAATTTGTTCTATTTTTGTTATTCTTCTGGGTTTTTGTGGCTTTTTTGGGGTAAATTCATTTGTAAATGTGAGAATCTAGTTCTTTTGGCTTTTACGAGCTTATAGAATAAGAATTAATGGTCACTTCATTAAAAGATAATTAAATTATTTGACAACTTAATTAGGATTGCTGTCTTCGACCTTAAAGTTTTACTTTTCTTCTATCTTAATTCTTAAATAGGAATTTAACCTCTTCTTTGTAGCTTAGTCAAATTCTAATATCATATAAAGCGTTTAGTCGACTCATCTAAAATTTAACATCTTAACGACATGAGAGGCACACTTTGACATAAAATACTTTTGTATCCTTCTCAGAAACGGAAAAACAAGATCATTCGTTTAGAAACACACGTGTGCATGTGTCGATTTAATTGAATAACTGGAATTATATAAAAGTACTTTAATGGCGCAAAGTGTGTACTTGAATGGGGGAAAATGTTTAATGAAAGTGGTGAACTTAATCGTAATCTTTAATTTATTTCGTAGAATTAAGGGTGGCATATTGCAGATCAGGTGTATTGATTTGATTGCTTATGTATGGTTCGTTAGAATTGGAAGATACATACTTTACCTGACTGTTGATGGATTTCTTGGAATTTTTTTCTTTTTTTCAGTTCAAATCTTTAAGAATAAAAGCTTTAAATGAAAAAATCTATAAAACAATAATGACAAGCTATCCTATTCTATATCCCCATTTCAACGTCTAATCTAATATTCTGTCTATTAAATCCTGTGTCCATTTTGAAATGCGACCTTCGTTGAAATGCGGCATAAAGTTCAAGTTAATTTTTTTTCTATTTATCCTTCCAATTTTCCTTTTTTAAGGACATTATCGTTTTACACATCAAAATTAAGGATATTTTTGGATTTCAATAAATATCATAAAGCCTCTAATTTCGCCTTAAAAGTAAAACTTTAACTATCAAAATTATCTTCCTTCCAACTATTTTATAATTTGTATGAGATTTTTTTTCGAAAAAGTTCTTTCCATTGTAAAATACAAACAACAGCCAATTTTTAAGGATTTTGTCATAAAATTTAATCTCTTAACTTTCAACAAGATAATGCGACATGTCGAATGGAGAAATAGTAAAAACTTTATCTATAATAAAAGTCCCAGAAAACCCATTATAATCCTTGATGAACAAGCATTCAAGCTTCAACCGCATAGACCAGAAAACTAATCAAACTTTAAGGAGAAATTCATTGAAAATTCATCCTTAAGAGCTTGTTTTGTGAAGTTTAAAGAATTAACATATAGAGTCATCTGAGAATGCTGTGTGAGCTGGAAACGTTGAATATTAAAGAGGATTAGTCAATTTTCATACTTAATAATATTTGGCAGAATTTTCTTCATTGCAAGAATCTTTAAAAATCCAAATCTTTAATAATCCTCACTTATGATCGACCCCATAAGAATATCTGAATTAATGATGAACAATATGGTAATCATCCACAACATCCACTGTACTTTAGCACGATTCATAATTATGATGTGTCACAAATAATCCAAAACACATTTTCATGTTTGCAATCATAAGCAGATACTTCTTATCGCATTCATATGACTATGAATCCTTTTTTTTTCACAAAATTATATTTTTTTTTCTGTGTAATAGAAAATATTACTCAAGAGATTCCCGCAAAGATAGTAATCAAGTTCTCTATGTGGTTTGCCGGTTATATTCATACACACATGTGTGTTTATGAAAAAAATAATAAGCCAAAAAGCTTTATCTGAGTCAATTCATATAACACATTTTGTGGTAAATTTATTCATAGATTTTTTTGTCATGTTTGTCTTACTCACAATTATTAATAATTTAACTGTATTTTTGTTTCATGCCTCCTTATCACTTCATAGTGTAACGATAATGACGACATAATTTAAGCTGAGAGTCAACTGTATGATAACATAATAATATGTATATGTGCATATCTACATAAAACAATATAACTCAGCATGTATCAACTTATTGAGAAATATTCTTTATTTTCGGGAGAGAGAGTATGTGAAGTGAGAATATATAAAAGGATATGATTAGCTTTTAAACAATTCATTCTACAATAAATATTTAAACAGTGAACTACTTACAGTACAGTACAGAGCACAAAAAGATCTTTTTTATTAACTGGCAAGTGCTTGGTTTATAATAAATTTATACATACATATGTGTCGATATTTCTTTGTGGTGCTGCCTTATCTTCAATTATTTGCAACGAACATCGAAAAAAAATATTTTTTTTCATAAGCATTTCGTCGTTTGATTCCTTTACCAGGCGGGCTATTTAGAATAAATTGATTTCTAGCTGCCTGATGAAGGGACAAAGACCGAAACTGCAAGTCATCTGTAATATTTTTTTTGCATATAAATTATTGGATGTGAATTGTGAAAGTGTTTCGTCTGCTGTAGTGCAATACTTGATATATTCACGAATGTCTCGACATTCTTAGCTCTGCATAAGTATTAATTTGAATTTGACATTCCAATGTGATAAAGTTTGAGATTAATTTGTGGAATTTCATCATTAGAATTTTGGAAAATTTTTGTTATCCACGTGATACTCAAATATGGTTTTAAAGTCAATCAAACTTAAATCTTTTAAAAAAGCATTATTATAATCATAGAAAAAAATTAACCAAACTTTTAGTTATTTTGTTGGTAATCGCTTTTAACAAATTTATAGTTAAGTTTGTATGAGAAATTTTTTTTTCAACAAAATTTTTGGTTAAAAGCTTTACCAGAAAATTTGTTATTTCTACTAAAATATTTGTTATTTATTAACTAAATCATTTCATCGTTTTAATATTTTTAAACTCTTTTTTACTTATTATTAAAGAGTTGCAACTGATAATTTAGTCATTAAAATAACAAACAAAGGTTTAAATTATAAATTTATAAATTTATTTAACAAAATAATTTGTTAAAATTAACCAAAATTTTGTTAACAATTTTTTTATTTTAAATTAGTTTAAAAATTAATGATGATATTAATATTGAACGATTTTTTTATAATTTTTCTTGCTTTTTTGAGATTTATTGCATCTGTAATTAATTAATGGGGCGATTCTCTACAGGGTAAATTGAAAATTTTCGAATTTAAATTAACTTTTTGAAGAATTTTTCCATTAAAAGCATCCAGTTTTTCAATTTTACTTACATATTTTTTGATTATCTATCTACCACTAGCCTTATTTTAACAAATAATAAGCTTGTTATAAAGAAAAATCGATTCTTTGTAAAAATGCTCCGTGACCAAAAATGGAATTTTGTCGAATTTTGAACAGGAGAATTGAAAATTAACTACTAAAACTTTAGTTTTATAATATCTAATGCATACCAAATGATAGATTTTTTATCACTCTATGATAATTATGCATTCAATTGTAACAAAAAAGCTTAAATAAGGAGATAAATCGATTCTCCGAATATCAACTTTATGTCACGGAGCATTTTAAAGAAGCTTTTTTAGGGGAAAATCTTCCATTCAAAATTTAAAATCTAAATAACCGTTATTTCTTAATAGAATTTATTTAACAATTTACATCTTTAATGATTCTTCACTACACTACCATTATCATTAAGTGAAGATCTTGCCATCAAAACATAATTCCTTTTGACTATTGCCTTAAAAATTAAATTTCCAACATAAATTTCAAATTCAGCTTAGTGTTTTTTCCGTTATGAAAAAATTTGAATTGAGAAAGACCTGACAAGTAAGAGAAGAATTACAAAGCACTTTTTTAAAAATTCCATCGTTCTGGAGAATCGCCCAATGTTTAAATTTGATATTTTTGTAATCAATAATTTATATTTACTCTGTGTCAAACAAACCTTAATAAAAATTAAATAGAATTAGATCAGCGGAAAATCTTTGGGACACAGAAGTTAAGCAACAAAAATTTCATTTTAAGATTGGATGGGTGACCAAATAACAAATTTTGTGGTTAAAAATAACCAAAAAATTTGTAAAATTTTTGTAAAATTTTAATTTACTAAAAAATAACAAATTTTTGGTTAAAAATTTGGATTAACCAAAAATTTGGTTAAATTTAACCAAACAGTTTGTAAACGCTATTTTAACAAACATTTGGTTAAAATTTTCATACAAATTACAAAAGTTTGGTAAATTTTTTTCTATGAGTGTAATAATTGTCAAAAATGACTTCATATTCTTGACATTTAAAGTCTTTAAACTCCCCTTTTCAAATCAAAAGTTACAAAAACCTCATTTCTGAAGCTTCTTTCAACGATCCTTACCAACTCAATAAACACCCCTAAAGCATTTAATAATACAAAAAAAAGAAAACTTACTTCAAACTCAATTCAAATGTCAAAACGTAGTACAAAAACTTATATGAAATTTTGGAAACAATTATGTTTAAAATGTCACAGAAAGGCGATTATTCCGTTTAAAGTTTAACAATTTGTAAGAAACGTGACCTTTCCAACCGAAATAATTTACAAAATCTTCAATTAAAAGTTTTAGATTATTGTGGTTGTTTTCTTATTAAAAGTTTAAAGTTATGTTAGATTGTATGGAACTGGTGTTAATGGGAATTTTAAAGGAAATTTGTCAATTTTTGAAACTTTTGAATACTTGTAATTTAGAACAAATTCAATCATTAGATTTTAAGGCTCAGAAACTTATCAGAAATTGTAAAAATTATACAACTTTCACAATTTTTTGATTTAATGTCTGAGCCTTGATTTTAAATTCAAATTTAAATTTAATTTGACTTTAAATTCTAAGATTTTTATGTATAAACTTAATTGCGTGCAATTGCATCCATTCATTCAATCTTGAAAGCATGCAATTCATTAGAAAAATCTCTCAATGAATAAAAAATGTCCAAACGGGATGCAACATGAACTTTGTAACTGCAAGATTTACTACAGCTTTTATTCACTCATCGAACGAGAGATTTTTTTTTATACATCACTTCCTCTAATCAAACACACAGCACTTAAACCCCCAAAGGACATAAAGTTTTAATCGATACAAATTTTCATCTAAGTGCTGGCAAATATTAGCTCGTGATAATCTGTATAAATCCTGCTGGGATTATCGTAAGATGAACAAGCTTTTTATCGATTCTAAAATCCCAAGAAATCCAACCCACAAGATAAATCCCAACATCATTCATAAAAAATATTCTTAAATCTCACTCTCAAGTAGAAAATAACAAGAATTTTTTTGTCGTACTCTGAAAAATAATTCCAAGAACGAAAGAAACTCTGCAAAAAAATGATTGTTTCATGAGCAGCATGAATTAATACAACGACTTTGAAGAGAAATATTTATGATATTTCCAACTAAGTGCTGAGCACATTTTTTTGCTCGCTTTTTTTTTATCAAAAAAAAATACAAGTCTCATTCATATCTGTTTAGCATTTTTTTTATAATTCATACAGAGTGTAACGTTATTTCAACAGAAGTCACTGAAATTTCAAACCCTGATGTGAAAAAAAAGAAAAACTTAAATGTCAAGGATGAAGGAACATTACAAACGAATTTTCATTTCATTTTCCTTCTTTTTATTGGTATTTTATATTGTTATGTGAATTATTTTGAAACATAGCTAGTAATCAAGTTTGTGAATTTTTTTTAGATTAAAAAAACGCTTTTTGGCAGTCGAAAATTAGTTCACAAAAGAAGTTGGTCAATGAACTCAAAATCCTCGAAAGTAAAGGATCTGCTAATACTGAAAGATTCATCCATCTCAAATTATTCAATGACCTAAGTTTCACTCTATTCTGTCAGTACGATTTGCTTTATGTACCTCAGGCTAGATTATTGAATATGTAAGAGACAAAAGGACAGTTTGATGGGGACATGACTGACATTTCTGTCTAGTAAAATTCACAACAAGAAAATATGAAGAAGGTAAAATTGAGTTAGCAAATGTTAAAGGTAAAATTGTAGATTTTTTCATGAAATTATTGACATTATGCTTATTACCTGTTCATTTTTAACAAATTATCATCAAAAATGGATTTTTTTTGTGTGTTGTGATTTATGTTTTTAATGACGTTTCTATTTACAAAAGGAAAAAAAAGTTTGCAGTTACATGGAAAATAATGAAGCAATGACAAGAAAATTTTTCGGAAAAGTCATTTGATATGTATGAGATTTGGAAGCGTGTGTGGAATTTTCATGTACTTAATGGCGTTGATGTGAATGAGATAATGTAAACAAGATAATCATGAAGAAGTCATATCAAATCAATGAGTCGTCAAATGTTGTAATGATTAATTATTTGTGGATTAGTTTATTAGTTAATCTTGTAGGTACTTAAAAGAAGACTGGTAATTAATTATGATATCAGAAAAAATTTTAAACTAAAGTTTTAAAAAATTTTTACCTTAATTTAAAAAAATGAAATTATAAAAAAATATATATTTAAAAAATGTTTGAAAAAAATTATTAAAATTATAAATTTTGATAAATTTTACATTTTAATTCTCTTGTTTAAATGATTTGTCCTTTAAAGTATCGAGTATAAAACTCTGTTCTTATAATTCTTAGAGTAACAATTTAAACAACCTTAAACACAATTAGACACCTACTTCCAAATCTTTAAATATCGCATAATGAGTAAATTTTTCAAATAAATTATAGAAAT
The DNA here is from genome assembly GCA_026123125.1 of Chironomus striatipennis. Taxonomy (NCBI): domain Eukaryota; kingdom Metazoa; phylum Arthropoda; class Insecta; order Diptera; family Chironomidae; genus Chironomus; species Chironomus striatipennis. Next base: position 12,849,364 of record CM047394.1, on the reverse strand, counting down.
TTACATATGAATTTAAGAAATTAACATTTGAATCGAGTGAAATTTAAATTTTTAAATTTATGTTATTTTAACTTAAAGTTTATCAAATAAGTAATAACTATAGAACTCTTTAGAATTTAAACAATTGAAAATTAATTTTATTTATAAACTCTATAATTTTATAGAAAAAATAAAGATCAGTGAAAATAAAATCTAAAACCAAACAAATTTAAATTTTCATTTTTAATTGCAAATATTTTTTTTCAAATTTTTATTTCATAAATTTTCATTACAGTAATAAAATCGTTATTTTCACCTTAAAACGTGGTTTACAAATAAAAATTTCTATAATTTTGAATCTTTTGAATTTCAGCTCCAAATCTACATATTCAATTTGTCAATTCACACAAATCAATAAAATTCATCAAATATACATGATTTTAATTCATAAAAGATTTAAGAAACATAAAAAATCACAAAATGAAAGAATTTATTGAAAATTTAAAAAATTGTACAACATGAAGTACTAGATTGTGTTTTATGTTTCTTGGAAAGAGATTTTTCTGTTCGTCCGAATGTCACAATATGCTATGGGATTCTTGTGTTATCTTAATTTAATTTTCATAGAATTTAATTAATTTTACTATGAATAAATTGAAAAAATTAATTTTATTAAAAATTTGAAGATTTTTAATGATTTTTATTGAAAATTTAGAAAAGTAAACACAAACATCACAAAGAAGCGCTTCGCATGACAAAATTATACAATTCCCCCTCAACTCACACTAAAAAATTATTGATTTTTTCAATAGAGTTGCAAAAGCAAAAATTTTAATGGGTGAAAAATTAATAAAATAGTAAGTGAAAACATAAAAAGTGTTAATTAAACTCTTAAAAAAATATTATAACGTGCGCGATAAATGATAAATTATCGAAACTAAGTGATTTCAGAAAAACGCAATCGCAGAACTAAAAAATAAAAATGAGCTTGTGCCTAAAAAATTTTTGCCTTGCTCAGAATAATTTTTTTCAAAATCAGACTTTTGTGCGCTTAAGACTTTTTGTTGTTTACATTCCGGCAACAAACACGCGTTTCTCATAATTACTTTGACAATTTTTTGATGTTATTTATTAAAATAAATAATTATGAATGAAAATGGAAAAATTTCTCGAGGAAAATTGTATATGGATGGACATAGAACGCCATTTATAAAAAAATAATTTTCTACATACTCAATGGATATGAATGAGAAAATATTATAATATTTAGATGAAATTTCTTACAACAAGTCAAATGCTTGATTAAAAGTCAAACAAAAATATAAAATAAATTAATTTATTAAAAATTATTTTGTTTGAGGAAAATTCATTTATATGAAAAATCTATATAATGCCATATGTATGTAGACATACTTTACATATATTTTATATTCATTCATCTGCTGTTTATGCATATACTGTTTATTATGAGTTTCTATAATTAGACACACAAAGTTGTAATATAATTTTTTATTATAAACTCAAATTAAACTCTTTTTTTACCTAAAAATGCATCAAACTAACACTTGGCTGTGTGTATATGATACTTTGTGGAAATAGATCATCAATCGGATGTATATACAGTCAATGAGATGAAATGAGAATTATTTTGAAAAATTATTAGTTTGTATCAAGTTGATCGTGCAATGTTTTGCGAAACAAACGCATTAAATTTTTAAAGATTATCATTGTGATTATCAATCAACTCAAATTTTGGTGATTCATATTTTTGTGATACCTTTAAAATGCTATCAAAATTACTGAACCAAATGTGATTTTGTGACGCGTTTGAACTAAATCTTGTCAAAACAACAGTTGTTAATATAATATGATTGAGAGGGTGGGAATCGTACTCATGTTATACTTATGGTGTAAATTCAACCTAATTTTTTTAGTTTGATAAATAATTATTTGGTTTCGGAATTAATTTATTCTAATTGATTGATTTCTATAGGCTTTGATGAAAAATTTTCTATCTATCAGAATTAAATAAATTCCTATGAAATTTTCAAAAATTTCAAAAAAAATTACTTTTAAATAAATGTTTCTTATAAGAATCTGACTAAAAAATCCCTTGCAAAATAAATCCGATTCATTGAACTGCAGAGAATTTAAAGTTACCCTAAGTTATTAAAAATTGCAAATAAAATAATATTTAATAACTGAACAGATTTTTTATAACAACTTCATTAAATATTATTCAATCTTTTTTCATAAAAAAACATAAAACAATCAAAAATTTTTACTCAATCTTGAATCATTTCATGTAAACTCCTCAAAACATTTCAAAACCCTTCAAACAATACAAAACGTGTTTCCTCATTCAATATTCATTCAAAATGTAAGGATAATATTCATAAACTTGAATCTCATATGTGTGGTCAAAATATTCACGTGACAATCCTGTTTCTCTTTTTCTTCACTTTTTGGTATTAATTTTTAGACCCTCTGAATTAAAATTATTCTTGCACTGAAAAGTGTGTTTGTAGGGGTTGATCGATATGTTTTTTTTTTTCTATTTAGAACTCTGCTGGATATTTTTACTATTTAAAATAGGTTAATGGAATTATTTTTTTGAGGAATTTCTACCCTAAGTTGAATCTTTGATTTGATATGTTTTTTGAAATTCATTGCAAGGATATTGACATTTGCTTTGTAATTTTATGATTTTGTTTTTTTTTTTTTAAAAAAATTTTCAATTTAAAGATTTTTTGTTCTAAATTTTGATACTAATTAAAATTTTAAATCTACGGTCCTTAAAAACCAATATATGTCTGTATCTCATCAAAATCAAACTCAAATCGTCTTTAATTAAAAATTCTATCTTTTTCATACAATAAAAATACGTACAAAAACAACTTAGTAAAAACAAATTTATCGCGCGCGCTTTTTCTTTGTCTATCATCGCTTCATCCAATGTGTCTGCAAAATAATTTATTGACAAAATTTATCAATTTCAATTTTCTTCACATCTCAGGTCATTACCATACTCATTAAAAGATAACAAAAGAAAAAAAATTTAAACTACAAATCTAGAGGAAATCATATTGAAATATCTGCTAGTCTAACACATTCATACACACATCATCATCATCATGAACACAATAACGACAGAGACGATAGAGATGGTTGATGAGGGTGGTATAAGTGACACATCATCTGACTTTGATAGTCGCCCGAGTAGTCCTGATGGTGAGGGTGATGGAAATTTACTTACTGAGGCTATGGAAAATGAAGTTACAGCACAGCTAGTCAATGCTGGTGTTGTTGGTATTGCTGCTGCTGCGGCCATCACATCATCGAAAAAGAGAAAACGTCCGCATTCATTTGAAACAAATCCTTCCATTCGAAAGCGTCAACAGAATCGATTATTAAGGAAGTTAAGGGTGAGTTGATGTGCTGGTTGATTTTATCTATCTTGTGCTTGACCGAACAGTATGAAAAATATTTTTTTGGAGACTAAAATTTGCATATTTTGAGATAAAATTTAAATTTACATTTTTTAAGTCTTTTATGAACTATACCATATCCATAGGCCCCCAAAAATAGCAACAAAACAAATCTAATCTATCTTGCTAATCCCTTCCAGCAAACAATATTTGAATATGCAACTCGAGTTGGACAACAGGCTGTTGTATTAGTCGCAACGCCTGGTAAACCAAACAATATATACAAAGTATTTGGCGCGAAGCCACTTGAAGATGTAATTAAAAACTTACGCACAATGGTCATGGATGAACTTGAGACAGCGTTAGCTCAACAAGCACCACCAAAAGTGCAAGAAGATCCATCACTATTTGAATTACCGCCATTAATAATTGATGGAATTCCGACACCAGTTGAAAAGATGACACAAGCGCAATTGAGGGCGTTTATACCGTTAATGTTGAAATATTCAACAGGTATGATTTGTGGATGACTAGTTATTGTCTTTGTACTGAGTACTTTAATATTTTCGATTAGGTCGAGGCAAACCAGGATGGGGAAGAGACTCAACACGACCAGAATGGTGGCCAAAAGAGCTTCCATGGGCTAATGTAAGAATGGATGCAAGAACAGAGGAAGAGAAGCAAAAAATCAGTTGGACACATGCATTACGAAAAATCGTGATAAACTGCTACAAATATCATGGCCGAGAAGATTTACTACCAGCATTTTCGGAAGAGGATGAAAAGGCAAATGCAATCGCAACAGCAAATGCAAATGTAAGTATCCAAAAAAATAATTCTTTTCTTATCTCTCTTTTTACAATATTTCATGGTACATAATTTCGTCATTTACTTATCTCTCTGAATTGAAAAATTCTATCGAACTTGTCAACCAAAATATGAAAAAAAAAAAAAATTTAGGTTGGTGTCTTAAAGATTCACAATCCCTCAGCGACATCAAATACAAATCAAACGGGAACAACAACAATCGTCACCACAACATCAAATTCGACACATGCTGCCGCGAGCAGTAATACAAATCATACAGTATTACCGAAAATCGAAGTTCCCCCACCACAAACAATTCAAATTCAATCAAGTCAATCAACGGCAAACACAACTCAGGTTTGCATAGACACGATGCCGCTCTCTGATGTCGATGTTCGTATTTTTTTGATGATGTTTCTCTAATTATTGATATCTTTTTTTTGAGATTATAATTTTTGTTGTTGCTTCTTACTTATTTTTTTTATCACAACTTTCGAAATACTTTGAAAGTCTTCTTATTTTGTTCCTTACAACCTTTTTTTGTTCTGCTGTTGATTTTTTGTTTTTATTTCGCTCACATTTTAATTTTTAATTGCTGTACTTTTGACTTGGGATTATTTCACAAATGATGTCTTTTTTCATTGAATCATAGCCTGCTTGGCATTTTAAAAAATATTTGTTTGACACTAAATAATTTAAACCTTAATTTTCAAAAGACATCATTTATGAAAAACCCCACAAATCTGATCATTCATCCAGCTTTACTAATTGAATCTTTCAATGTCTATTTACAGTACCAGACTGTCTTACAAACAAATGCTGACGGAACATTCTCATTAATTCAAGTCGATCCGAGTACATTATCAAATAATCCATCAATCATCACATTACCAGATGGAACGACTGCTCAAGTTCAGGGAGTTGCTACTGTGAGTTGGAATTGACATTTTTCATTAGAACCTCTATTAGCCTCTAAATAGAAGATTCTATTGAAAATTTTATTGGATCTTAAAAATAATTTTCCATCAAAATTTTCATTGAATTTGACAAAAAAAATTAAATAGTTAAGAGATTTTTCTTATCTTCCATCGTCTACCTCAATACAGCTACACACGCAAAGTGATGGTACCGTGCATACAGTACAGACTATAGACGGTCAAACAGAGAACATGCAAGTAGACTTATCAGAAGCACTCGGACAGGATGGACAATTTATAATAACGAATGAGGATGGAAATGTATTCCCAGTAGCCGTTAGTGGAATGATAACCCTACCCGTAACAGCACAAATGTATCATTCACTTGTACAACAACAAATTCCCAATTCCGACAATACAGTTTGTGTGACTCCAATGCAGGTACAAAATCTTATAGCCAATAATAGTTTGTGTTGTAGTAATAGCATATCGAATGTCAATCCAACAACATATCTTATGTCGACCAATAATAGTAGTAGGAATTATGTCAATTTACCAATTCAATCGACAAATTGTCAAATTAAGACCGTACAGACATCAATAAAGTCACGGACGGTCAAAAAATCGACAATGAAGAAGAAAACTTTAAATACGACTGCACAGAAATTAAAGCCAAAAAATTTAGTGATTAGTAAGAATGATAATGATAATAATAATTGCAAGGATATAAAGGATAAAAATGATGAAAAGCCATTGCAAAATGGAAATTTGAAGAATTCTCATAAAAAGTATGAAAATAAAGGAATTAGGATGAAGAAGCAATTAGATGAGTCAAAATTATTGAGGAAAGAAAATGCTTTAGAAGGGAAGCAAGAGTAGTCATTAGAATTAGGATAGTAGATGTAGTGTTGGAGATATTGATAGATTTTTGGAAGATTTGAATAGTTTGATGATTATGAAATATGAAAAATTAAAAAATTTATTTATTTTTTTTTTTTTAATTTTCAAAAAATTTTGAAAAGTTTTTGAAAAAAATTTTGCTGGACAAAATTGTAAATTTAATTTACTTAAATTCTATCAAAACCTTCATAAAATCTATCAAAAAAAACTCCAAAAAATTATTTTGCAATATTTTTTAAAAATCACATTTTAAATATAAAAATTCTCAACTCAAATTGGAACTTTAATTCCAATCATTCAAAAGATCTCTCTAAACCCATAATTATTATTAAGTTATAATTTTTATATTTATGACCTACTCAGCATAATAATTATCAATCATACATTGTGCAATTATGTTTTACGAACAAAAAAAAACTATTTTAATTTAAATTGATTAGTTCCTTATTTTTTCATGAAAAAAAAAAACCAATTTAAATTTGTTCATTGTCACAATTAAACGCATAAATACAGTTTTATGTGATCCCATTTGAATAATTTTTAATGATCGTACTGCACTAGTTAATGAAAATATGAACAAAAACACAAAATGTATCTAGTCTCATAGGACCAAAAATTATTTGCATAAATTTCAATATATTTAAGTTTAATTTTTTTTTGGAAACTTTTCTGCATAATTCATGTGATTGTGTCATAAAGGAATAAAGTTTTCATGTTTTGGACAGCAGATGTGTTTTTTTGGAAGATAATTTAAGCGAATGTGTGCTGATTTAATTCATTGCAAAATTTTAAAAAATTTCATTTTATTTGAATTTTAAAGTTCATAGTTTAATTATGAACGACTCAAATACAATTTTTTTCCACCGAAAATTCATAAAAAATTTACTAAGTAAATAAATTAAATTTTAATAAATAATCATCCACAAAAATACCCCGAAAAACCACAAAAATTAAAACACATTTTTCGGTCAATTATCAGCACACAATTTTAAAACCACATGATGTTTCAACATGAACTCATATCTAGAACAATAAAAATTTGCTGATGAGGCAGCTTTATGACAAATAAAAAAATTACGTAGCTTATCACATTCAGAAGAATTTTAATATAAATTTCTTAAAACATCCAAAAAGAAATTTGTTACCAAAAAAATCAAAAGGTTTAAATTGTAAAATTTATGTGTCATAGGCAATAAAAAAGATAATTTTATTATTTTTATTTTTTATTTTTTATTATTTTGTTTTATTTTATGATTTTTAATTTTTTTTTAAGTTTATTATTTTTTATTTTAAGAAAATTTGAAGAAATTTTCGAAAGGTTAGTGAATTTTGATTTCTATTTATTAATTTTTATTAATTATTTAGTTTTTAAGTTAGAATAAGGTTAATATTATTAACTAATGAATGAATCAATCTGCTAACAAATTCTAATTTAATTTCTTATCAAATAATATTAACGTAATTAAAAATTTCAAAATTTTATTTAAAGTTATGAAAATTGAAAAAAATTAAATTTGAAATATTTTTTTGATATTTGACAAAACTAATCATAAAATGTATTAAAAGCATAAATAAATGATTTGATGAGGTTGCATGATACATTATTGAGATAAAACAATAAATCATCTGTATACTAATGAGACTGACTCTCAAATTATGTTAAGTTAGATTTAAAATCATAATACTTTATGAATAATCTCAAATAACACTTTTTAATGGCAAAAATTTAAAACAATAACTCAACTATTAGTTCAACATTTCTTGCATGAAACCCATTTCAATCTCTTAAATCCTCTACTAATCGTTAACATTTTTTTTTCTATTTAAATGCATAATCCTATTAAAATTTATACTAACAAATTTTCTATTATCATGCTTGCAGGTGGAAAGTAGTGAGCAAATGGAAACAATAACGCTCAATTCATCGAATCTCAAGGTAAATTTAAAGGATTATTGTCTTTTAATTAAATCTGATCAAAAAAATTTGAAACTAGAAAATTTTAAACTTTGATTTCAAATTTAAAAAATTTTAATTCTTTTTTAAAAAATTTGCAAAATTTTAAAAATTATTGAAAAAATACAAAAAGTTAAAAAAATTTATCAAATTCAATATTTTTCCAGCTTTTTGACTCATCAACATCAAACATGCCACAAGTCATGATTCAGGGTGCAAATGGCGAGCTAAAAATGTTAAGTCTTGCCGATCTCAAATCGCTTGGTGTTAATTTAATCGAGGATATTAAGACAGACGATCAACTCATGGGCTGATCTTCAGTTATTTTTGAATTGAATAATTAAATTTAATTCAAAAAGGTTAACGATATAAAAAATAATCCTCTGGAGGAAGACATGACAGCAGCTTAAGTATCACAAAGTGATTAAATTTTTCATTTATTATTTTTTTCCATTTTGGTTCTTTAAAAATATTTTTTTAAAAGATTTTTTTCATCATGAAAAAAATATTTTGTAATTAAAATCTTCAGTTGAGAGTACCTGATTACAAAATACAACATAAACTATCACTGTAGAGTCATTCGGAAATGAGAAATATCAAAAAAGACTAAATTCGAATTAGAAATTATTATGAGGATTTGGATGAATTTTGAGGACTTTTGGAGTCTGAATTTTTGGATATTTTAAAAAATATTAAACATGACTAATTTAGCATATTTAAAATGAAGTTCTCAGAACTATAAAATGTCATGATTTCTACATCAAACGGGCTTAATCAGCCTCATCTAGTCAACGAATAAACATCTAGTCATATAACTCTAGTCATGAGTAAAATCTAGTCATTTTCTAATGAAAAAATATGCTTAGTATAATTTTAATTTGTACTTAATTTAAACTTTATGAGTTTTAAATTTTACGAGGGATTAGAGATTTTATCGAATTTCAATTTCATGAATTCTAATAATTACAATTAGCTAAAATATTCAATGGATTTCAACTAAAAATATTGCTGATAATCTTTTAAATTAATGTATTAACAATAAATTATCAAAAGAGCAAAAGTTCAGACCTTAAACATCATCAAATTCACCTATACCTCAGATAAACTTCATGCAGCTCTCTCAGAACGTATTTTTATACCAAAAAATAAATGAACAAAGATAAAAACTCTAGTCACAAAAAAAATGTAAGAACATTAAAGAAATTTCTCCAGTGATTGTCATATTCATTTTTGGCTAGCGAAAAATAATTTTTTAATGAATAAATTTAATTAATTAAATTAAATGAGAATGAAAAAATAAAATTCTAAATTTTAAGGGTATTAAAATTTAAGTTGGATGATTAGTTAAATGACATAAAAAATGATTAAAAATTTTTATTAAAATTTAGTGCAATTTTTTATATAAAAAAAATGAAAATTTTTTATAATTTTTTTGAGAGTGGAGAGATTCTATGGTTCTAAAAAGTATTTTTCCTTTTTTTACGTATAAATAAATTATCGTGTAAATATTGAAGTATAAAATGAAGTAAACTGAAAGGAAATCCAAAATTCGTATAAATATTAAGGATGAGTAGTGTGAGTTGAGGGGGTGTTAAGTGGAAAGTGTTGATCAACATTTCTGAAATTTAAGATTCTAGAACACCTCCTTTAATTCCTTTAAACCACATAAAATCATGAGAAAATGATAATAACTGAAATGAATGAAAATAATTTGATTGTTCAACAGTAAGAAAAAAAAATATGAATTTGAGTCTTAGACTCATCTTCATTATCATTATAGCTAGTCATAAAACAAATGAAATTATGAAAAGGAAATAAAAACCATAAACGTTTTTAACAATAATTATTAAAATAATTAAATAGAAATTACAAATAATAATAATAATTCGTTCGAATTCCATCAGCGTTATGTATTTATATGTGTGAATGTTTCAATCAAATTTAAGAGATAAATGAAAATAATAATGCGATGAAACAGTTTTTTATACATTAATTTTCATCATTATGTAATGTAAATTTTTTTTAAATAAGATGCAATATTTTTGTAAAAATTCTTATCATCACAAAAAAAAAGGAAAAGAAACGGAAATAATCGTCAATCGATAAAGATTGAAGGGTTTTCGATGAAATATTATGAATTTTCAAATATTTCATTCAAAACTTTTTAATCTAATTCCTCACTAACCATTTTTCAATAACTACAAAAAAAATTCAATTTGGGTTTTTTTTACAAAATTTTATTTTTAACAAACTTAATTATGTAAATAATAACAAATTTTTAGTTGCTTTTTACGACTGATTTATTTCTCATTTTGTATTAATTCATTATGATTTTTTAGTCCAATTGACTGTGATTTTTATTTTATTTTATTATTTATTTATGTTTATGAGTTTTCTAGTCATTTTATTTATTTTTTACAGAACAAATTATTTATTTAACCTTTTTATTTAAAATATATTGAATAAACCATTCAAACAATCTAAATGTAAAAGTATTTGTAACTTTTAAAAGAAAAAAAAGAAATCAATGTGAATAAAATGAAAAAGTTTTTTGCTTAAAATTTCAATGAAAATAAAATTGTGTTTTATTTGTTTTAAATATTTATTTTCTAAGATTTAAAATTTCGTATTAATGTCTTTACATAACAGACTTTCGAGTTTAAGAATAAATTTATTTGATTAAGAAATAAAAATCAACATTAAGTTTAGAAATAATTCTTAAACTTAATTTAGTTTCACAAAATTTAAAACAAAATTGCGTTAACAATTGAAATGGCCATTATTATTCTTTATAATTTATTTTTTGTGGCAGGTAAAGACATTATTACATATATTGATTTTACTTCTGTAAAAATGTTTTTAGATAAATCTAAACTATGAACGCTGAAAAATTCCATAATGATGTTTTTCAAAAGTCTATTTAAAAATTTTTTTTTCCATTCTAACTTAAAATGACTAAACACGACTTTGAGATTTTTAAAAAAAATTTGAATTCTTTCATTGATTATTATAATAAAAGATGTGACGTTTCGGGAATACATATGATGTAATTCATCTAATCATATCATTAAAAAACACGTCATAAAAGTATTCAAAAATAATAAAAGAAAAGAAATCGCACAATTTACTATGTTATAAATTTGACAACTTCCTATTTCCATAAAATGAGTCATGACAATTTAAAAAAAACTTTCAATGATTCAAATAGACATAAACGAATCTTTTTTAGGAAACTTTGGTCATATTTGAGGTCTTTTATCATTTGGTTCAATTTTTACACGCTTTTTATTCATTTTAATGTTTGTTTTGTTTTGTATGTAATTTTTCAAATTTGGTACGAACCTACCCACGTAGCCAAAATCGACGTATGAAAAAAAATCGACGTAAATGGACGATTTTAGGGATAGTACATTACACGTCGATTTTACGTCGATCTGTCTTGAGCCATCATATACTTCACAAGAGCAAGCAGAAATCACGCATATAAGTTTCGGCGAAATTTCATACAAAATATGAATAATTAATGTAATTAATTACAAGTGTTATTCCACGTACGTGAAGTGATGGCTTCAATTTTGCAAATTTAAAGTCCTTAATAATGTACTGTATTCCAAAATACAGTCCAAAAATAACGTTCAAAAAAAATTTAAACTGTAACGGTCAAAAAATTTTTGAAAAAAAAATCGACGTGAAATCTTCCATTTCCATATTAGCATAATGTCCCATGTACGTTACATGGAATGTACATATGGAAGATACATGGAACATTTTAATGTAATACATGAAATCTTCCATTGATCGACTTTTGGTTACGTGGGTAGTAATCAACTTATAACTAGCGTAAATTAAAATTCATTATTATACAATACAATTCAAAAAAAGTGCTCCTTTGCTCTAGATTTGAAAATATTAAGCGAAAACTTATTTTTTACTTTCGATGATAAGGAGTTAAATAAGTAAAGTTCTCTGGCGTAAAAGTCATTATTTCCAAGTTGTGTTCTTTAGAAATTCCTCTAACTCTTTTCCATTTTTATTATCTTTTTTTTTTATAATCACTACATTTTATTTTAATTGATTTGAGTGTGAATATGTGGCTTCATTAGTGATTTATATATTTTTTTCATCCAATTGCCAACCTTTGAGAAATTCTAGTCTCTTACTCAATTTTTTGATAACACTTTCAGCTTTTATATAGAATAAATCATTGGTATTTTGGGATTATTGCAAGTACTTAAAGTATGCAAGACGTGAAAATTTAGGATTTGCACAAATCCTGAGACTCGAAAAGGAAATTTTGAACTTTTTTGAATCATATTTACTGGAAATAAAGCTAACAGTCTTCCTTTGTAGGCTATAGGCAGACATTTCATCAAGAGAGTGGTTCTCATCCGACTATAAATTGTAGGTCTTTTGAGTGGTGTGATCTGACAAATTCTCACTCGTTAAACAATATTAGCAAAGAAACACATAATAAACGCGAACATTTGGATCAAACTATTGATCTGTATTTTTTTTTAAATTTCAATTCAAATAATATTTTTTGGTCTCATTTTTGAAAAGCAATTAAAATAATTCTCAAATAATTGAATCTTTAAAAACTTCTTTTTATTTAAAAAAATATATGTTTCTCTTTGTTATACAGTAGGAGATATACTTAAATTATTATCAGATTTCGATACATCTTTACTTTTAGTTTTTTCACTGCCAAAATTGAAAAATGTTGTATGTATATTTCGGCTTGAAGATTTAGATCCCATAACACTCCAACCTTGATCTGCATTTGCTCCTCCTTGTCCTTGTTGAAGATAGTATATTACGATAACTGCTAAAGTTGCAAAAATAAGACATACAATCACTTTTTGACACAATTGTTTACACATAAAGCAAGATATCATTAAAGTTAAGAACCCTAAGGCGGAAATAGCTATGATGACTTCATTAGTTATCGATTTTGCATCAATCTTCTCAATTGAAAAGCCATATCCGGGAACACAAAAGTTTGAGAGTATAAGAGATAAAACTATGAATTTTAGTGTAAGTTGCATCTGTTGATTAAAAAAAACTTATTAGTTAATATTATTCACTTATTCTTATTTTCGAATAACTCAATAAAATATAATAGATTTAGAATCTAAATTTTAGATAGTTGGCTATCCAAAATGACTATCTACATCAAATGTGGCAAACTTACCTTAATATTTTTTGGTCTTTTCCTCGAGTAAAAACGAAATATGAATATGAATTTCAGTAGAACTACGTTCTTTTATATATTTAGAAGAAAGTTTTTTAAATTGATACAAAATGTGACGTTATAAGATGTCATTGTTGTTTGTTATTATTTATTATTCGTGACATCATAAAAAGTTATGCGGATTTTTTGAATAAAAAAATATATCATATTCATGTATCATTTTGCCAAAATTGAATCTTAAATGTAAAGACGTATCAATTAAGTGAAATTCTGAGTTTATGTAGGTACCTTTACTCTTAAAATTTATATATCAGCATAATAAGTATAGAATAAGTATAGATAATTAAGTTTATGACTTTTTTTTACCATTATTAAACGATTGAAGATAAATTTTCCAGAAAAGTAAAGTTAGGTTAAACTAATTAAAGAAGATCCAGTGAATAACAATAAAGATCTTGGGGTTTCTTAATCATGAAGGTACATGAAAATAATAATAATGCGATGAAACAGTTTTCAATTTGAAAATTTCAAACAAGCAATCTAAATGAATAAATATTTATAGCTTTAAAAATTAATAAATTGAAAAAGATTTTTGTTTAAAATTTCAATAAAAGATTAATTTATTTTATTTAATTTTTGAGGTATAAATAATTTTTTTAGTTTATTAATACGTTTTTGTAAAATATTTTTTTGAGCAAAACATTTGTTACCACTCAGTAATGAATTTTGATTTTTTTTTAGATGAAAATCATTAGTTTATATTTTTAAGAAACATTGTGTAAAAGAAAATTTTGTTCAAGTTCATAAAGGAATTTGGTTTCCTATGTGATTGTTAATCAAAAGCAATTCGACACAAAATTTCTTGAATTATGGGCAATTCTTCAGATGAAAGGAATTTTTGAAAAAGAGCTTTTAAAATCCAATGTCAATTATCTTCATCTCAAAAAAATGGTTTCTTAAATTTTGCTATTTTTATCAATTTTTTGATGACACAAACTGTTTTAAATGATTGATCATTAATTACCTGTTGTAACCAGCCTATTAATGCATAATATAACAAAGTATTCAATTAAAAAATCGAAAATTTTCATTTCGACATTCTGTATTTTCCCATGGATTAGGAAGAAAAAAAGCTTTTTTATAACTCGATCACGTTTTAAAATTTTCAAAGAATCGAAAAATCTCATTAATTAGACATTTACAAGTCAAAGTAAAGCCACAGAATCATAGATTTTTGTTTGTTCTATTACTTAGTAGCAGTGAATTTATTTTAATATCAACAGTTTTCTTAAATTTTTGATTCTTCGGATGCTTAAAATCAAAAATTCCCATTTTCGTTATCGAGTTATTGACCAAAGAATCAAAATATTTTAATAATTATAGACTTTTAACATTATTGTTGTTGAAAATATGATAGATTATGGAAAATTACACATATAAAAACTTTAATATAAAAGGTTTTAGTGCAAAATTTTAGAAAAAAATCGATTCTTCGACAAAAATTTTCAAAATTTCATCTAAAGAATTGCCCTTATACATTCTGTCGATTTTTTCTGCGTTTGGTCTTCTTTTTTTCTTCCACTTTTTCTTTGCCTTTGCAACAGCAATACCAACATAGGAAAACAATTAAAATTAAGATGCTAAGTACAAAAGCACCTGGAAAAAGGATTCCCACAATTTCCATAAACTCTGACCGAGCATTAACGTAAGTTATCATGCAAACCAGAAAATAAGAAATCAGCATTTTGAAAGACATCTGTAAAAAATATCAAGCACAAAGTTACATTATACATATGTTAGGTAATTGATAAAAATAAAACTTGAACCTTAAAAATGCTTTTACTTCAATTAATTTGCAGTTTAAAACGTTAAAAATTATTTTAGGTTTAACTGAACTTCACAAAATTGAAACTTTAATTAAAATTTTTTCTCTAATGATTGTTCTATTTATATTTGCAATTACTATGATTATGAGCTGATATAGAAATCTAAATTTAATGAGAAATGATACATTTGCAATATTTAGGGTTTATATTATGTCACAAATATTTCTGAATAATAATTTAAATTTATGTGATGAAGACATTTAAATAATGTTACATAATAATGAGTTATAAATCTGCTATAAATCATCAAAATATTATTAATTAATTTCAAGCTCTTTTTGAAAAAAGAAATTTTCCAAAATATTTAAAAATATTGTAGTTTAAGGACTATATTTAATTTAAGGATTAATCAGTTTCTTCAGAAAATTTACTCCAAAATCATACAAAGTTTAAATCTAATCCCTCAAAAATATATCTCAAGATTAAGAAAAAACCGTTGATGTGTAAAATTCAAATTTACCTGAGCCCGCAAAACACAAAACTTTTTGGTACGAAAATCTCAGAAACAAACTTTTTAAATATTTTGTTAAATAAAAAGATTTAATTACTAACATTATTATAAGTGATTCACATTGCAAAAATAAACCAAAAGTCTTTGAACAACATAACAAATTAGACATTGAATAATACAATGTTTCAACAAAAACGTATAATCGAATTACATTGGTTAAAGTTTTCAATTATCCGATTCAAACAATTCAAAAAAATTAAAATTTTCCCCCAATTTTCGCTAATTTTATAATTTAAAATTCACTTTAATGTCTCAAAAGTGATTTAATTTCAATATAAAAACATCATCAATAGGAGATAATCAAAGGATTTAACTTATTTAAGGTAAAAATACGGAAAAACTTGTAAAATTTATTTTTTTCATATGGATTTTGGTTTGCATCAAATTTTTTACTTTTTTTCAATATGAAATACAACAACACTGCTTGTTGAGCACAAAAAACAACCAGACGCAAATAAATCGCCATTTTCTTACATTAAACTGTACTTATTTACGTGAAAACCAATTGTGTGAAAGTTTATTTTGTGGTACAATTCGAATTTAAAGGGATTATGGATAGATTTTCATAAAGGTGATTTCTTAGAGTGCTTGTGAAAAAGTTTTTTTCTTCATTGAAAAATTTTCAAGCTCAATTTTCATTTGTCGTGGAGAAAAATTTATGAATTTTTAATAATTTTTGAATTCTTATTGTGAAAAGTTTTTGCAGATAATTAGTTTGATATTTTACTCGAGTATTCTCACTATCGTATGACTCTAAAGACCTTAAACAGGTCTATCAGATTCTTAACAAAAGAAACATTTAAAAAATGATTTTTTTTCACTGCGGGATTGCGTCTGGGTGTATTCATCAATTATTACATCCAAATCTGATTATTTATTTGCGACTTTTCTTAATTTCAGCAAAGTTTTAGTAACTAATTAAGAAATAATGGTGAATCGGAGAACAAGAGCTGCTAAGAAGAGCAATGAAAAGGATTCTGCAATTACAAAAGATTCAGATAATGACGGTGACATAAATGAAAGTTCAGACAATATAATTCAAGATACAGTCAGTGAAGATAGTAGAAAAAAGCCAAACAATAGTAACAAGAAGAAAAAAACGACAGAGACTGAAAAATTAGAAGAAAGTGAGAAAGTTTCTAAGCGAACGAGAAGACGTGGAAAAGATTCAGAAGAAAATAATGAAGAGTCAGAGAATCTGAAAGATAATGAAGATCCAGTGGACACAAATGATGAAAAAGTAAATTCTGAAGAGAATAATGAAGATACAGATAAAAATAGTAAAGATTCAGAAGAAAATAATAAGGACATAGATGAAAATAGTAAAGATCCAATTGAAAGTAGCAAAGATCCAGAAGAAAACAATGATATTGATGATTCAGTACAAATAATCGAAGAACCTAATTCAATACTTAGTATTGAGGATTCTGAAAATGAGGAAGCAGAAGTAAATGTTCAAGAACCAGAAGAGACAAATGGAGATCCATTGAACTGCTCAGACCCAGAAAATGATGAAAATTCTAAGCCAGTTAATGACTTTTCAGACGGTGATGACAATTCTCCATTAAATATCGAAAATTATCTTCAAATTGAGAGTTCGCTCCAGAATGACGAAGTAAATTCACAAAATGAGGAAAATTCAAATTCTAATAACATACAGAATGAGAAAAATGGATCAGAAAATGGTGAGAATTCAAGACAAGATGATAATGAAGAACAAAAGAATGACGACCTAAATGAAGACACACAGAAAGATGAAAAGCCAGGAATTGGTTTGAGATTAGTGCCATTAAACTTATTATTAAGGCAAGACATTTTGAAAAAACAGGACGACAAGAAAAAGGATGGTTCAAGATCGACTCGAAAGTCAACTGGAAGAAATCGAAAGAGAACTTCATACATAGAAATCAGTAGTGACGAGGATGAGCAAATATCATTAAGCAGTGAATCATCAGAATCTGAAAATAGTAGTGATGATGAAAGTTTATCGTCATTGAAGAGAAACACAAGAAGAAATAATAGTACAAAATCTAGTAAACTAAGTAATGGCACTAAAGATAAACTCTTCAAGGAACCAATGTCTCCCTCAAAAATCATGAAGAATTCAAAATCTGTTTCGATTAATTTAGAAAAAATGCCAGATAATGTAAATAAGTTGATGAAATGTTATCGTGTAAATGAAGATCCAATAGAAATGTGGTCAGAAAGTGACGATTTTGAGAATATGATTTCAACATCAAAGATTGATCGGGCAGCACTTGACAAAGAGAAGCAAGATCAAGAGGTTATTGAAACTCCAAAACTAGCTCCAAGGGAATTAAAACGGTCAGGTAAATCTAAGAAAACTGAAGAAGTAGAAAAAGAAAAGCCAGAAAGATCTAAGAAGGAACAGAAACCTCAAAAAGAGAAGGAAGTTAAAGAACCTACAAGATCGAGATCCACAAGAAATGCAGCAATGAATAGAAGGAAAATTGTTGACGATGATACAGAATCAGAAGAATCTGAAAGTGAAGAAGATGTTCCTTTAAAAACTATAGCTAAGTCAACCACAACAAATAATAAACCCACAAGAAATACAAGAGGACGAAATTCATTAGCAACATCTGAATCAGAAATTGATAAAGAATCGACATCAAAAGAGCAATCAAAAAATAATTCAGAGAATGAAAGTGACAAAGCTTCAAAATCGAAAGAAGATAAATCAAAGGACAAAAAGTCAAAAGATGACCATTCAAAAGAAAAGGTCTCAAAAAGAACTCAACGACAAGAGACCAGTTCAGATGAGGAAGAAAAAGAGAAAGAAACCCAATCAAGATCTACACGATCAACTCGAACCAATAAAGAACAACAAAATGCAGCTAAAAAATCCAAAACTGAATCTAAAACAACACCAGAAAAGCGATCGTCACCAAGAAAAGATAAAACTGCAAATTTAAAAATCACAATAAGTTTAAATCAGAAGAAAGTCATCAATCATTCGAATGAAAATATTGACGACTCATCAAAATCTGACAGTGATATTAGTAGTAAAAGCGATAGTAATGATAAAGAAATTAAGAAAAAGGTTAAAAGTAAGAAAATCTCATCAGATACATCCGATAGTGAGGATGAGCCATTAACAGCACTTAAATCTAAATCACTAGGGAAGGATAAAAAGAAATCTAGTGATAAGGAAAGTGAAAATTCAGATAAAGAAAAGGAAAAATCCGATGGAGAAGAGACGTCACCAATTGTTGACCAGAAACTCAGAAATCGTAATAAGTTTGAAGCAAATAAAGAATTCAATAAACTGAAAGAACTCATAGAGCGGAAAAAGAAAAACAGGAAGATCAGTGATGACGAGGAAGAAACCAAAGATAGTGTAAAAAAGAATGATAAAGGAAAAGAAAATCACGACAAAAATGGCGAGGAGGAATCAACTGTAAATAAGAATTTTGATATTTATTATTTTTAAAATTTGCGACTAAAAATTGAGCTTGTACTTTAATCAAATTTAGTAGTCTTTCCAAATCTTTTGAAATAATTTTATTATATTCATACCTAACCAATTCATTTTACTCATTTACAGACATCAGAAAAGTCAAAGAGAAAACGACTTCTATCAAGTAGTGAAGAAGAAGAAAACGACGATAACGACAGCACCAGTAATAAAAAGAAAAGGTAATTACCGCATTTTTATGCTCATAAAATGACACAAGAAAATAACAAAAAAATATTTATTCAATTTACAGTAGCAAAAACGATCTCGAAACACCTGCAAAGAAGAGAAAGATAAACATGGACGATGATTCTGATTACAATAACTCCGAAAGAGAAGAAGACAAGAATAGCGATGAAAGTCAATCGAGCGATGATGAAAACATAAAAAGAAAAGCGAAGCGAAGTTCTGATGATGAGGATGAAGACATAGATGAGCTTGAAAAAGGACGTTTGAAGGCAAAACGCAGGAAAAGAATAAAGAAAATTGCAAGCAGTGATGAGGATGGTGATGATAAAGAAAAGAGCGGAAAAGCATCTGGTCGTAAAACTATCCGTAAAATTATGAAAAATGATAAGTTGGATATTTCTACGAAAGAAGCTGCAAAAATTGAGCGGGAACGTAAACAGCGTATTGAGGAACGTCAAAAAGCATATAATCAATTTTATGATGAACGTCCAGAAGAAATCAAAGAAATTACTTCATTAGTTCTTGACTTTGATGAGGAAACTAAAGAACCAATCCTTGAAGTTGATAAGAAATTAGTTAAAAAGCTCAAACCTCATCAGGCAAATGGTATTAAATTCATGTGGGATGCATGTTTTGAATCTGTTGAACGATGTAGAAAGGAATCTGGATCTGGATGTATTTTGGCTCATTGTATGGTAAGTTTGAAATAAATTTAAAAAAAATCTAAACTAGTTATTAATATTTTTAATTTTAATATTTTCAGGGTTTGGGAAAAACTTTACAAGTTGTGACTCTTACTCATACCCTTCTCAACAACAGTGATGATACTGATATTACTCGAGTATTAGTTGTATGTCCATTAAACACTGTGCTCAATTGGGTTAATGAATTTCACAAATGGCTGAAAGGTGTTAAGGGATACAATGAAATTGAAATCTATGAAATCAGCAAGCTTAAACAAAATATTGACCGTGCTAATAAATTGATGGAATGGCATAATGAAGGTGGTGTCATGATCATGAGTTACGACATGTTCCGTAATTTGACAAACGATCAAAATAATCGTTTGCGTAAAAAACTCAAAGAATCTCTTCAAACGTCACTGATTGATCCAGGTCCAGATCTAGTTGTTTGTGATGAAGGTCACTTATTGAAGAATGAAAAAACATCAATTTCGAAATGCATGATGAAGTTGAGAACTTCTCGTCGAATTGTCTTGACAGGTACACCATTGCAAAATAATCTTAAAGAATATTATTGCATGGTTCAATTTGTTAAGCCAAATTTGCTTGGAAAGTATCAAGAGTACATGAATCGTTTCGTAAATCCGATTACAAATGGTCAATATACTGATTCTACTGAATATGATATTCAAGTTATGAGACGACGTGCTCACGTATTGCACAAAATGTTGGATGGATGTGTTCAGGTGAGTTCAAAAAGTTTATTAATAAAATTTCACATAATAACTTTCAATTAATCCTCTATATATAGCGTCGTGATTATGGAGTTTTGGCACCATTTTTGCCACCAAAACATGAATATGTCCTTTCAATAAAATTATCACCAATGCAAGCAAGACTTTATAAGCATTATATGGAAAATAAAGCACGCCAAGGAGATGACACAGCACGCAAAGGATCAATTCTATTTCAAGATTTCCAAAATCTTCAGCGTATTTGGTCAGCACCAAAAGCATTGCGATACAACAGTGACAGATATGAAGTTGAAATGCAACGCAAACGAGACTTGGAGTCTGAGGAAGAAAGTGAAGGTTCAATAAAGGACTTCATTGATGACTCTGAAAGTGCTGTCTCAACAAGCAGCTCTTCTGATGGTGGAAGTGACGATGATGATGGTCAGAGCGTTGATTCCGATGAAGGAAATAAAAAGAAAAAGAAGAAAAAGGATAAAGGATTTGCTGCTCCGAGAAGAACAAGAGCTGCCGCCGCTGCATGTAAGTTTCTTGCTAACATTTATATAAAGACAAATATTAACTTTATTTTCCTCTCACAGTTCCATCAGAATTTGCTGCTGAAGAGGAAGAAATTGCTGCAAGTTCAAAAATGGAAAATCCAACAGAATGGTGGACTCAAATTTGTCCCGAAGAAGAATTAAATAATATCGAGCATTCCAGTAAATTAATGCTACTTATGTCTATATTAGAAAAATGTGAAGCTATTGGTGATAAGTTATTAGTATTCTCACAATCTCTCTACTCCCTTGATGTCATTGAACATTTCTTAAATTATATTGACGACCAGACACAACATAATTACGAAAATGCAACTTTTAAAGCATCGTGGACTTTGGGTCAAGATTATTTCCGTTTGGATGGTTCAACACCTGTCGAACAGAGAAATCAAGCGTGTAAACATTTCAACAGTCCTGATAACCCACGTGCAAGATTGTTCCTTATTTCAACTCGTGCTGGCGGTCTCGGTATCAATTTGGTAGCTGCTAATCGTGTCGTCATTTTTGACGTGTCATGGAATCCATCGCATGATATTCAAAGTATTTTTAGAGTTTATCGTTTTGGACAGACTAAACCTTGTTATATTTATCGGTTCCTTGCTCTCGGAACAATGGAAGAGAAGATTTATGAACGTCAAGTTACGAAACAAGCTATTTCTAAGCGAGTCATCGATGAACAACAAATTGATAGACATTATAATCAAAATGACTTGCAAGAACTTTATAAATACGAATTAGAACCAGACGATGAGGTCCGTGAAATTCCAATCCTTCCAAAGGATCGATTATTTGCAGAAATGCTTCAAAAGTATGAGGATATAATTTGGAAATATCATGAACATGACACATTGCTTGAAAATAAGGAAGAAGAAACGTTAGATGAGAATGAACGAAAACAAGCTTGGGAAGAATTTGAACAAGAAAAAACTCGTCCACAATTGCAACAATATTATCCACAACCACAAATTAGAAGTACAGGTCCTGTTACATCTAATAACATCTTTGGAATAAGAACTGATATTCTACTAAAATTATTGTCAATGAAAGCAAGACTTGATAATCCAACAATTACTGAAACTAATATCAAACATGCGATTCCGTTGTTGATGCAAGAGTTATACAGACAAATGGATCGTGGGGAGTTGACTGTAAGTATATTGATTTTTAATCTTACATCTAGGACTTGATAACAATACAAATTATTATTCCATCCACAGCTTTATCAGCAACTACTAGCACTATCAAGCTCCTTGGAAGTCCCTCAAAACTATGGCGGCAAGTTCCAAGTCAATGAAGCTTTGATGCATCAGACATACAATAGTATTAATTCTATGCCATCAACATCATCACATGCAACAAATTTGTATCGCTCACAGGTAATTTCTAAAGCTTTATGTCTGTGAAATCAACAACTTTATTAATATGTTTTATTATTTTGTACAGCTTCTGGCTAGACAACAAAATTTGTCAGCACAACTTCAACGTCAAAAGCAGATGAGACGAATGAGTGATACAGTAATTGAAATCGATTAAAAAAATTTCAAACGAGACTTTAAATTAAAAAAATAAAAATAAAAGAATAATATTTAATTGAAATTCAATGGAGGAATGTGAAGCACATAGACACACACATTAAAAATTTTCAAATTTTTTAAGTTTTAAGAATTATTAGTTTAATGAAAAAAAAAAACATTTTTAAACATCTTTTTTTTTCATTTATCGAAAATTGAATGAAATGTGAATAATAAAAAAATGAAAAATAAAAAAATTGAAAAATGTTCACGTAAAACAAATTTGAGTCTTTTAATGTTAAGAGTTTCATAATTTAGTAAACGTAAAATCATTAAAATAGTAATGGATATTCCCAAATAGGACTTAAAGTCAAGCTTTAAATAGAAATTTGCTCAAAGTAATAAATTAAATTTTAACAACACCAAAAAATTAGTAAATTCCCATTTAGCGATTCACCACATAATGTGCCAAATTTTTTTTACATCTTCGATGATTCCATCTTCCTTTGCGGTGCCGCCTTCACCATTAGGAGCTTAAAAATTGCGCATTACTTGCTACATAAATCAACCATTTGGAATAGCTTGGAATTTGATGAATTTCAGTTTGTTCCTTAAATTGTCAGTTAACATTTAGTTCTGCTGATCCAATGTTCATATCTGTTATAATTCTAAGCTACAACAGCTCTTATTATCCCTGTCAATCTTAACTTGATGACGCTCACATTGATAATTTCTGCTGATGCCTGTCATCATACAAGAAACGTCAGCTTGTGTAATTATGATTTACGTACATGATGATGGATGTAATATTGCTTTATGTACATAAAAAGTGCTTGAAAAACAGAAATTAAAATTAGGAATGAAAAGCAACATGTGGTAAATGAGCTTCACCTCTGGCCATTTTCAGACTAAAATGGATGGAAGTTTGAGTAAATTATGATAATTTGTAAACTGCTAGAAACATATTTACATTAACACTTTATGGTACAATAGCTTAAAATAAATATTGACAGCACAAATTTATTTTTATACTTTTTTTTGGACCAAAAATAAAACAAATAGCCAATAATCTATAAATTATGATGTGATTTACACTATACCGAACATCAATAATTACATGTCAATGAACTTTCTCATTAATAATTGTCACTGAATTATTGGTGCCGACAATCTCAGTTCCATGCATGTTGCAATTATTTTTTCAGTTCAGTGAGCACTTAATGTAATGAAATTAATATTTTTTGAACGAATTTTAAGGAAATGGCGTAATAATGGGACTTAAAGTCTGTAATTTATTTTGAAACGATTAAATATCAATTTTTGTTTATGTTTTGTAATTGGGATGTTTGGCACTTCCTTTGGAGGTAATTTAATTGTTTTTTGAGTTTTTTAAGATGGATGGTTTGATATGTTATGCATATTGGCAAAATATGCTTGATTTGTTGGTGTCAGACGCTAATTTCTGAAGCATACAAGTAAAATCCAATTCTTGTTTAATTCAAAGTATCTAAGACTTCATATTCACGTCCATTTTAATATAAAACCAATTTTATGAATCCTCTCACTTTTGTACTTAAAATTCCATCATCAACTCTTATCACAGCAAAAAAATCTCAGAGCATCATCAAATTAATAAGTTTCAGTAAAAAAAAAATATGCAAAATGAAAAAAGTCACCTAATGAGACTTGAAACGAGCAATCTCATTAAAAATCAAAGAAACAATAATAATCCGAAAGTGTTGTCCACATTTCATTGCAGTCAAGGATTTTTATCTCTAAAAAATGATTACTCAATTTTGTTTGGAAGATTATTGACTTTTCAGTCCTCTTAAGATCTTCATCATCTTACATCAACATGATAATGATGATTATGAAGGCTCATTTGTCTACTTTTAAGAAGAAGCGGAACATAATGAAATTTTTTTTCCCATATATACTTTGGGTGTTTCCGCTATTATCATTTTTTAAAGACATTATAAGGAGGATAAGTCTTGTGTAAATTTGACATTATATCTTTGTAAAATGTTTGTCTTTTGACGAAGATGAGTTAATGATTTTTGAGAAGATTTTGGTTGTGTGGATGGATGAGGTATGATTTTTAAAGAGGTTGGCAAATAGAAGTGATCAATTGAAGTAGGTTGGTTAAAAGCTTCTGATAATATCAATTTAAAGTACAAAAATTTCGATTAAAAAACTAAATCTTCCAATTTTTACTCATAAAATCTTTACTATCCTTAACCAGGGTGTGGAACTGACCAAATTGATCAAAAATGATCAAAAATTAATTTGATCAGTTCCACACCCTTGATTCTTAACCATCCACAAACTACAATCCAAACATCCTTAACATCCAACATTAAGTCTATAAATAAACCTCGTAAAGTTTATTGACTCCATTGATTTATGTAATTATTCACATCCATTATTGAAAATGTTAGTCGCGAGACATCATTTCATCTTTGATATTATTCACCGCACATCCTTATACGTCCATTTCTCTTCCCATATAAAAACAAAATGCTGTAAATTCATAAAAAAAGTTCAAAAATTATGCAACATAAAAGAAATTTAAATATTTTATTAGTTTTTATTTATAACACACAGTATATAGTATATAGTAATTGTATTTCCATAGACCACAGACAGACAGGTTAATGTACAGAATCAATAAATGTGGATAATGAAATCTATTGAAAACTATCGCTGACCTACTTGAATAAGAAACAATCTTTTTGTTTTCTTTTCATTTGCGATGCAAAAGATCATTAACCTTGAAAATTTGTTTCTTCTGTGAATTCGGGGATTTTAGAGATTAGAAGGAGATTTAATGTTCGATATGTAAATGAGATGGAGAAGTTTAGGTATAGGAACTTGGAAGCAAAATATCGATTTAGTTTTTTGATCTCTAAGAAAATTTTAATAAAAATTTCGAAGAATGAGATTCGAAACTTTGATGTCTTAGGCTGGAATCCAAAACATTGCCATCTGAATTGCCAAGCCATTTGAATGACTAATTTTAAAATTTATTTTAAAAATTTTTAAACGTAATTTTTTTTTAAATTTATTAATTTTTTCGAACTTATATCAGGCACTAAAAAAATATCTTTGAAAAAAATAAAATAAATAATTTTTTTTAGTGAATTACTTACTAAGTTATCAAAACTAATCACGATCATCTTCAATTCGCCAAAAAATATTTCACAACAAACCGCTAGACATGCAGACACATTATCCACAGTAGCACATTCAGCATTCCCATCATGATCGATTTTTATGAAAGCAACAAATTATGTCACTATTAACTCACATAAAGGCATACGTACACATATCCATCCACAAGAAAGAGAAGATGAGAAGAAGACATAAACATTTTTTTTGCAGAAGCTACAGACAAAAAAAGAAGAGAAATTTAAATATGACAGCATTTGAGAGAAATTTAAAGATCATTAATATTCTCATCTTCGTTTTGCAAAGTTTACTGATATGCACTAAAATTAGTCGCGATTCGATTTTCTATTTGACCATTAAATATTGACATAACGAATGTGATCGAGTGACATCTTCAAATGCAAAAAAAAAAACAGACACGACATCGAAAAGAGGAAGAAAGTGATTTTTTTTGGAGAGAGACAAAGAGACTGAAGATGCATACATAATGTGATTGAGAAAAAAAAATATTATTAAAATTTATCAGTTTCTACCGGATGGTTTTTGTGCAAATATAAATTATATTTTATTTATTTTTTTGGAGGCTTTCTTACAAGATTTTTGTGATTTTTAAATTTTTTTGAGACAAATACTAGAATAATTAATAATAATTAATTTAATTGAGTTTTTTGGAAAAAAATTAATTAATTCGGTCAAATTTTAAAATAATTTCAAAAAAAATCTAAATGATCTTAAAAAAATACCTACTTGCTTAAAAAATAACCACGCATCCAATGTCATAAAATTCATCCTCTCAGCTTCATCATATTAATAAAATTATTCAACAATAACTTCATTAAATTGAAATAATCCAATAAATTATTTTTCTCAAAACCCTTCATAATCAAATCACACTGCACACCCAACACCTAATAAACAATAAGTTATTTTACCAGAAACCAATCGTGTGACATCTTCATAGCATTTAATGGAATTCTTTTTAAATACAATAAATATTTATTATTTATGTTATGGATATTACTTGAATAAATATTTTTTAATAATCACATCGTTTCAAGATAAAGGAATGAACAGAAGACAATCAAAATTTCCATATAAATAAGTTTGAATTTATTTTTGGAATTAAGAGGTGTAATCATGGTATTTATGGATCGTTTATCATTTGAGATAGTAAAAAGCTTGTAAAGTTAGGTATGATTTGAGTTAATTTAACTAATATAACCTTTTGGATTTACCCATGCAACCAAAATAGTCCTTATGTATTACATTGACCTTCCTTAGGAACATGAATGGAATATATTAGGTCGATTTTGGTTACTAGGGTATGGATCCATTGGTTTTTAAAATCTGAAATAATATCCTAATAATTATAAATTTGAGGTTGGATTGGACTTAAATATCGTCTAAAATGAAAAGAATTGAATTCCTAAAACCTTAATAAATTTTTCAAACAATTCTTAACAAAAATTTTTTAACCCAACTTCAACCAAGTATCAAAATTTTCACATACAAAAAAAAAGACTATAAATGTAATCTCAAAATCAAATCACCATAAGCATCGATCATGAACCACGGTGGGCTATTGTTCTCTCATAATTCATAGAAATCAACACATCGCGTCATTTATGACATTTAAAATGAAGTTTTAATCGTCTTTGAACACAAAAAAGAGACTTTTTATTTCTCTATAATTCATCATTTCTTATTTCATTTCCAGCATATCAATAAATAACAACAGTTATAAACAGATAAATTTACTTTTGACGCCTTTATGACTCAAAGTAATTCGGTAAATGAATGAGTTGAAATGCGTGGAGGTGCAATTAAATATTTATATGGATATGGAGTGGTATTTAGGATTAAATAAATGTTTAGCTTAATCTTTATTAATTGGATTTTGTTTGAGATTTTTTAGATTTTTTGAATGAATGAAATTTATTTTTGAAAAAATTTTTTGATCAATTTTTAAAAATTAGGTATTTAAAAAAATTTCTACCTAAATATTTTAACTTCCAAGTATTTGATAATGTTTTGGCAAATTCTAAATAATTTTTGATTATTTCCAATTTATGGACGATTTTTCGAAAAATTTATCAAAAATATTTGATTTTTAATGAACTTAGTTCACTTGCAATATTCTACAACTTTTATTTAAGTTCTAACAAAACCAAAACTTTAAATCAAAAATTCAAATCAAGTGAAAGTTCCAAATCCAATCCAAAGTCAAAAACAAAAACATAGAAAAAAATCATTTAAATACTAAAAAGAAGAAGAAGGCAGCAAAGACATCAACAACATTGTGTACAAATTTGCTTCACATCTCATGCTTTGATTATCGAACTAAAGGAGGAAGATGTGAAATAACATGTGCACTAGTAAGTGTCAAATAGTCATAAATTGTAATCAAATACATCCATTTCTTACAGATCATCATCCGAGTGATTTAAACTTTCTTTCTACGTCTCATTAAACGCTTGATTGTCTTCTTTTTGCCTACACGAGTATGATGATACAATCGATCGGCTGGTCTTCTCACAATGCTAATGTAATCGATTTTTATTTTGTTTTTGTTGTTTTTTTTTTGTACATCTTTTTTTAAAGTTGAATTGAATTGAAAGAAGTGAAAAATTATGAAATTTAAATTTTCTCTGACTTTTTTGTTTTATTTGAAAAAATTTTACCGCCTTATCGAATTTATTGATTGTTATTGGAAATAAGCTACAAAAATATGAGAAATTGAAAAAGCTGTTGTGAGAAAAAATTGGATATTTATGAAGTATTTAGTGGCTGTTAATTGCTTTGGGTGTGGATAGTAAGGATTATGATTTAATAGCGTTGATTTCGGAACTATCACACGATATAATCGTGGAAGCTCGTTTAATGTTTCGACATAAAAATTAATTAAAATATTTAATTATTGGGTGTTGATTTTTTTTTTTTTGAGATTTGAAATGTTAATTTGATTTAATTTGTTGATTTTTTGGATTGATAAAAGATTAAATTTTGTGTGTTAAGAGCTGTAATCAGAGATTGTGATTTTTGTGGATTAATTAAGGTCAATTAGGAATTTTATAGCATTAGGAATGGATTGCTAGATCATCATGATGGTTTATTGATTTTCATGTATTTTTATCGAATAATCTGGGCTAGTAAGACTTAAAATCCTGAGAAAATATCAAAATTTCTGCTATTAGGCTGTTTACTTGAGATGTTATACAAAAAAACAATTTTTAGACCCCCTGCTCTTTAAAAAGCAAAAACTAATTCCATCTACTACAAATTTCAGATAAAAATCAAAGCATCAATCAACCTTTGAACTTCACAACATGAGAATCATCCTTTGCTGCTGAGAAACTACGATGACCTTCCGTAAAAATAATAAAAAGAAAGCAATAATAAATTCATTAAATTTTTTCACATATACTGGTTATTTCATATAACCTTTTATCGAATTTTTTTGTAAAATTGACTAAAGTTAAAAGTCAAAATTTTTAATCTTTTTCCTGTCATCTGGACTCATCAGTCAAAATAATAAAAATTATATAATAATAAATATAGCTTTTTTAACAATGGGAAAAAAGTTCAGTTTATTCAGGGGTCATTCATTTATGACGTTCATCAATAAATTGAATTTAAAGACTCAAATGTGTCTAAAAATATTATTAAAAATAAAATATATTTTTTTATTAAACTCTCAAACAATCGCAGAATTTTTTTTCATCATTTAACAATGATTCTTAATGGGTCGTCCACTTATGATGTCCGATTTTTAGGGGGGAGGGGATCTGAGGTTGTGTGACAGTTTTAAAAAATAGAATTTTTTGTATAGAAGTGTTGTGACAGAGAGGAGTGGGGGGTCTAAAAATCTAAAATTTTGATGGTCGTCATATGTGAACAGCCCTTAAGTAAAATTTTTCAGCAATGAAATTTTTATGTGAACAAAAATAAAAAATTGTTTGACCTTTTTAAGAGTTTTTTGGAGTCAGAAGTCAATAAGCAATTTGGTTACTGAATGTTTTACTGAATTGGATTGTTACGTTGAATTGCTTTTTTTTTTTGATTGGATTAGGGTTAAAGTAAAATTTTTTGAAATCTATTGCTCAATTTCCAGGGATAGACATCTTCATTCAAAATAAAAGAATTTTTCATCCGATTTTATCCTTTTTCATTTGAAGTAATAGAAAATTTGAATGAAGTGGTGTCAACTCATAACTTAATTTATGGTTCTATCCCAATTATTTGTTGCTATGCCTGATAAACATAATTTTTAAACCCCCCCAAAAAAGTGGTAAAATCAATAAGAAAGCTTTCGCGGAAGCTAAATAAAACGAGATCAATCTCCTCAACTCATTAAGCCTCTTCTTCCTAAATTCAAAGCCCTTTCAATAATCCCACATTATTCAATACCAATCATTCACAGAAGGCAACAATCAAGTCCATTACATGCCATTCACTTCCACACATGATATGCAATCAACACTAAACACAATAAAAATCCTCTCAAATTATAGTCAATAGACTTCATTAATATATTCATTTCACTCACATTTTTGGCATCGCTCATGTCACCGGCAAAAAAAAAATTGTTTATGTCTAGAAATTTAAAATCTCTCATGCCTTCTTTTTTTGCACAAAACAAGACTCATTTTCCCCCACACATCCATCGACATCGATTATGTAAATTATTATTATTTTTTTTATTTTTCAAGCATTTGCCACTTGTCGAATAGAGATATCCCACAGACATAAAGAAGTAAGACAAGATAGACAGAAAGACGAAATATTGAAGATCATTATTGACATCCAAAAAACCATAGAAAGAAGAAAATGAATAAAAGTGAAATTTTTATGGAAAAGACATAAAACTATGATGAGGTGTTATGCTGTTATGCCATATGAAAAAAATCCCAAAATGACCCTTAAACTGTTCATCTGTAACTGTCAAATGCTCATAAATGACACCATCGAGAGATAGATTTACTGACTGATTGTGCATAAAAATGAGCACATTAGGCAACATCTATGGGTTTATGGTAATTTGATCGACAGCTTAATTTATGGAGACAATTATGATTTGGATGTGCGGCTTTCGTTATTCCGTTAATTTAATGAGTCGGTCTGTTTGTTTGTTTGTCTTGTAATTAAATTTAAATTAACAAAAAATTATCCATGCTTTTTTTGAGATGTTATGCAAATACCCTTTATGGCTATCAAATATTGCTTACTGACCATACAAAAAACTTGTGATACAATTTGAATGATTTATGATGTATTATGTAAGCAATATGGTAATCATAAATATTGTTGTCTGTGCTCTACATTTGGGCGTTTGGTAGAAAATTTGTGATTTATGGATTAAGTTGCAAATCTACTTGTAGAATTTATAATGTTAATGTAGGGACATAAGTTTTCGAGATTATTAAAGCATGAGTTGTAGACATCAAAAAATTAAGTTAATTTTCGAAAAAATTTTGAAAAAAAGAAATTCACTCAATAGTTCGACTCGAGTGGGAATCGAACCTCACACCTCTCGATTGCCGGTCAAGTGCTCAGACCACTAAGCTATCGGGTTTAGACATTCCCCAATAACCAGAAAATTTCAAAGTTAGTTAAAAGCTAGTTTTCAGCTAACTTTTAGCAAGTCTTTCTAAATAAAGTTAGTTTTAAGCTTGTTTTGAACTAGCTTTTAAAATTTCTGGTTATTGGAGATTGGAATTGACAATTTAGGTTACTTTTTAATATGATTGAGAATTTTGATAATTTTAGTAATTTTTCTTAGTAACTTCTAGAGCTCAGTAATGATGGGAATTGAATTCTATTTGATCTTGAAAAAATTATTTTTTTGAGGTTATGTATGGAATTTCATAATTTTTGATACCTAGTTTGATGTCTTTAATATTATATTAAAGATATAATATTATAATTCCCAAATTAACCGTTGATATCTTCAAATCTATCAAGTCACCAGCTCTTAAGCATATTCAAAACAAAATGCCACTCAGGACACATCTATTGCCATTTAAAAGGCCTCGAATTAACCACATTTTCCCACACTATCACTTAATGACCATATTATTCCTTTCACTAAATAAGCTCATCTTCAAATTCAAAAAAAAAAAAAAAAGATTATTATGTCATGCATAAAAGTCATCATAAAAATATCACATATTTTTTTTTCTTTGTCACAGTTGAATTTTTTATTTTTTTTTATAAATATCATTCATACATATACATTTGTTTTTTTTTCTATGTCTCATAGAAATAAAGAGTTAAAAACAAAATTGTAACAATCAATTAACAAATATTTACAAAACTATAACAGCAACACAGCACACGTAGCACCTGTAGTGAGATGTGAGATGTTTCTTCGATTTTTCTTTAGTTCTCTCGATTTTTTTAAATCATCGTTATTATTCAAAATCAGTTCATTTGCCTTTATGTAACTAAAGGAAGTTATCTAGAGAGTGGGGTCAATTATGCACCTTATAATAATTTAAATGATATAATTTTTTTTGTTTGTTTGTAGGAAAAAAATTCATCAATATGATTAACGATCGTAGGGGGGTCAAAAAACTTCATTTTTTTGTGAGAGCGAGCGACAATTTTTTTTTTGACTTAATATCGATGGCATTTTTACTTCTTGATTGGGGCACCGTATGTGGCTTGTGGGTTTGGTGCTGGAACATCAAATCCACCTGAGAAACCGCCAGCTGAAGCTCCTGATGATGATCCTGAATATCCACCATTGCCATTTCCTGATGATCCAGAGAAACCACCAGCTGATGAGCCTGAGAATCCACCATTTCCATTTCCATTTCCTACGCTCAATGTTCCTGAGAATCCACCATTATCTGATCCTGAGAATCCTCCGGCTGATGCACCTGATGATGATCCAGCGAAACTTCCAGCTCCAGCGCCTGCACCAGCAGCTTCCTTTTGTGTCTTATATTTGATGAAGTAAACTTCTGGTTTGCTGACTGGGATGGCTGCTGGTTGTGGTGCTTCTGGGATATCAATATCTTCTGGTTTCTTGACCAAGACGTAGATCAATGTCTTTTCTTCATTTTGTGCTTGAGCGGCAGCAATTTGTTGTGAGATTGATGGAGCTGATGGAGCCTTGATGAAGATGATTTTGTAGTGCTTTCTTGGTTGTGAGAATTGTTGGGCAACAGCAGCATTGTGTGATTCTTCCTCTGGTGGTGGAACATGGACGTAGCTGCATATTTTTTTTTTTTGGAGGGAAAAAAGAGAAATTTTTTTTTCGTTAGTTTTTTGGTTTGAAGATGCAAATTTAATTTTGTGGGATGCGATATGAGATAATTTATTGAAATTTTTATGGATTATAATATTATTATTATTTTTTTAGAAATTTTGCGGAAGCTTGCAAAATGCAGATTTCTAATGTTTTGAATATTTTTTTGAAGACACTGAATTTTAATTTGGATATTTTACTTTTTTGGGGTATTTTTTTCGATTAATTAATTTTAAGCTAATTTTTTAATACAAAAAGTTAAAAATTCTTATATTTGTTGCTTCAAAATCATCAAATTCAGCTTTAAACCAGGATTTGGAAGTTTTTAATCTGATCTATTTAAATTTTTACTTGTAAATTATATTTTTTAAGTCTGAAAATTCAAACTTGAAATTTTCAATTTCTATGTCTAATTTAAAGAATTTTTGCATCAAGAATTGAGAAGCTATCAATTTTTCGATCCACTAACTAGTGAATTATTCACAATTATCACATTATTTTCATATTATTGAATCTATAGAAAAAGAAAATTCACAATTTTAGTCACTTTTCAGCCTCATAAATTATTTCATTTTTTTCACCAAATTTTTCACATTTTTTTTTTCTTGAAATCATAATGCTGAATTTATGAACAACAAACTTACATGTGTTTTTGTACAATTGTTCCTTGTGATCCAGCATCAGCTTGTCCGAAGCCAGCAGCTCCACCTCCGAATCCACCATTTCCATTTCCAAATCCTCCAGCTGAACCACCGAATGATGATGATGATGCACCACCGCTAGCAAATGATCCACCGCCATTTCCGAAAGATGCACCACCGCCATTTCCGAATGAGGCACCGTGGCCATTTCCATGACCATTTCCATGACCATTACCAAATGAAGCTCCATTTCCTGCAAATGATCCTGATGATGCACTTCCAAATGATGATGATCCACCGTTTCCACCATCAAATGGAGCTAAATAAGCACCACCACCATTTGATGCTGCACTAAATCCTTGATTAAAACTTTGTACGGGTGCGGGTGCTGGAGCTGGTGCATTATAATTATAACCAGGTGCTGGTAATTCAGGACGAGCATTTACGGCAACAGCCAAAACAGCAATCAACACAAAACTCCTCATATTGATTTTATTTTATTTTTTTAAAAAAATTAATCCTTTGGAAATAGAAACTCTTTTCACAACAATGTGTTATCTACGAAAGTGAAATTAAAAGACTGATGATGCTTTTTGATGGTGAGGTTATATTTATATTCATCTCATCTGTAGTTGCGTGTCTTATTCATTCCCATATTTCTTCTCTGTGGTTTTCATAAAAAAAAGCTGCAACACTATTGAGAGATGCTTTCTTCTCGCTCACAAAAATATCTCGCACCTTCTCTTTTTCTTTTCGATAGATGAGCTTATTGACTTACATTGTTATATTATTGCTAATCTGAATGACTAAAATATTAATATATGCAATGTATGCATTTTAAATTTGTATTGATCTATTGGGTTATGAGATGAATGTTGGTTGTTGGTATGGTGTGTGATATACGTGCATAAATTAATGATTTTTTTTTGCTGCTGCTGTTTAAGTTTTTTTTGGATGAATTTAAATTGGATGAGTGAAAAAATTTAACGGAAAGTTATTTTGAGAGACTTTTTTTGTGAGTTTTGTAATAGAGATAAGTGGACATGCTGGAGAGAATAGTTGATGGTTTTTTCGGTTGAAATATTCAAATTTGGTTCCGACTTTTGCTTGATAATTAAGTAATCAGTTGGATCTTTGGGATAATTATGTCTTGAGTTTAATATCTGATATTCAGGATGTTATTAGGATATCTAATTAGATTTTGACAAAAGAGGACAAAAATCATGAATTAAGATACATGAATTATGCTTGATTTGAAAAAGGGGTCGTTCACTTACATAGTACATTCGCTTTTTAGGGGAGAAGGGGTCTATGATTTTGTAGCAGATAAAAAAAAAAAATTTTTACACAAAAAGCGTATCGAGGGGGGAGGGGAGTCTTAAAAAATAGAAATATTTCAAAAAATTCACCCCATAATAATGATTACTTTACGATATTTAGATGCCCCATACTTAAAATCTTTACGACATTTTGCCTATTTTTAGCAAATAAAAAAACGACATTATCAATTCACAACCATCACCAAATTTGAATATTTTATTAATTAATACAATGATCAATTTTCCATCACATTCTCTTTCTCTCAATTCAAAAATCGATAATGCACAACAAGTAAGAAGACAATCGCATAAATTTTTATGACCTTAAAGTTGTTTAAATTAGTGTAAAGGAGCCAAATCAAATCTTAATGAAATGTACATTTTTCATTTCGATAAATTTGCATTTGGTTTTTTTTAAATGTCGAAGATTGCAAATCTCTTTGAATTTGGATGGAGATTAAGTGATTTTTATTGAGGATTTCGAAATGAGACTAGATGCAGTCGATTGTGATCAGTTGAAAGATGATGATGTGGACGAGAGGTTGTTGTTAAGGATGCTGATATTAAAAATAGAAACGTTTATTAAAAAGAGCTTTTTGGGGATTCATAAGCATCCAAAAGTTATTCATTTTCAAAAAATTTGTAGTTCTTAGTCCAAAAGACTAAGTGAATCATTTTTGAAGCTTAAATTTAGAATACAATTGAATAAATTCTTAAAGTATCGACAAATGCAACAAAAAATCATCAAATCCTTAAAACAACAGTCCAAGAATCCCATTCATCTCCTAAAAGTCACAAACTATTACTTGACACCAAACATTGCCAGACACAATCAATAAATAAATCATGAGTACCTCCCAGAAGCAAGCAGTAGTGAGAAAGTGAGTTGTCAATATTAAGTTGCATGTTTGTATTCGTCCGAAAAATAAACAAACAAGTTAGCAAACAGTCCCATGCATATTCAACTAGATGAATTTTTCTTGCAAAAAAAAATTTTGGTTCCGTTTCTTCACGAGTAAAAGTTTAAAAACATTTTTGGCAATGCAAACCAAAAAAGATGTGTGCATTAGTTTTTATGTCATATTAAAATTCATAATAGTCACTTTCATGTCGTGCATTCAAAAGATTATTTATTTTGCAAAATCAGTAAATGTTAAACTGTATCAATCACATTAATCAATATGAAACTCTCATCAGATTTGATTATTTTGTATTTATGCAACACTTTTCTTTGCTTTCTCGTATATATGCGAATTTGGATGAAAAATTTTTTGTGCTCTCTTTTAAAATGGTTTGGGTTGATTTGATTGATATGCAAAATTTGAAAAAAATTGGATTCATACTCAATTAAATTGTGAATTTACAAACATTACAAATAATTCCTCCTCATTGAATATTAAAAATGCGCTTTAAACCCAAATCACCATTAACTTCCCTACTTCCACAAACGAAACAGTTCCCAAAACTCATCCACCAATAAATTTTTGATTCATATTATCATAAAGTAAAATCAAAGAAAAATCATTTTAATGTGCCAAAATATCATGCTGCGTGTTAAATTGAACATTAACCTTATTACTGATTACTTTGAAATTCGATAATATTTCCATGAGACTCAAATTTTTATTTGCACTTTATTAAAAATTCATCTGAAAAATGCTCCGTTTTTATGGTTTTGATATTTATGCGTTATCATAAGTGGTCGATAAAATTAATAATCGGCAGTAAAAGTGATTCATAAATTGTCTGTCATCTGTTCACCTTTTCAGTTATCTTATTTGATTTTGATTTAATTTATAGCACTTGATTATTGGTGTTTTTATGAGGATGGGAATTTCTGAGAAATTTGAAAGGTTATCAATTTTTGATGCTTTAGGCAAGTATTATTTTTTGATTTAAGGAATATATGCAGACTCAATTATAATTTCTCAAATTGTGGTTATCTAAAGACCGAAAATCAGGGGTCAAACCCCCTATTTTCGCGAAGTTTACTGAAGGTTTATTTGAATCTAAATATATCCGTTATCTATATCCGAACCAAAAAGAAAAATCGAAAAGTAACAACACCCCCCCCCCAAACAAAAACCAAGAATTTAACAAAATTGTCTCGAAGCATGTCCATCTGATTCTCAAACTACATTAATACCATCTCTCCTACGAATAACATTAAATTTCATATTTTCGTCCATTCCATTACAAGTTCATGCTTATCTGTGCAGCAACACATGTTTAACAGAAAATAATGGATTTAACAAGTAATTAAAGACACAATGCACAGAAGAGAAATTACTAATTTAGCACTGAGATTTACAAAAGGGCATGGGAATGAAATGTGTAGGCTTTATGGAATTCAGGATGATAAAATTTTATTTTGTCACTGAATTTGTAAATTTTTGCATTTTTTTGAAGGGTTTAGTTGAATTATAAACTTTGGGGATTTTTAATTTATTTTTTTTTTGTTTCTTAATTATTGATCGGTCCATAAAGTAATATTACTGAACAGTTAAAATGTAAATTAAAAATATTTTCTTTTCACATTAGACTCTCAAAATCAATGGAGTTATCCGCAACCAAATTAATTTCTCCAAAAAATCTATAAATCAAATTTCACAAGAATCCAAGGTCAAGGCTCCGGAACTAATCAATCAATTTAAATCTCCTGATAACAATCAAACTTTTTCTCAAATTTTCCAATAAATTTCACACCCTTGATCATGAATCCATCAGAACCTCATGCTGTTGCTGATTTTATCGCCACTAGATATAAAATATTAATGACCTTTAATTCAATTTATCTCCAGACTAAACGATTAATAACCAATTTACAACGCACATATATCTTTTCCTGAATAATATCTCGTTGATAATTTTCAATTAATGCTCAACTTCTTCTTAACCTTTTTGATTATCCCGACTTGTTAACAAAAGAAGTGAAAAGAAGAGAAACAGAAACGCATAAATATAAACAAGTCAGTTCAGCAAATTCATCATTAATTATGTATGTTTCTAAAAAGAAATCAATGCTGTCTTCATGTTTTGTGCTGCAATGAGGAAAGTATCAAATATCAATTTATCACAGTTTGGTGATAATGGTTCCGAACTTTTCAATTTTGAGTACTTTTTCTTGTGTGGGACTTGAAGTTGCTGAGATAAGATGGATTAGTTGAGGTTAGAGATGGTGAGAAAGTGTAGGGTCTTATATTCTGGATTAGGTTCTAGGAAGAATAATTAAATCTTAAAGAATCGAACATTAAAGATCTGAATTTTGGGAGAAAATTATAAAAACTTTACTTTTGAGGATTCGAACTATAAAACTTAATTTTTGAGAATTAATTTAAATTTCTTAAAGGTTCATAAAAGTCTGTAAAAATCATAAAAATCACATCAACTTCTATCAATTCACAGCTTAATTTCTCCAACAAATCATTCCCCATTAGATGACCAGTGCGTGAGCGTAAACAAGCACGCACAACATCTATTATTGTGATGTAAAAAAAAAATCATAAACTCAATGAATCATTTTGAGGCTTTTAAGGAGCATTAGCGGCAATAATATTGCTGTTGTTGTCTAAAATACACAAAAGAACAGTGCCGACAATAACAATAAAAAAAATAAGACGAAAGAAAAAAAGATGAACAAAAGTGTAAAGAGAGATGGCATCCAGCGAGATTCATACAAAAGTGCTCATCATACTTATGTACGGATAAATGTGTATTTTGGCGAACATGAAGAAAGAAAA
This sequence comes from Chironomus striatipennis, assembly GCA_026123125.1. NCBI lineage: Eukaryota > Metazoa > Arthropoda > Insecta > Diptera > Chironomidae > Chironomus > Chironomus striatipennis. Next base: position 12,810,519 of record CM047394.1, on the reverse strand, counting down.
AAAAAATAATATCGAGATGATCAAGAAGAAGAAATTTAATTGATGTGGATGTACGGTTGAATGTGACATGATAAAGCGTATGATGATCACCATGTGAGACTGAATTGTGAACTAAAATTTTGTGTGTGTCGTTTGTCAAGTTCACATCATTATTCAATGGATAAGAAGACAATGCACACGTGGGAACTTATTTTCTTTCCTCATAGAGGTGCTAACTCAAAATATATATCGATGAATGTTATAAATAGATAGACGTAATTCACAATGTTGAATAATATATTTTTGCATGGAATGAATGATTGATAAGTGATATGGGTATGCTACCTGAAAATATCCATAAACCACAAAATTTTTTTGGTGCTACATGTTTCGCCACTTCAATAATTCAAGTGTCCATGAAATAAATGCATACATATCTGCCATTTACGATCCTCAAATGCTTAATTATATTAAGTATCATTGATTACGATTCATAATTATCAAAACAGTGTAAACATTGATTTTTTTCTTTCTTTTTCGTAGATTTAAATAAATTTTTTTTCGTACTCAATTGATTCGATTTATTCAAGGCACTTGAAAGTGATCGATTATCCAACAACCCTGAAAAAATTCAAATGAGTACGAAGAAAAATATATTAAAGTAAATATTATGAACCTATAAAAAAACGGAAGTGCCAATCTTGGGATATAATACTTTGAGTGTGTTGAAAATGAAGTGTGTCAAGTGAGTAGAAGATAAAATTATTTGTGAACATATGTTGTGATGATAATTTGCTGTAAAAGAGAGTGTAAAATATTTGACGATAAGGCAGACAATAGAATTGTGATTCCTTTGGATAGTAATATGAGTTTGAGGAGATAAGAGTAAATATGAGGGCTGCAAAACAGAAACCAAAAATATGCATGAGTATTTTGTGAATTATAAGGATTCAGTGATTTTTTTTATTTTGATTTATTTACTGAATTAGAGGCAAAATTAGCAACTTATAAAAGCTGTTACTAACTTAAAAGATCTCTCGATTCCGAAATTCTGAGCTCACAACATTTAAGTTTTCTATGATTACCTTACATACTATTTAGTCAGTGGCATTTTTAAAACTCAAAAAGCGTTAAATTACCAGCAAGTCTCAAAAATTTTACACCTAATAAATTTGGATTACTACATGATTATCTTCTATACCACGGATTGTAATCAAATCCTCTGTAAATAAGTTGTAAATATTTTTTTGTGGCTCTATCAAATCGAATTATTTGATGAGTTTTGGAGATCAGGAAGGATTTATGAGTTTGAAAATGTTTTTGATGGATGATTCACTTGTTACACAAGATAGAATATAATGTTAGGATTGCTAATAGCAAAAAGCACTGCGATTAAAATATAGTTAGGTTACATAATATTTGTATAGAAAAAAAATTTTGGCAAAAAAGCACAAAATTATGTCACTTTTAAAGTTCAAAAAATTTTAATACACTTTAAAGTGATAGTGAGAACATTGAATTTTAAATTGTTTAAATATTTAGGTTGTATTTTTATTAAAAAAAAATCAAATTAATTCCACATGTTTGAAATTATTTCTCAAAAATTCATCACTTGACCTTGCTTGACCCAAAATTTTTAATTATTCAAAAAACTAGTGAAATTTTCAATATTTAATTTTCTAAAATCTTGAGAGCATTATGACATGATATTTGGTCAAATAAACTTTCCAACAAAAAATCAGCAAAAATCTTGTGAATCCCCTTTTAAGTCCATCCAATTCGAAATGAAATCGTTGACAAAAGATTTTGTTGATAACAGAAAAAATTTGAATTTGAATTTAAAAATCAGCATTTTAGGATTATCTTCAATTCAGTCACCTTAAATATATTGACCTTCGCATTATATTACCATTCAATTGTTTCAAAATTTAAAAAAAAATGTTTTGTGAAGAAGCAACTTTCAAGTTTGAAAACAATTCATCATATAGAGTAAGAGCGATGATAATTTCTGCAAATCATAACGCCTATCCTTGATGATAAATAATCAGTTTTAAGAATGAGAAATCCTTCAAAAAATGCTTAGTCAAGTGAAAAAGTCCAAAAGTTGTAAGTATAGAGTCACTCAATTGATTATAAAATGTTTCATAAGATCTGTTTTAAAATTATGTTTTTACAAAAATGGAATTTAAAGTATGAAAGACTCATTTATTTATGACCTCCGTTAAAAATTAGTTTTTTTTTATTTGAAAAATTTATTTTCGTATAAGAACATTGCACAGCTACAGAACCACTTCTACATAAAATTTTTACGTCTTTTTTAAAAAATTCCAAAAATTTTGAATTTTCATTCAACACAAATTTCTCTCATGTATTTTCAAAATTTTTGTCTATTAATATTCATCATTTATAAACTTACCCTACCTTCATCTCACAAACCTTTTAAAATACAACTCACCGAAAAGATATTCATCACGTTGCAGTATATTATGAACGATTATCCACAAATCTTGTTACTATCATCTCATAAAAAGCAACAAGATGTACTTACATTTTAAAATATATGGATATAAATCTTGTCATCTTCTTTTTAGCTTCTGAAATTCAATGTTCATGAGTTTAAAAGAATTCAAGCGCTATTTTATAAACATAAATTTTATTGGTCCAAAATTTAATGTGGTTTACAGAACAAATTTAAAGAGGTTCGTTTGTAAAATTTGTAACGTCAAAATGTCTATTTTCAGACCCTTCTTCTGGTAATAATTAATTTATAAAAAAATAAGTTAAAACAAAGTAATAAGATCAAAAATTTCTGTAAATACCTAAAAAATAAAAAAAAGCCTAATTTTAGTGACCAATAAAAGAGAAAATTAACAAATTACAGATTTTTACAGAATTTTTAAAAAATTTAAATGAATCGTAACAACATCTTAGAATCCTTCTAACCGCTACGAATTTTGTGCCCGAGCGGCACACAATGACGATGACGATCAAATGATCGTCATATGAGCGTCATCGTCATGACGATGATGATCGATTGACGATTTTTTTCTTAAAAAATTTATGACATTCATATGACGATCATTTGAAAATCATGAATGATGATAATTTTTTAACAATTTTTCAAAATAAAATTTTTGTGCTCTTATAACAATTCTGTTGCTTTTCTGATAAGAAAAACGTGAAAATTTCAATTCCTTGCTTCAAAATTTGCAATTAAAATTTTAAGTGAAAAAAAATTATTAAAACAAAGTTAGCATTGAAAAATATTTTGCTCAACTTTTATTTGAAATCAATTCGTCGAAGAGTTCAGACGTAAAAAAATCAAGCTCTGTAAAGAGGAAGTATTCGTGAACTGAGGTAAAATTTGAATGCAGGAGACCGCAGGAACAAATTAAAGATAAGTTTTAAACATTTTTTTTTTCCTTTTTATTTGTTTTTTGGAGTTAAAAAAATCTTTTTTTCTTTCAATCATTTTTTTCAGCAAATTTTTCAAGAAGTCGATGAAACTTACCATTTGTGAAGAAAATTAATTTTCAAGAGGAAGAATAAGTTTAAAATTGAAAGTTCAATAAGAAGATAAAAGAAAACTTAACCAGAGTTGGATCAGAGTAAACAATCATGGAAGTTCAGTCAAGTTTTCAAAATTTTCACGATCTAAGCAGTCATCAAGTTCAAGCTTTTTAGATTAAAATTTTTTGTAGATTTAAATAATTTAAAAACTGAATAAAATAATTTTTTCTATGCATCTTAAATTTTAAATTTCTTAAAATTATTGATTCTTAGTATTTCAGCCTAAAATCAGCATATATACCGTGGTTATGCTCGTCATCTCGCCGTCGCCATTTTATCATTTAATCGTCATATGACCATCAATCGACGTTTTCATTTGATCGTCGAGTGACGAATTTTGCGTCGAATGACCGTCAAATGAGGTCATAAATCGAATCGAGACGACGTCGTGATGACGTCTTGTCGTCATATGACGATCATATGATCGTCATTCATGACGTCATTTTGACGATGACGGGCGTCATATGACAGTCATATGATCGTCATATGACGCTTGTGTGCCGCTCGGGGTGAGCTTTATTACCTAACTGACTTTTTCTTCAGCTTAAAAAATACCATTTATTTTGCATTTAATACTAAATTCTACATCCCATTTAACAAAATGTCATAACATCAAGTTACAACTCAGTAACAACATACATGATAAAAACCAACGTGACAAATGACCACCGCACATGCACGTGAATAAAATTCAGGATAAAACCATTTAGAGAAATTTAAAGAAAGTCGAAATGTCACCAAGTCTTGAAAATTCATGACCTTTCTATAGTTCAATTTATATGAAGTTTATTTTTCTTGCAATTTATTTCAGAAACATCATTACTTTGCGACACACAAAAGAGCAGAAACGACAGCACAAGTAATTTATTATTCACATGAAGTGAAAAATGCTATAAAACAGCAAAGAGGAAAAAAAAGTTATTGCAAGCTCATCTTTCGGGTTGACAAGCATTTATTTAATTTTTTTACGTCCCTTCGATTTGGTCATCTGCTATGGATGTATTATGCGTTATGTTTGATGAGGTAATGTAATTTTTCATTCATCCATGTTTGAATGAATGAGAAAAAGAATTAATAATAAAAAGGGAGGGAAAGAGTTTAATCATGCTGAAAGATTCAATTGAAGGCATACAAACTGTTATTGTGAGGCGTTTCACATGGAATAAAAAGTATTTAAAGTAAATAAAATTATTATAATCGTGATGCAGAAAAATTGGAATGAAGATTTTTGGGGTTGGATAGGTGTGAGGCGCATTTTTTGATGTCACTTATTTGCTCAGTATGTTATTCAAGAAAATTCATTTAACCATTCGAAACTATAATTTACTCCAATCTATTTTGAGCCGTGACACATTTTGGTAGCAAATCTTGATCTAAACTGCACAAGGTACATAGTTTTTGAGAATTTAATTTAATTTTTTTTGTCTCTAAACTTTGTTAGCAGTTTTTATAAATTTGCACCACAAAATTTTACTAATCCTTAAAAGACCGCCAAACTGCTCATTTTCTCACTCATCTTCAAAAATTTATAGCTAATTCTCAGACATAATAAACAAATTTATTTTTATTTTTATATCTTCTATTAAAACAACATCGACACCTCATACTTTTGTCAATCGTCTGAAGCGTCTCTTATATTTTTTATACACATCTAAAATTGTATAAAAGGTGTAACATTATGCGTTGATGACTTTCGAAAAAGAAGAAAGAAGAGAAGAAATTAAGTAATAAGGCTTATAATCACCGACACATTTAGCTTGTTTTTTTTTCTACTCTTAATTAGCAACTCATTTTTTTAGTTTGGGAATAATAATTTGAGGAGAAAAAATTATTTGTTGATGGTATATTAGTGCGTGAGAGGATCTGGTTATTGAGTACTAAAGGCGGTTTTCTGGTTTTTGATAGATAGAGATTCGAATAATTAAGAAATCAAAGAATTTTCTAAAAAATCAATTTTCAAGTTTTGAATTTTTTTTAGTTTCTTATTTAGGTAATTTAATTTGTTTTTTTTTTTTTAAATAATATTTTTCAAAAAATTAGATTCTTAAATAATTTTAAGATAGACTCAACTGTCAAATAATCCCCCAAATATAATTTTTATACAAAATTCCAAATTTTTTGTGTCAAATCATTCGAATTAATTAAGTAGGTACTTTAAAGAAATTGTCATTCACATTTACATCATTGTTATTGATTCATAATTTTTACATAATTTTCTGTAATTCTCGCTTTAATTTGTCGTTAACGGTTAAATGGTCTTTTGTTGACAGCGATGACAAAAAAGTGATTAATTATGTTTCGATTTTAACTGTTTATAATTTCAATATTTACATTAAAATCTGGCAATTATTATATGCGTTTAAAAATGAGTGTAGCAATTTAATTAATTAATTAAAAGTTTAATTGTTTAAAACCGTAGTTATTTTTATTGCCCAAATTGATAGATTTTATCATACATTGTCATGAATAAAATTCACTTACTTAAATTCATAATTAAATTTTCAGAAGTGTAAATTAAATTTTTAATGAGATATATAAATTTTAATTTTATTTTTAAAATGCATACTCTTTAGTTTTTTATTGATTTAAAATGATTTTTAATAACTTTATAGTCATTCAACCTTCTTGTATAATCGATCAAATTTAAAAAGTTCAATCAAAAATTTAATTTTCAAACTCATCTAAAATCAACAACAACAATCGTTGCAAGCAAAAAACTTGTAAATTATTGACCTTTGCTGACCCAAGTACGTGCCTCTGAACATCAGCACAGCTAAACTTGCAACTTTAACTTTATTTTACGCAAATCACAGTGGGGTTGTTCATTAATTGTGAAACAAAAAGCTTTAAGAATTAAATAGCTGAGAAAATATTTTTTAAAGGAATTGTAGCTTAATAATTCATAAAACATGAACATGATATCCGTACGACCCCAATGATCATTGACCTCTCATCCGGTCGTTTGCAAAACAACAGCAAAACATTTAAAAACTGCACTTTCACAAGCCATGACCGACAAATCATCTAATAATGTCTTCATTTTGTTTACTTTAAACTTTAAAACAGAAAAAAAGAAGTGAACTAACTTGAACATCCATTGACCTTACAATTATCTCATATTTTTTAATATTTATACAAAAAATTAATCGTTTGAAATTTTGTTCAATAATTTTTGTGAGAAAAATTTAACATACAAAAAATTGATGAGAGCTCTCGTGTTACACTATAAAAAGTAAAAAGCAATTGTGATGCTTCGTTATTATCTGCTGAGTCATTTTATTATGTGAAAAAGTAAATTTTGAGATTTGTAATTTGATGTTGGGCGTGAAAGATGATTTTTTTTCTGAATTTTAGTTAAACTTTGTGAAAAATTATTATATATATTTTTTTAAAAAAATTATTTTTGTGTTTGATTATGGATGACATGTAGTTGTGGGTTCAATATTGTATTGATTTTTGACTTTAAAGTTTGTTTTAGATTTATTTGAAAACATTAAAAAAAAACTTGCAAAAAGAAATTTTAAACTTGAAATTTTTCAAACCAAATCTTTATTTTTTGATGCTTTATTTAACGTTCAAATATTAAAGCATCCTAAATACTTCTGCAACATATGAAATTGAAAAAAAATTATGAACAAAGAAAGAAAATATATATTCAGAATTCAATTCTGCATCAAAACTTACCAGACATTTAAATACCTTTAAAGTATCTGAAACAATAAATGCTTCTATTATCTTAAATAAAATTAATTCTCAATATTCAGGAGAGGTCGTTCACTTGTTGTACCCGACTTTTATGGGGGGAGGGGGTCTTAAGCTGTGTGATAGTTTTAAACAATAGATGAAGATTTTGTAACAGAGGGGGGTCTAAAAATTCAATTTTTTGATGGACGTCATAAGTGAAAAGCCCCGTAGCAGAAAATAGAAACAAAAGAATTCCTAGAAAAAGATCTAAACATTGCATTGCATTTCAAGAGATTTATAGAAATATATGAACAGAAAAGTTGATGCTTTTTATGTGCTTTAAACTTTTTTTTGTTTTATTTCACAGTTGAGCTATTAAATATTTGGCCATGTCTGAAAATTTTCATTAGGTCATTAAACGTGATCAAACTTTATGAAAATATTCTCTTCATTTTCATCACAAGATAAACGAAGAATTTTGGAAAATTTTAAATTAATATTTAAAAGCTTTAAAACTTTAAATTTCTTTAATTAATCTGAAACACATATAATTTTAAATTAATGCCACAAAAGCAACAGGAAAATTCAATACATACTGCACAAACGAATGCAAATCTGCACCTATAAATCAAACATCATGTTACACGCCTAATTTGAATAAGTACATTAATTTATGCACATTCGATTTCAATTTATATTTTTATCTATTTTATGTGATTCATGTGATAAATTAAACATTATATTTACATGTTAAATGGATCCGATTATAGGTTTGAATTACAACATTAAAATGTGAATGAAAATTTAAAAAAAAATGTTTTAGGAAATAAAGATAGGAAATTTCTCGAGTTAATACATTAAAGAGATTAGAGATGTAAATTGAGAATTATCGAGTTGATTGAAAAGTTATTTCTTATGAAATTATAATTAAATATTAATCTTGACTTTAATACTATGGAAATTTAAATTTTAGTTGAAATTTAAAAATTTAAAATGAAATTTCGATTTTTTTGTAAAAAAAAAAATTAAAAAAAAGTTTTATTCCTTCTAAAATTAAAGTTCAGATTTTCTATTTAAAAATCATTTATAATTTAAATCTCCCGAAACAATAAAGCTTTCAAATCTACATTCAATTAAAAAATTATAAACCATGAAAATTGAGCTACTAAAATAATTTCTCGGATTTCCTTCCTCAAACTCATCAAAATATTCATCCAAAAAATTACAGACATTAAAATTAAATAATAAGCATATCTCGTTTGATATTCTATCACTTCTACTTCTAGCTCTTCCTGTTCAACGAGCTGCAAACTTGTGTAAAAACAGATGGTTTCCGGTTTAAGGTATGTAAAAAGTTAGTTTATTTGAAATGGAAAATTTTTGATGATTTTACATAATTTTACTTCTTTTTACATTATTTTACACGTGGATGAAATTGCTCTCATATCATATTTGAGATAGACATGCTGAGACAGGCATGTGGAAATTCTAATAAATTTTTCAGAGTTGGAATCGTCCGATTTAGCGTCGGACGCCACTCGGCGTCGGACGTTTTTGGCGTCGGACGCCGAGCGGCGTCGGACGCCAAAAAAAAATTTGGCGTCCGACGCCAAAAGCGTCCGACGATTTGGACGCTGGGCGTCCGGCGTCCAAAAAAATTTTTTTTTTTATTTTTCTCTGAAAAACTCCTCGGAAAAGCGATTTTTCACGTTGATTTTCTTAGTTGGGATGAAAAACCCCTCGGAAAAGCGATTTTTCACGTTGATTTTCTTAGTTGGTATGAAAAACCCCTCAGAAAAGCGATTTTTCACGTTGATTTTCTTAGTTGGTATGAAAAACCCCTCGGAAAAGCGATTTTTCGCGTTGATTTTCTTAGTTGGGATGAAAAACACCTCAGAAAAGCGATTTTTCACGATGATTTTCTTAGTTGGGGTGAAAAAACCCTCGGAAAAGCGATTTTTCACGTAGATTTTCTTAGTTGGTATGAAAAACCCCTCGGAAAAGCGATTTTTAACGTTGATTTTCTTAGTAGATATGAAAAACCCCTCGGAAAAGCGATTTTTCGCGTTGATTTTCTTAGTTGGTATGAAAAACCCCTCGGAAAAGCGATTTTTCGCGATGATTTTCTTAGTTGGGATGAAAAACCCCTCGGAAAAGCGATTTTTCACGTTGATTTTCTTAGTTGGGGTGAAAAAACCCTCGGAAAAGCGATTTTTCGCGTTGATTTTCTTAGTTGGGATGAAAAACACCTCGGAAAAGCGATTTTTCGCGATGATTTTCTTAGTTGGGATGAAAAACCCCTCGGAAAAGCGATTTTTCACGTTGATTTTCTTAGTTGGTATGAAAAACCCCTCGGAAAAGCGATTTTTCGCGTTGATTTTCTTAGTTGGGGTGAAAAAACCCTCGGAAAAGCGATTTTTCACGTTGATTTTCTTAGTTGGTATGAAAAACCCCTCGGAAAAGCGATTTTTCGCGTTGATTTTCTTAGTTGGGATGAAAAACACCTCAGAAAAGCGATTTTTCACGATGATTTTCTTAGTTGGGGTGAAAAACCCCTCGGAAAAGCCATTTTCCGCATTGATTTTCTTAATTGGGATGAAAAACCCATCGGAAAAGCGATTTTTCACGTTGATTTTCTTAGATGGTATGAAAAACCCCTCAGAAAAGCGAAAAAATTAGTTAAAGAAAGAAAAAAAAAATTTTGCCCAGCGTCCAAATCGTCGGACGCTTTTGGCGTCGGACGCCAAATTTTTTTTTGGCGTCCGACGCCGCTCGGCGTCCGACGCTTTGGCGTCATTGGCGTCCGACGCCAGGCGTTTTGCCAACTCTGAAATTTTTTCATAGACGCATGGCATGGCTTGATGTCATCGAAATTTTTATATTAATAGATCAAAGGATGTGAAAGGTAGGAGGTCAAAGATCTTTAGAATTTGAATAGTTTTGAAGTTAATAGGTCAAATTTATAAGAAAAATATGAATAAGAATAATTTATTCATTCATGTTTGGGAAAAGGATGAATGGATATGGATGAATCTAGAATGAATCGCAGTATGATGTTTTTTCAATATTTTAAGACTTCAAAGAAATCATTAAGAGATTATATCAATTTTTGTGTGATTTTTAATCTAATTTTTTTTAAACATAATTTTTGGAAAAATCATTGAATGAATTTTCCAGAATTTTGAAAAGAACAAAATTGATCTAAAATATCAACTCTGTTCAAAAATTCACCTTGACAAAAATTAAAATCGTCTTAAAATGAAATTTTAACCACAAAATTTTCCATCCATAAGCCACCAACATGTGAATAAAATTAAAAGAAATTACCCGTGCCGATACTTAATATCTCAATAAAAATAAATCAAAAAGCCGAAAAATTTTTTTTTGTTTCTGCCTTTTCAGTTTAAAAGCAAAGCGGAAAGAAAACTGCAAAGATGTTCATCAATTGAATGAGCCATAATGTTTATTGTTATCCCACAAAATGTGAATTATCATCTCATACAAAAGCCATAAGTTCATAAGCCTCAGCTGACTTTAATAGCTTTAAAATCGCAATTATTGACAAAAATTGCCGAGCATTAAAAATACAAATTTATTTCAGCAAAACGCGGCATGTGTTTCACATTGTTGATGGAATTTTCGTGTAAATCAGCTGATAAGGCTTTTCGGAATTAAAAATGAGAAACTCAAAAAGCGCTGTGGAATTTCCATACAATTGTATGACATTCCGACACAGAATAAGCATCAAAAAATCAGGCAATGACGAGTCTGCGCACTTGCATCAAATAATCGCACAAGAATTGCCAACACTCTCGAGTATCATCGAACATCGCAAACATTTTCTTCATTTCTGCACAGCGAGTCTTCGAATCAAACTAAAAAAAAATGTTTTTGTTACGTTGCATTTCCTTCTTATCGCTTTTCTTCAGTCTTCATTTGGCGGTTATTTCATTCAGATGCGAGATCGATTGTGTGGTTGTGAAATATCGGAACTGATACACAGGAGAATAAAAAATTGTATTTTCTAAAAAAAAAAATATAAAGAAGAAATGAAAAAATTTTATTCTTTTGGATATGTTGTGTAGAAAATAGTTAGCAACAGATTTTTTTATATGTGGATAGTCACACTGAAGTCCACTGATTGTGCAGTTATCAATGGAAAACTAATTGTTGGTCATAAATATAACATATATACATGTAATGTGATAAGTCAATAGCATTCAAGAATTATTAAAACGTATTCGTTTAATTAGCAAAATTTATATGTGATATCGCTAATTATCTGAGATATAAAATGATTGAATGGATATGACATTGACATTCAAATGTGTTGATATTTTAATTTTATGATAAGTGGGAGAAAAGTTTTCTTAACTGGTGGTTTGGAAAATATTTTTGATTGGAATATTTATTGAGTTTATTGAAATGAAAATTGGTGAAATTATTTTAAAGATTTGATTAATTTTTTATTATTTTGTTACATTTTGATCCTTTGTAAAAATTAAATTTTTTTTTAAAGGATTCAAATTTTTGATTAAAAATTTTTGTTTTAAAAGCTTTAAAAAATTAATTTAGAAAATTATTTTAGATAAAAAATTTGATTTAAAATAAAAAGAAAGATGAACATTTAAAAATCGTTTTTTTAGAAAATTCAATTTTAAATTTTAAAAAAATTTTCAAAAAAAATTTCATTTTAAAATTTAGAAAAATTTTATTTTAAATTTTAGTAAAATTTCATTTTAAATTGGAAAAAAAATTAAAATTTTTATAATTCAAATTTCGCAAGTTTTTGAAAGGCAAGTTTCAATAAACTTCCAATTTTTTCTGTGTTTTTTAATTGTGTTCAGCATTCATTCCTTCTTGAATAATAAATGTTCTATTTTGGTTAACTTTAAGTGAAAGTTTGACAGCTTTATGGATATTTCAGTTCTTTTGAATTTTTAATGATTTTCTTGACAGCAAATTCTACTTTTCAAATTTTTCAAAATAATCCCAATTGTTAAATAACGACAACAAAAATATCCATTATTGGATATTCCAAGCTATATACCTTATTATTCAATTTTATCGCAATCGACTCACGTAAGGAAAAAGTTTTAATTAGAAAAGAAAGTTTTCGAGAAAAATACAAAAGATTTTTATTCCTTCATTACATCATACTGAGATTATTAATAATTAAGTGTGACTTTTTGTCAAAGTTTTTCGTGTATTGTTAAGGATTTTTAGTCAATATTGTAACTTTTCAAAGTTTGCAGCTTAACATAATTCAATTTAAAAATTATGAACTAAAACTTTTCAAAATTTTCCCTTAACACGATTAAAGCTCAACAATCTCATTCATATTAAAAGATTTCCTATTCATAAATTTACATCAAGTTATTTCCAAGGAATGTCCATACCAATAAATTTCCAATGAGCGCTCAAGATAAAAAAATATTCTGAATCATCATTCATAATAATAATTAAAACTAAATACGAGAAATATTTTCTGAGTTAAAGAATGACGAGTAAAATTTATGATAATGGAAAAGAAGACTTTTTATTGCAGTTTCCGAATATTTTAATTATGCTAATGGAACAAGTTCATTTTTCATGAGGCGTTAAAAATTATTTTATGAACCTGAAATTTTTTTTTCAGTCTCTTTCCTGTTCAGTGACATTGAAAATTTTATAATTTTTTGTTAGAGGTTAGGGATGTGGACAGGATTGAGATTGGAATTGTTTTTTAATTTTTCTGATAGGTGGGGGACGAATATTGATGTTTCCATAATTTTTTTAATTCAAATTAATTTTTTGTTTGTCATTTCTTGATAAACATTCTAAAAAAATTAAAAATCTCAATTAAATTTTTGAACAAAATCTAAAAATGTATGAAAATTGGCGATTTTTGAAGATTTTCACTGAATTTTAGAATTAATATTTTGGATTAATTTCTAGTTGCATTTACATTTAATCCAAAAATTACTGAATCAATTAATTCTAGTAAACCCCACATTCTAATCCAAAACTAAGCATCAAAACACAAATATATCAATATGTCAAGCGCAACAGTCAAGTCCATTCAATTATAATAATATCCCTCGAAGTAATAGTAATTATCCGACTACCGACACTTCGAAATTTGTCAGTTAAAAACTGTCAAATTTTTGAAAATAAAAAGTGTGAATGTGTTAGTGAATTTTTTCACTAATTATAATTTTCAAAATAATTTATCGAATGAAGCTTTTTCTTAAAAGCTTTTCTGATTAGATGATAGAAAAATTACTAAAGAATATAATTTATCTAATAAATCAAGATCCAGAAAGGAAAAATTCAAAAATATTTCGATTTGAAATTTTTTGTTTGTTTACATTTATTTTTTGTTTACATCTAATTTCGAAGTTTTCGAAATTAATTTCGAAGTTTTTCGAAATGAAGTGACGGTAGTCGGGTAATTATATTTTCATATCACAGTTCTCATAACAATAATCATGCCGATAAAAATCAGCATTTAAGTAAATTGAATTTTCCTCAATAATATAATAGCAGCGATCGTAAACTCCAATTCAATTGAATAAATAAAAAGTAAAGAATAATAAATGAACAAACTAATTTTCCAGATCATGAAAGGAAATAAATTAATTTGTACAATTTGAAATAAACAGTACAGTCGGTGTGTGTAAATAGTCATTAAAAGCAGAAAGAAAGGAAAGAAGTTAATCGAATAATATTTGTGCTATATTCTGTGAAGTGGTCGAGTGAAATATTTTTTTTTTATATTTACAATTCATTCATTCATTTTTTACTTGAATGCTCTCTGACTCATTAATTTATTGAATACGAGTGTAGTTATCGGAATGTTTGGAATGTGCAGAAAAAAAGGATTTTTTTTTAGCTTTTCGCTGTGAACAGAATCAAGGTTGATTTTTTGAATGCTGTGTTTATTTTTCTTGCGAGAGAAATTTTATCTGCTTTTGAGTGAAATTGTGAGAAAATAAATTTTGGAGTGGATTATAATTATTTTGTGTACATCACGCAGTGATGAGATTTTTTTCTCTGTTTGATGTTCTTAGCAGAAATAATCGATTAATGAAAAAAAAATATTTTGAACATTTTTTTGGCATCTGGAATTTTTAATGGTATGTAAAATTAATATTGTGTGAAAGTTATTTTGAAGACTGTTTTTAAAAAAAAAAAAAAAACAAAAATCTCGAATGGTGAGGAAAACTAAATTGAAAAATGACAATTTCAAAAAATATCTAATTTCAAATTTAAACGTCCAAATAATAATTTTTAGATTTTGGAAAATATCAAGAGCCATAATTTAAATAATTTGAAAGGGGTGCAAATTTAACTTTTCGTATGAATAATTTAGGGGGTGGGTAAATTTTCGTTTTTTTACAAAAAACTCTAGCAAATTAAAGAAATTTACCAGTGAAAGGGTCTCACTCTTTCACCCCCTTTGGCAACGCCACTGTCAAGAAAATATATTTAGTTTTAAATTTTATACTCATAAATTTCAATTTTAAAAAGTTTTTTATGCAAATTTTAATTTTAAAAATTTTAAAAAAAGTTCTATTAATCTTTTAAAAAATACGAGAATACTAAGTTTAATTTTTTTAAAAACCTAATCAACTTAGGGGTCGTTCACTTATTACGTAACGCAAAATTTCGGGTTTTTTACCCCCCCCCCCCTCCGTAACGTTTTTAACAAAAGAATCAGGTGCGAGAACAATAGACCGTAACAAACTCCCCCCCCCCCCCACCCCCCCCAGAGCTTTAAGTAATAAGTGAACGGCCCCTTATTCGAAAATTTACTTTTAATTTCTTTAAATAAACTTTTTAAAAAGTTTACAAAAGTTCTAAAAGCAAAAACCAACAAAAATAAATAAATAAGTCTAAAAATAATTCATTTATCCTAGATACAAAGATCAAAGTCTTGTCCCCCTCCTAATAACTTTTTTTTTTCCTAAAAAAATAAAAATTCAAAAGTTTTATCCACCATCAAGTCATGCGTAGCTTGATAATATTTTTTCTTTCATTTCACATAAAAATCTCGTTTGATAAAACTGAATTTTCAAAACAAAAAACTTTTCTTTAGTCTCTCCTTGATCTCTTAAATCTCATTTCAAATCGCAGTGCTTAAAATTCAAAACAATCTTTATAACATTTTCTTTCGCATTAATTCATTTTTTCACATCTTTAACAGCAAATTAGGATTATTTCTTCTTTTTCTGGAGATTAATGGGAAATTTACTGTGATTAATTATCTTTTGATATTTTGTGTTGCTGATAAGAGGGACGAATTATTTCAGTCGAAAATTGTTGGGAAATTATTTAGTAATTAAGGGAATGTTGATGGTATCAGCGATCAAGCCTTAGACACCAAAAATTGGATTAAATGTACAGTAATTAGTTCAAAAAACTCAGCAAAATTAGTGTCTAATCCTTGATCACGATAGCAATTTATTGAACTAAATGGGTTTGGTTATTATAGTTTTATTTTATGTATCAATTTTTTGAAGTTTTGAGGAAAATTGAACTTGAATTTGATGTTTGATTTTTATCCTGAATTTTTTTAAAAAATTTTTTAATAAAAAAAAATCTCATAAAAATCAGATTAAAAATTAAGAATCAAAATTATCAGTCAATAATCTTCAACATGAAAATTTATGATTAAAATTGGATTCTCATCTTATCTAATCTACCCTCAAACACCAATCCATTTTAATCAATCGTCTGTAAAGTTTTAACAAGAGAATTCCATTTTTTTACATCCAAAAAAAAACTGATCTTAAAAGAAAAACTTTTTTTATTATCTCGAGAATCCTTCCATCGATTGTCACGTAATTTCATTGAAAAGGATAAAGTCTAGTTCCAATATTGTTCAGCCTTAAAATCTTCTTTCTTTAAATTCAGTAACACGACTGAATTCACAAACATATTAAAGTTACTTCTTGAAGCCCATAGCCCATTCAGGCACAAAATATCCTATCGATTACTTCCTGCTATGTCGTAAATTTCAATTTTATAGTCGATTAATATTTCCTCAAACTTTTCTATGCTATGCTTTAAAAATTTAGACGAGAACATTTTTGAATTATGATTGAAATTTACTCGGTTCATAAAGTTTTTCAATTAAATGTTTCGATTCCTTGCAGAAACAATGAATTTATGTTTTATTTAATGGGATCCGATACGGTATAGGATTTTAGTGTAAGAGGAAGTTTGGATAGATGAGAGTTTATTGTGTATTTGATAGGAAAATAATCAAAGGTGATGCTGGAAGTTTTGAAAATTTTGTTATGTGAAATTGTTGATTGTATGTTGGAGAGGTTAAAAATGGACGATGGAATATGGTAATTGAATATAAGAATACATTGATGATTAGATATAGTGGACGAAACATGCAGAAATGTGGAATGAGCAGCTTTTAAATGAAAAATCTTTTGTCAGGGACGTAGTCAGAAATTTTTCGAGGAGGTTTTGAATTTTTTTGTTTGGAAAAAATTAGTAGGGTGGGTATTTCCCTCTGACTAAGCCCCTGTCTTTTAAAATTCCAACCTTCATCATATATTTGATCTTGAAAGCTGAACTTAACCTTCAAATTTGACCAAATTTGTTTCCAAATAAATTTCGCATCTTGCACACGTTCCTAAACAATTCTAAAAATAAATGAAACATACATCCTTGAATTAATCCTTTTTCATCTCCTTCCCGAACTTCCTCAAGGTCACCATACCCATATCTTTCATCAAAATAAAATCTACAATAATAGAATTGAAACCAGAAACTCTATTATCCATAAAATCACATTATATGGCTCATGACCCATTAAACCTTTCTTTTCAATATGTAGACGTAATATTCTCCATCCACTTCACCCACATACAATAAAACATATATTCCTTGATTATAGTTCAATAATAAAAATGTCGCTTACGGTCTTTAAAGCGATTCCAATGTGCCTTTTTTTTTGTCATGATTGTGGGACTTAATGGATAAGTTTACGACAGGGTTAAGTTGTAAATATTAACGGTCTAATAATCTTTAACTGTTGGTATCGAATGGCTGATTCTGGACTCTATTATAACAACGTTATTATTGCAATTTTCTATCATATGACGACGGTTCCATTTTTTTCTGAATATCGATTTAACATTTTTTTTCGTAAACCTATTTTTGAATATGATTATTATCCTGTCATTGCCCTTAAATAAAAAATTTCAAACAGAACACATGCTGCACAAAAAAAAATAATACCTTTATGCGGACGCAAGCCATAAATTCGTGAGGTGAATATTTTTATAGCATCATGAAAAATGCGGTTTACTGCAAACATAAATGGGTTTCCTTTATCATTCGGCATATCAAGCCTTTCTGACCTTTATTTTCTGTTTGCTACTTTTTTCCTCTTCCATTTTCATATCCACGCTTAACCTTAAACAAAAATAAAGAATTTTGTAAGCACTTGAAGGAAACAGCTATTAGTGTCAGAAAGGGAAAACAAATTTACTGCTGAATGCTCTTTTTTCTTATTTGTCAACTATCTGGTTCCATTCGTGTCTCCGTGACTCTAATGTTCAACATATTCATGTAGATGATAACAAGTTTTTACTGAGCTTTTGATGGAACTTTCTTTCGATGAACTTTTGAGATTTTTTTCTTTTGTATGGAAAAAGTATAGGAATAAATCACATGAACACATGCTGATATTTTTGCTTTGAACTTGGTTTTATCTTTGGAAGAATTTGAAGGTTTAAGAAGATTCGAATGACAAATTAATTGTAATTTTGCTTAACTTGAGTTGGAGTGGTTAAAGAATTTTTTTTTTTGGGATGCTTAAATTTGTCCAAACCTAGTCGATAAACAATTAAAATTAGTTTCTATTCATATTATTGATTTAAATTAAATTCTAGTTGAAAAATGGAATAAAAGATTTACCTAGTCGTATAATCAAATAAAATTCTAATCTAGTCGGATAATCGAATAAGATTCTAATCTAGTCGGATAATCGAATAGTAATAAAATGTGTTTAAAATTAGTCTCTAGAATTACAAAAAGGGTTACTCTGTAATAAAAATACAATCTAATTCCAATAAAATTTCCCCACACATGACCACAAAAATGTCAAACAAAATTTGATAAAAAACTTTGCAACACCTTCCATTATACTCCAAATGTTACGTCCAAAAAAAGACCACCTGCAAAATGCAATCACAATCCTTAATATTTCCAATAATATTAAATTTAAACAGCTTACCTGAGCATCCAAAAAATGGCAAAGGTTTAAAAGAAAGCTTGTTGAATATTTCATCAAGTTTCTGATGTCAGCAACATAAATAGATATCATATTGTAACTCAATGTTGAAAAAAAATTTACACGACAAAAAGCTTACAGGATACACAGGCAAAGAAATGATAATTCAATTTTAATTCTCGTTATTATCACTCGACTGAATTCATTCACGTTACTCGATTTATCAGACGCGTTGCTGTTATTCAAGTAGTTGTCATAGGGAAGAATGGATTGGAGTTGATAATTCACAAGCATAATGTTCATTGAACTTGGCATTGTTGAGGATTCTTTTGTTGAGTGCGCTTGAAACTGTGCCAAATGTTTCAGTTTAAAGCTGGGGATTAATTTTTTTTTGAATATTTTGTGGTGGCAATTGAGTTTTTTCTGTGAAACTTTTAGTGTTTGGTTAATGAATTAGTCCATAAGCAGATATACGAACTTTTTTTTTTTTTAAATTAAACTTTATTTATTAAATTTAGAATATAATTGTGTACAAAGTTAAGATACATGTTGAGCTGTAATTTTTAGGGTGTCAGACACTTTAATAGTCTTAATTATCCTAATTTTGCTTTAATTGAATTATTTTGCTTTCATTGATGATTGTTTAGTCGGTGTTTCGCGATGCAAGTCGAACGGTGAAGTTTGCTTGCAACTTTCCGACGTAATCTTTGATGGTTGGAATTTTTGCTTCGTTATGTAGATCGACGATCTTATCATATCTTGATTTGTTGAGAAGTATTCTAAGAAATTTGTTTTGTAGTACTTGAAGTTGTTGAATGTGAGTTTTTGCGATGCTTTCAAAGGCTGGACAGCCGTATGTGAAGATGGGTCTGATTGCTAATTTGTAGATGAGGAGTTTGTTTCGTACGTCGAGATGTGAATTTCTGCTGATGAGGGGATAAAGCTGTCGTAGTGCGATGTGTGCTCTGTTGGTCACATAGTCTACATGTTGCTTCAATGTCACTCTCTTGTCGATGATCATTCCTAAATATTTGGCTTCAGTTTCCCACTTGATGTTTTCATTAAGGAATTTGATGTTGTTGTTTTTTGGAAGTTGTTTGGAGTATCGATTTGTGATGAATAAAGCTTGAGTCTTCTGTTTGTTGATGTTGATTTTCCATTTGTTCATGTAGTCAGGACTTTTCTTCCTTTGTGTTGGAGATGGGTGACAATATCGGCTGAGTTTTCTGAAGGCAGATATACGAACATTAATTGAATTAATTTACAATTTCCAAGAATTTCAATAGATCCATTCCAAAATCCTTAATTTATGGCTTCAAATTAAATTTACATCATAATTCTGTTCCCTTTGACATCCAATCTACTTTTATCATCTTCCATATGTTAAATGTCAAAAGGTCATCATTTTCTTAATCCATTTGGATGCCAAAACATGTCAAAAGATTTTTTTGTCATCGTCAATTCCCAAAGCTCTTAATCCATCCATTCATTAATAATAAATCACATCCAACAAATAGCAAATGACATTATACATCTGTAATTAATACACTTTAAGGGTTGATAGCTTCTAGCTTTTTTTGCAATAAAATAATTGATGTCATAATTTCACGTCAAATCATGACAGGAAAATTAAATTATTTACCGGTAATGTTTTTTTTTCATCTGTTCATTCATTCAGACGTTCTGCTTTTTCATTTCATAATAATTATTAGACATTAGGTATGTCTGTGTCTGAAAGGCTTTATTTAGATTCACAGATATGCGATTTTAATTGCTTCAAAGCTTCTTCTTGATTTCTCAAGTGAAATATTGAAGTCAATTAATTTTCTTGAATGGTGCGCTTGACTTGACAGGTTTGTTGAAAGCATAAGGAAGTTTGTAAGGAAAAAGGTGTTTGTTGACTTGATAGATTGTGTCTAATCTGGCATGTAGGGAACTGTGGGGGTTGGTTGCTTTTTGATATTTTCTGAATTCAACAAAAAACAAGTATAACGGTGGTCACTCGTGACCGACGAAAGCGCATTTTCCGCGATCAGTAAATACAAAAAGAATTAAAACCCCAAAAGTACAAAGCCAAATATTTAACTATAACCATTCTTTGTTTATCCAAAAATTTAAAATTGACAGAAAAAAATGGATGAAAAACATTATGCAACATAGAATTAAAAAAAAAAAGCAAAAAAGTATTTGGTCACAGGCTAGGTTTGAACCCATGACTCTTATGACAGGAGCCACGCACTCTACCACTTACGCCACTGATGTTCTTTTTTTGAGATTTTCAAGTGACAATTTGATTATTTATATTGATGAGTTTTTTTTAATAAAAGTGAATTATTTTTCGAATTTCACAAAATTTTCCGGAAAAACTATGGAAAATCTATGAAAATAGAAAACTAAACAACTAAAATATCAAATAAAAAAGTAAATATCTATGAAAATTGTATGAAAAAATTGAAAATTTTAACAAAAATCGTCGGAAAAACTCGGGAAAATTGTGAAAATGGAAAATTATGACATGATTCAATATTATATGTCATAAGAAATCAAAAAAGTATCAAAAAAGCAAAAAAAAAAAATTGTCATCGGTGGGATTTGAACCGAGGAAGGCTGAGTTTTTGAAAAGTCAACATTTTAGTGCATTCGACCACACTAACACATACAAAGAAATGGCATTTTTGGTACTTTTTACGCTGGTTCCAGCAGAGGAAGTGACCATTCGTGCTGATTTTTGGTTACATGGTAGCCAGACATGTCACACACATTTTAAGCCAAAAACCGCATCAAAAAAGCTTAATCCCTAGGAGGAGATGCGATGACAGACGGACAGACAGACAGACAAAGTGCGGATAATAGCGTCCTTTTCCTAAGAGGAAAATGCGCTAAAAACAAGGAAAACAGTAGTGATTATGCTTGATTTGCTTTGTAGGATTCGAACCCACTCTTGTCTAATTTTTTAACTCAATTTCATTTATTTAGATTTTAAGGTCGTTTATAGAATTGACAAATATTAAACTTGAACTGTAAATTTACATTCAATATGAACTTTTTGATACAATTTGACTGAAAAATCTCTGCATTAATAAAAATATTATAAGAATCTTTTTTTTATTGACAAAAATTCCAATAACTATGAAAATTGATTCCTTCTTCATATTTTGCAAATCTAAATGAAAATTTCTCTACCAATGATTTATTTTGATTGCACATAATTTGATCTGAAATAAAAAAATTAATGAAATCTCAGTTTAATGAGCAGTCTAATTAAAATTATTTTCCACAAGATTGAATAACAAACAGAGTAAAATTTAATAACATTTTCTTCGAATTTTGTTACAAACTCATGCTGATGATTTATTATAAGATATTAATAATGTTGTAATGAATATATAAAATTTATCATAAATAATCTGACAACCTAAAATGAGACATTAGGAAATGAAAATAGAAAACTCAACCTTCGATGACATTATTATGTATTGATATCGGAAATTTGGGTCAGTAGGCATTGAAATTCTTAATCACGATATTTTTAGTCTTCTACAACCTAAAAAGTGAAATTAATTTTCTGATCCTTCCGATCCTTTTCTACAATATAAAGGCCCAAGCAAACAAGGTTAAGGACAAGGTCATGAGAGTTCAGTATAATTTATCATGAAGATTTCGTTTAGCTGATAGAAAGAAAGAATAACAATTTCTCTGCATAAACATTCACAAAAAAGGTCGGTAAAGTTTTCGTTTTGAATATATTTGTGTCAATTTGATATTCAGTTTCATCCTTTCTGTAATGACTTAATTTACATCAAAGAATGTATTTGGGTTGGTTGTGCCAGCTTTGTGCTAGTTGAAACTGTAAGTTGATACTTTTGGAATTTATGAAAAGATCTTTAATAGCAGATTTTATAGGGTTTTGGTTGGTTTGTTCACAAAAAATATGACTCAGTGCTATACATTTCAGCTGGTTCCACTAAAATAATTAAAAATCACAAATAAATAACTGTCCAATTTTATTGCCGAATTCATCAAAATTAATGTTACTTTCCTCACTAAAAGCTTCATATTTTTGATGCCCTTAATTAAAAGAAAAGCAGCCAAGAAGCTGATAACAAATTATTCTTGTCAGAACTCTCTGAGGAAATTTAGAAATGTGTTCATTCTTCTTTCGTTTCCTTTACTGCCATTATTATAAAAATCAAGAATCTTTTGTTTACCATTAAGAAGAGTTTTTGCAATAAATTTGCCTTAAATAATGCGAATGGTGCAAATTAGAGCCCGAAAAATTGCGTTTAAAAGTTTCTCGCCTTCAAAGGAAGCCACAAGCAGACCCTTTTTTGCTGAGGACATCAAGAAGAACTGAAGAAAAATTTTTCACAGGCATTCTTTGAGATGGAAGAACAACTGACTTATTCTTAATGTTTTATGCAGTAAAAAGTATTTTTGAGGTTATGGGCTCATTCTTATAACTTGACTTTTGAAATCTTTTCAATCCTCACGGCTGCACAACCCACACACGCGACACAGTAAAATTATTATAAATGCAATATAAATTCATAATTTTGTACCTAATTATCACTGAATGGAAATGCAAAAATAATTAAATCCAAACAATCTCCCACGCTGGACATTCAACATCCAACACAAAATTAAAATTAAACATAAAAAATTTATATTTTCACTTGCCATTTGCTATCAATTAAAACTTTTTTTATGGCTTACCACATATCATGCATGAGTGGTCATATTTTTGGCATGTGCAATCATCTACGCGCTTTTTGAACACACATACAATCTGCATTGCATGCATGATTGTTCAACAATGAATTCTCATTTTGCGGTATTTCGGAATGGATTCAATAAGTTTCATCTGTTGCATTTTAAAGGAATTGAAAATTTATTTTGTGGAATGTGGAAATGTTTATTGAGTGTTTAGCACTTCTTTTCGTGGAAAAATGCACATTAAGGAATTGAAAATGGATGTTGAATGTTGAATTGATGGGCTATTTTTGTTTAGTATTTTAACTTGAAGTATTGATCTGGTATTGGGTTAGCATTAAGGTAAAACATCAGGTAATGCATATAAAGTTTAGTATTTATAGCTTTAAATTATTTAAGTTCCTCATAAATTCAATCAATAGCCTAGTTCAGCCATTTTATCGATTCACATACAATCTAAAATTTATGACCTGAATTACTCTCAAAAAGTACAAAATTGAATTACATTCTTTTATTGCCAGCATGTTCTTTATAACGGAAATTATTTTAGAATACTTTACGGTAGTCCTTAAGTTCCAAATTGAGCTTTATTGAATACAAAAAATTTCTCAATTTTCCTCGTTTATTCAATTTTTTTCTTCTCTCAATTCCTCTCTAGCTCATTTTTATGCTCGTGTTTATAACGTTTTATTGATTAAATTATGCAAATTTTATTAGATAAAAATTTTTTTTTTTTGTCTCGCTCAAAATAAGCAATCTTTAATGTATGCACAAAAAATATGCGGAACAATCACCAAAAACAGCAGTGAAAGTTTTTTTGCAAATTATTATTTTTTTTTCGGATGTATTTTATGACATTCATAATTAGATCGTTGACGGCTGTCAGTGAATTTTATTTAATTTTTTGAATATTGAGGACTGAATTGTCGAAAAATAAAATTTGAAAAATATTGAAAGCTTCAGAAAAGCTCAAAAAGCAACAAAACTTCAACTTCATCACTCAAACTTTCTTCAATAATAAAAACTAGATAAACTAAACATCCTCGTAGAAAATGCAAATTTCCTCCAAATTTTCATGGCACTTAAAATTCATATAGCTTCAGAACTTTTGCTATCACTGCCCCGTGACAATAAAAACCAAATTATTCCTCCTCACAAATTTTATGACACAACAACAATATCAACAAATCCTCCTCATCTACTTTATCTCAGTCATAAGAGGCAATAAAGCAAGGCAGATAAAAAATGCGTAGCGAAAAAAAAAAGTACAAAAGACATTCAAGATCACATCAATCTCAAACATTAAAATACGACTTTATGCTATAGATGATGATGATGGTAATTCAAATGATGACTAATCATAAAAATAATTGCATAAATAATAAGAAATGTACAATTTGATAGCAATTTAGATGAACAAAAGAGAGGAGTGGATCTAAGAGAGAATTGAATATTTATTTTATGTAGCATCTGGATTGAACAATTTGTAGCTTTTCATTTGGCAAGAAAATGGAAATTCAATGTATTTTTTTGTGTATAGCAAAGCTTTATTCAATTGTTATCGGAATGGGGACTGTTTGGGGATTAGGTAGCATGATTTTTAATTCATAAGAAACTATAGCCAGTTTTTGGAGTTTAATAAAATATCTACTTAATATTCTAATTCTGACAACCTCAAAAATTCAAAATTTGATTCATTATTTGATCAATTATTGACTTTTCAAAAATCCAAAATATCTAAGCAGTCATCATTGATTCATACCCCCCAAAAGCAATTCTTTTACAATTTTATTGAGTCTATAAATCTCTTCCGATTTGATAAACATGTTAATCGATACATCGATTTTCATAAATTTCAAATAAATTGATGAAAATTTGTCAAAATGAGAAATAAAGTTCTAAGCTATAAAATAAAATTAACATGCTAAGTGTTTTGACAAATTTTCTACTCATTCATACGTGATATATTGATTACTGCATATGAGAATTCTGTTATTGAAATAAATGTGCTAGTATGTGTAATAAATTATGAAATGGTTTGCATGTGATGCAAAATTTTATTGCAAAATGCAATTAAAACTTTTATAATTTTTAGTTTTTTTTTCTGTGCTATAAATTAGACAAATCCTCTTATCTATTCATTATTAATACCTCATTAAAAATTTTCATCCAAAAAATTTTCGAAAAATCGCATTAAACCTTTTTGAATAGAAACACACAACCACTCCCATTCCATTAATGATTAAAAAAGTTCAATAAATTAGACGTTAAGCTCAAATTTTGACATTTTCGCGGCTCAATTATCCATTAGATTATTTTTTTCGTATTATTCAAATATTTATCGAACATTGGGCAGATTTGGTTTCAAAATATCAACAAATATCAGCTGAAAATTCAATGACAGAAGCTGTTTTTGGTGTGCTAATGAATTTGCTTAGTGGAAATTTGATCGTAATGTAAAACATTTTTTGGTCGTCATTACTTTGCTATGGATTGATTTGTGAAGATTTTGTCAGAATTTTCAATTCTATTCAGTTCATATAATTATTCAATTTCATATAATTCAGTTCAATTTAGTTCAATTCAGTTCAATTCAGTTTGCATCAGTTCAATTCAATTTAATTCAGTTAAATTTTGTTCATTTCAGTTCAATTCAGTTCAGTTCAGTTCAATTCAGTTCTATTCAGTTCAATTCTGTTTGCATCAGTTCAATTCAATTTAATTCAGTTTAATTCAGTTAAATTTTGCTCATTTTAGTTCAATTCAGTTCAGTTCAATTCAGTTCAATTCAGTTCAATTCAGTTCAATTCAGTTCAATTCAATTCAATTCAGTTCAATTTAGTTCAATTCAATTCAGTTCAGTTCAGTACAGTTTTGGATATAAAATCTAGAATATCTTGAAGATTCGAACAAATTTATCGCATTTTCATCACGAACTTTAAAACATTGACAATCTTGTTTGCATTTTCAAGTCATGTTTATACGACTATTATTTCACATCGTTGACATGTGTAGCTATGATAATGCTTTTTATGAACAAATCGATAGCAGTCTAGCGTTATTCATAATATATTTTAATGACATTCATATCCTTACATTTCTCACTGAACTTGTCATTGTTTGATAGATTTTTCCTTGTTGTGTTATTCATATCAACATATATGATATATTAGAAATAATTTGTTTAGAGTGAAAAGGATATGGCTGTTTATACTCATCCCTCCACTCCACCCTTGCGTTGCACCCGTTCATTGTTGTTATAGTTTGCTTTTATTTTATATGCTGATAAATGATTAATGCGCTCATACAGAAATTGCAAGATTTATTGAAATCGATATGGTGCGGGGTGATGAATGATATTGTTTTGTTAGTTTTTGTATAGTATATTAATGACTAGAATAGGGAATTTAAGTTTTAAAGTTTTTGTCAATTTATCATTAGATTTGTTGCGAATTTCATAATTTTGAGTACCTTAGAAAATTGTGAGCAGAAAATGGGTCACTGCTCAACTTTAGCAAGTGATGAGAAGCTAACATAATTTGATAGCACCCACTCACTAAATTCAAGTCCTAGCAACAAAAATATTCAATTTCAACCTCATTAAACTTCGCAATTCACAAAGCATTTCCAATTATTTCTTCAATCAAACTCTTCTGCCATATTGACATCTTAATCTATGTTTTTCCTCAGAATGTCACTTATCATGCTATGAATACTCGATAGTGCTCATTTTGACGCCACAAATAAAATGAACATTTCCTCGAATCTATAAAATATAATAAATAAATTCCAATTATTTATGAGGAATGTGATAAAATGTAATGAAAATAAGTTTTTTTGTGTTAAAATTACTTGCGCACAAATTGCTATAAATCAACTAAAAATATATTGTGAACGAGAGAAATTTTTTCATGAAAATTTATAGTTTCGTATAATATGCTAGTTTTTCGAAAGAATTTTTTTTTGTATGGAAGAATATTGCAACTAGAGTGCAATGAAGTGTGAAATCGATATTTTTAGTTTAACAATTTTATTTGATGAAATGTATTGAAAATAACTTAATAAAAAAATATTGACAAATAAATTTATTGGTTTTTTAAAATTGTGAAAATTGCTTATAAGATTGTGAATTATTTAGTAAAATTTGTAAAAAATATATCAATTAAGATCATTATATTAAAATGAAATCTAGAATTTAAATTTCACAATGTGAATGTATTAAAAAAAATTTTTTTAATTAACAAAAAAAAATTTTTTTTGCTTCCATAATCAAAGCACTCTAAGCCATGACCTCCAAAAATTTCTCTTCAATTTGAAACATTAAAATGAATCCTTTGAAACAAATTCTTAAAAATATTTTTTTTTTGTTTTGTAATTTAAAATTCTTTGCTTTTTGAAATTGAAATCTGACAAAAGACGATCAAAATTGAGTGTTCCATGGAAAATTAAAACAACTTTGAGATTTTTTGTGAAAAATTCTTTGTAATTTTGAAATATTACATTTTCTTTGTGAGAATTTGCTCTTTTTAGATTTCAGTCAAATTATAAAATTCTTCTTTTATGGAAAAGTAAATTTTGTATAATGAAAGATTTGTGTTTTGAAAATGGCACTTAATTTGAAATTTTGTATAATTTGAGATTTTTGTATTTAAATTTTTTTAAATTTGAAATTTTCGAAGAATTCAAAATTTTTGTAAAATTTAAAATTTCCAATAATTTTCAATAATTTTCAATAATTATTCAAAATGATAAGATTTAAAATTAATTTCAAATAATTCACAAATCATATCAAACATAACAAATTATCAACTCCTCTGCGAATCAATTTTAATTCTTTAATTAAAATCCATACTAAAAATTAATTACTTAATTTTATCATCAGAACAATCAGCTCACGCATCTGCAACATAAAACAATTAAATCAAGATAATTAAATTTAAATCTCATATAAATTCATAATTTAATTAATCTTTCATTATCATTGTCGCACATTGTAATTTAAACTTGTTGTTGATGCACAATTTTCCAGCTGATATCATGATTAACTGTAAAGGAAATTAGATAATTTAGACACATAGTCTCACATACCTAATCTAATTTTAATAAGTTTACATGCTGAGCAAATGCTACTAATTTTTCCAGTTTACTGATTTGTTTGCTTATCACAATAAACAGTAAAAAAATTTTCTTGGGATGAAAAATTATTGCTGATGTAAGATCTTTGAAGTGAGTTGGAAATTTTTGTTAAATATTGAGGTAAGAAGAAAAGTTGATGCTTTAAAGGTTTTTAAAGGAATGAAAAATTTACAAGAATATTTTTTTTTCTTTTTTGTACTTTAAAAGGTAGTGTTACGTGTTGAATATGAATATGGATTGAAAGCTTTTTGAGGGGGTTTTGTTAGACTTTTAGGTAGATTAAAAGAGATTAAGAATAATTTTGTACAGAATTCGATATATTTGGATTTTTTTTTTGTTCAGATTATAATTTTACTTACTATATTTACGAATTTATAGATTCAAATTAAGAATTTTAAAATTCTCCAAAATTTTTGATGAATTTTCTCAAAAATTTTGCAAATTAAGCTTCAATTCAAAATTTCAGTCTAAATCATAGTTCAAAAATTTTGTCTCCTCAAAAATCATTAAAATAAAAAAAAAATCAAATTTTAATTCCATCCTTGCAAAATTTCATCATCAGGGAAACAGCAAATAAAGTCATCATATTTTTTCTGCATATTCTTTCCTATCCTCCATCATCATAAAACATCTGTTTTGCAAACTGATTTTATCTACGTTCGCATTCTCAGTTCATCTACATAAAAAAGCCTCACAAGTGGAAAAAAATGGGAAATGTATGTTTTGATTTCCGTTTGGAGGGTCTCATGTGAAATACAAAAGCACAATGGTGAATGACGGCAGCAAGAATCATTCAATGACTTTTACCCTTTTTTCTTGAGAGTGATTCTTTTTCTGTGGTATGGAAATTATTTTTATGATTTTTTTGTGAGTTTTTTGACATTATAAGAAATTTAAATTGAACATTTTTGTAAAGTATTTAAATTAAAATTCTATATTTAAAAAATTTATATATGAATTGTGCTTGACATTTGACATTATATGCAGGCTTTTTTAATTCTTTCATTTTCATTCTTAATTGTTTTCTCCAGAACTCAGCAATTGTTTTTTATTCTATCTGCCTTGAAACCTTTTTTGACGATTTTTTTTAGACATTTTTAATTAACTTTCCTTTTAAATGTCACAAATGTTGAAATTGAGAATCAAATGTGGAACAACTAGAGGCAGTGCTGAAAGATAGAAAGACTCTAAAAAACAGAGCAAATTATGATTTATTTTGTTATTTTTATGACATAATTTTTCTTTTGTTCCCTCATGTTTGAGCAATGCTTTAGCATCAAGAGACATCTTATTCATATTTCATAAAAAAATCTCCAGTTTAAGAAAAAATTGTCAACAAAACGGAATAAAATAATTTTTCTTCCTCATTGCCATAATTTTCTTCCACGATTTTCATTTTTCGTACTATTTTTTCTATTCGAAGATGATCAGCATCTCTAAGGTATTAAATATAGTACAATTCTTCCTTAAACATGCTCATTTTGAGCTTTAAAAATTATTTAAATATTTATAAACGGAAATGTGGATGAAGTAACACGTCTCTTTGGGATTATTATTGTCTCACAAGTATTTTTCTTATTCTTCTCTTTAGTATCTTTATGATTCATAAACAAGAGAATGTGATGAACTTTTTAAAGTTGGAAGAAAATTTAGAGAATTTTCTCCAACTGGATCTCAGCAACTTTCAGTATTTGCCATACCTTATGAATATTTCAATCAAATCCTTCATTTTCTATAACTTTCCATCATTTTATAAAGCTCATATGAAACTTGCCACTTACTTTTTTTTAAAGAAAACTTATTAAAAATGTTTCACAGCTGTTGTCAAACAGCAAGAAAGAGGAAGCAGAGAGTTGTTTGAATTTTAAAATTTTATTTACTTCTTGTATTGTATATTGACCTAAATCTTTGATGATGTTAGCTGAAATCAGTGGGAGCTTTATGCAAGTGCAAATGACTTGGAAATTTTAAATTAATAGTTTGTTGAAGGAAAGCTTGAGACTATGTGATCTCAATATGTGTCTTTATTTATTTGATTTAAAAAAATTCAATATTAATTAAGCACAGGGTGTCTTAAGGTTTAAAAATTAGTATCTAGTAATCAAAATGGAAACTCAATTTAAAAATATTGCAAATTTTGAATTTTTTTGAGCCAAAATCAATCAATTCCTTCAAATTTTAAACCTCACAATCACTAATAATTTTCTTTACAAAATCATGAACATCTGCATGCTGTGCATTATCCAACGACATCTTTTCTAAATCTCCACCATTACCCTCAATCTTTAAATACTCAATTTGAGCTTCCTTACTCATCAGAATCTTAATATTTTCCCAAATAGCTTCAACAACTTCCTTTGAATTTCTATTGACTGCAATCGAGAAGAAATTGTTTCCTTCATCATCTGCATGCTTTATGATTTCTAAAATTTCCGGTTGTTTGAAATACTTGAAAAATATCTTTAGTAAACTTTCATGGAGACTCTTATCGCTGTTGTCATATGCAGCTATTTGCAGTAAGTTTCTATTTCCTACATTTATGTTGGTCAACATCTTTCTGATTTGATCACGTAAAGAAACTTTTTCTAGTTCTTCTATCATGAATTCAAAGACATCCGCTGATGAGAAGTGTGCAGCAGTGCTGAAAACATGTTCATTGTTGTCATCGAGTTCACAAAGAACTTTGAAAAATTCTTGATTGGATATGTTTAAAGTTTTGAAGTAAGTCCATAAGATTTGATGAATATTAAGGATTTTTGGCTTGCTTGCAGCAGTTTGAAGTAAATTTCTTTTAAGTTCTCCTCTAGATTTCATGATTTGTTTGAATTGAACTTCCGTGAAGCTTTTCTCGAGCATTTGCATGATTAATTCAATTACTGCTGGATTATTATTAGCTATAACCAAAAAATGCACAAAATTCCTTCCATTCCCATCCACCTGCAGAATAAAATTCTTCAATTCCTCTCTATTCTTGAAAGTTCCAATCAAAAGTCCCCAAAAAGTCTCATGGAACTCAAAACTTTCATTTCTAGCTCCAAAATGAAGCACATTAAAGTCATCATTTGCTTTTTGCATTACAAGCTTCTTAAATAGCTTCAATAATTTCTGAGAAGCACAAAACTTTTCAATTTCCGTCCATAAAACTTTGAGACTTTCCTGATTTCCTGTTTGGATGCAGACATGTAAAATGTTTTGTTTTTGACTGTTAACATCTTCCATGAGTTGAAAAATTTGACTGTTGTTGAAGAGTTTGAGCATTATGGAAAGGCACTTTTGGAATTTTTGAGGTAGTAAGTCAGGAGTGCGACCAAGGATATCAAAGATATTTCCATTTGGAGGTTGTGAGGATTTCTTTTCTAGTATCTCTCGAAGGAAGTTTGGACCTGTTATTTCAGATGTTTTTGTTATGAAATTTTCAAATACTTCAATGTTAAGGCTTGACTGAAGAATGGCATTGACAATTTCCTCACGATGGATCAACTTTTTGATGTCTGGAACTTTTAAGAATTGCAGCATAAATTCTTGAAATTTTGTGAACATTTTTGGGTTTTTAGTGTTGATTGCTATGTTTTTGGTATTTTTAGACAATATTTTATTGACTGCTGTATAGTCACCGTTCTTAAGGATGTTGATAATCATGTTTCCAATGTTTTCTAGGTTATTCATAAAAATGTCACCAAAAGTTTCAATTTTGTAGAAATTTTCTCGATTCTTTTGCAACTTTTCTTGAATCTTATCCCAGTCGTCAATAATGTCATTTAGGAACAACCTGATGACTCCAAATTTATCAACTGTAAGAATTTTCACAAACATTTCAAAAACTTTTTCATTAATTTTTGGCTTCTTGAAATATTTAGCAATAAAGTCAGCAACAAGATATTCAGCAACTGTAGCATGTTTGAAGATGTAATTGGTACCAACTTTTGTCATTAATCCACAAGCATTGACTTCATCCTCTTTCCAAATATTTCCATTACTCTCATTGAAAAACTTTGAATATTCAGGAAGTAAAATTTCAATTGCAATTGATTGATGGAACTTCCAAAAGTCAAGGCACATTTGCAAGCTATTTTCATCCTTTGTAGATGTCCAAGCATCACAAAGACTTTCCAAATATCTTTTGTAGATCTTCGATTCTTTCAAATTCAAGTCAGAATTTTTGTTATCCTTAAAAATGTCAGCAATCATTGTCAATAGTTGCGGATGTCCAATTGTCTGTGACTGCAAAGACAAAGCTTTATCAACAAGCATTTGTGCTGATTCACAATAATTTTCAAAATTTTCCATCAGACAGCTTTCAGCATCATCTTGAGTTGTTACTAATTCCTTGTCTTTTAAATCCATTAATACCCAACTTCTGACAATGAAGTCAATGGCATTTTTGTCATTAAAGTTATCAATTTTGTAAGAGTTTTCAATTTGAAGCTTTGATTGCAGTTGATTTTGTAGGTGGTTTCTAGTTGCAATCCATAGTTGATTGCCTAAATTTGATTGGAATGATGTGAGCATGTTGATAATAAATTCCATAGAATCAACAGCTAATTCGTCAATTCCATCAAAGAGGATCACAACTTTGCCATTTTTAAAGAAGTTTTTGAAGAAATTCCTTTCAATTTTGTTAAAAGATTTAAGGACATTGCTGGTCATGAATGATAGGAATTCAACACTTTGTGGCTTAGTCTGAAAATCAATCTTCCTCAAATCAACATACGACACCCACTTCCCAGCACTTTTAACACTCAAAACATTCACCAATTCCTTCAATAACCAACTCTTTCCAGCTCCAGCAACATCTGATATCAACACAAATTTTTCCCCTTTAACATCCATCAATAATTCCTTTTGTGACAATTTAGTTCCAATGTTGAAATTCTTAATGAAATTCCTCGACTGACAAAGAAATTTTTCGACTGACTCGCTCGCAAATTTTGTGTTAATTGAAATTTTTTCATCTTCAACTAACAAGTTTAGCAGTTTATCGTCGATTAGTTCTGAAAAATGTTTGAAATTCTTTTCGTTTTGTTCACTTGTCGATGATTTTTCCGTCAATGGATCTGCATTCTTGCTCAGTAATTCAAGAAGAGAAAAGTTTGAATTATTTTGAAAATTTATTTTCCTTTGAAGAAGTTGTTGTTGGGTATTGGCTGTTAAGTCATTCCATTTGTAGGTTATATCGATTTTTGTTGGGGTTAGTGAATGTTTTGGCATCATTTGCAGCAGTTCTTCACTTTGATGTAGACTTGACACAATAAATATGAAGTTTGAAGCTTCATTGATAATTTTTGGTAAATTTTCGGCAATTTCTTTTGAACAATCCACAAAAATATTCAAATTTGTGACATTTGTCAATGACTGCTCAAAATTTTCAGCAATTTTCAAATTTTTCAGATTTTCTGACTTAATAAATAAATTTTGAGCATCAATAAATTCACCAAATTGTTCTTTCAACTGCTTGTAAATGTCTATGAATAAAAACTTGACAACATTTGTATTAACAATGACCAATTTACTAGCTATCAATTCCTTAACATCCTTAGGACATAAAATCTCAAACTTCAACTCACAAATCTCATCCAAAAGTCCAACAATTCCATTCAATTTCCTCGCATATTTTCGACTCTTTAAGCTAAACTTAATCATATCAGACCAGACGTAACTCCGGAAGAATCCAAATAATGCTTCATACTTTTTCTGCACATGATTCAGCTTTTGTTCATCATTATCATATTGAGCGAGAATTTGCATAACTCTCACAATTAATTCCTGATGGAAATTCTCACTTTTATGTGATTTAAATGCTGACGATATGATTCCGTTGCATTCATCATCGGGAAATTCAGATTTGTTTAATGACCACTTGTCGGTTGCTTTGATGATTGTGACGTAGTTTTTTATGATATCTGGAGTATGTTTGTAGTAAGGATTTCCCATATTTTCGTAAATTGTATTAACCACATGATGACAAAGCTCACGAGCTAATATGCCTTTGATATCTTGGTCATGTGCGTTTGATGATGATTTTGCTGGGATGATTATGAATTTTTGTGAATGAGTCGATGATTCAGGAACGTTTGTATTAGACAGACTGGAATTTGGTGCCTAAAAATAAAATTTATTTAATTATTAGCTTACAGTTTAAGTATGGACAGATTTGGGACCATATGGATCAGGATGAAGATAGGTCAACTTAAAAATTTTAGGTGATATCATTTGAAGCTTTTTAGTATCAAAAGCCAAAATATTGACAATTAGTCACATTCTTGAAACTGCCAAAAATATCAAGACTTACCCCACATCCCTCAAAATCAAAGATAATATTCAAGTCTTCACAAGAAGCCGCAATGTCAAGCATCTCCTTTCCAAACTTAATCTTATCGATATCCTCGAACCATTTTTTGATTTTTTCACGATATTCAGCTTCTTGTGCCTTACTAATCTTCCTGTTATTAACAAATGAACGTGCATAAAGTACTGCAACTGAGTTGTTGACGTCACCAAGAATATCATTGACTTTAGCCTTTTTCTGTTCATTCATATATTTATTTGCCTCCTTCAAATCCTCGCCAGTCACAACTTCTTCGTAGTTTTCAAACTCTGTAGCATAAAATCCAAGAGATTTAAGATAAAAATAAACTTTGAATTTTTTTGCGTCCATAGCTTCACAAAGTGCTGATTTATTGCAATGATTGTAGATAATTTTGAGGTTAGGATTGTTGTTGATGAAATTTATGATAACCAAAAAGTTTTCAGACTTGATTGCATCTTTAAATCCAGTTCTATCAGCAATTATTCTTGTCAGTCGTTGACAATCTGTAAAGTCTGACTTGAAGTCTTGAGGAAATGGAAAATCAGAAAATTCCAACAAGTCACACAAAATGTCATGCAGATTTAACTCAACCGATCTTGTAGAAACTTTCACTTGATGCTTAAATGGAAGCCTTTGAATTAAATGAGTACAGTAAGTAATTAAATAGTCAACGACTTCCATGTTTTTGTTCTCAATTGCTGTCAAGAGCACTGATGGATTTAAGAGGCTAACACTTGAGTGGCAGGATGAAAGACTTGATGAATCTTTGTGATCATCTTGTGCTCCGTAATCTCTGAGTGATGCCATTGATATGACATGATCTATTGCTGGTTTGAATTCTGATGAGTCATCGATTTCGTCAGAATCATCATGTATTACGTCTGAGAGGAACTTCTGGGATTTGAAGGGTAAAATTCGTCCGTCACTTTCGAATGAGGCATCTAAAGATGCCAGGAAGTCTTTTTTGGTTCCATATCCAGCACATTTTTGGATTATTTTGATGAAAAAGTCATCTGACAGCTTCAAAACCCTCAAAAATCTCAAAATTAACACAGAATGTGTGACTTTTGGTAGCTTTTTTTCCAAAATTTCCTCAAAGTTCTCAAAATTTCCATTCAAAAATGAATGCATAAAGGTTGGAAAGTTTGAAACCTTTTCAAAGCTTTTATCTTGCTTCTTGATGCTCAAAAATACTCCAGATTTCTCCTCGTGATAATAAAATTTTGTAGCACCTTCATTTTCAGATGCTAATTGTAGAATTAATGGACGATTCTCAAATTTTGTCAAAGATTTTCGAATTTTTTCAAGCAACTTGTTCCTGGTTAATTTTTTCTGTACGAAATTTCCTTTGTAGAACTCAAAATTATAATTGTTGATGATGAAAATGAATAAATTTGGATATTCATCAAGACTTAAATCACTCAATGTCAGTAACACGTCATCCAATTTCCACCCTGATGTAAATTTGAGAATTTTGCAGTTGATTTTTGCTTCAGTGCTGATGTCTTGACATGAATCTTTTGAAAATTTAAGAATGAACTTCTCATCTACCTTTTTGAAATTTCCACTCAAAATATCCAGTTGTGGACCTTGATGACTCATTTTTAATGAAATATTTGAGTATCAAATTAAATTGAAGTCTAAAGCGTTTGAAGTTTGTACACCAAATGATGCTGATAAATTTAATTTTTTAAAAAATAATATGCATATTTGGTGACGCATAAGTGGCTTATCTTAATGGAGTTATTCATATAACATGTCATACATTAGAATAAGGGACATAAAAACGGTATGAAAAAGTTTCATTTTTCATGTGGCAAGGAAAATTTACGAAAAGTTTCCATAAAACAAAATAGGATTGCAAAAAATATCTTCATAATTTTTGAAAAATATCAAAAGAACCTAGTATAGGGCCTAAACTCAAGGCATCATGTTCTATAAATTTTTTAAATCTTGAGATAAACCTTAACATCCTTAAAATGAATTATGGTAAGTTTTTGCTTTAAATTTAAATATTTTTAAAAAGATGAATTTATTCATCTTATAACAATTTTTGTCATTCTTACTTTAAAAATTATTAAACATAATTTATTACTGACCCAAATTATTATTCATATTCATCATAAATTATTAGAGGTTTGATGTCGAGATTTTTTTTTTTTAAATTCAAAATTCATAAGAATTTTCTAAGCATTTTATTGAATTTTAACTTAAATATTTTTAGCACTACATAAAATACTTAAAAAATAAAGCAAACGAACATGTATTGATGGTCTATTGAACTATGAGAATCAAATATAAAATCAAATAAATAACATCGACAGCACTAAATAAATCTATTCAACCCGCATAAATCGTAATTCAAAAACTACATGTACATTTCACATAGAGAGGCTTCACTGTTTACTCCAAATTTTCGTTATCACATCAACTCTCATACTTAATTCTTAATGAATAAAAACAAATAAAATTCTGATAATATCATTTTTATATACAAAACATAATTATAGAAACAATTCATTATTATATTGTAGAATGAATGTACATAATGCAAAGCAGTAGAAATGAAACAAAATTCAAAATAAAATCATCAACTGTAGACAGAAATGCTCGACTAAAATGGAAAATGAAATTCCCAGTAGAATAATGTGGGTTGCAAGTGTCTCTTTTTTCGAGCAATAAATCACTCATCTGACTGAAATGGACATCGCAATAGCTGTGTTTATGTATTTTTCATTTTATTTTCTATGGATGATGAGCACGGAAATGGTTTTCCTTATGGAATAAATTAGTCAATAAAGTCGTCTCCATTTAAGATGAAAATGATCTTAAAATCAATAAATTCATCATCAAATTAAAAAATGTGTGCCATAAAAATTCAATTTTGCTAGAGTCGTAAAAAACATTTTTTTCATCTTGCTAAGCTAGTTATGAGGATATAAAATTAACATTAATGTCTTCAAGAATGAAGCGAGTTTAAAGCTGTGAATTAGAGACGTAAATGATATTGCAATACGAAATGACATTGAGATATGAGAATAAATTGCTAATAATTTTACAGAGGGTATGAGATGATAAATGTACAATTCCGTTTTGAAATTATTGATGTCTTTTATTTGCACGTACATTATGAATAGATTTAATGATGATTTTTTATGGAAATTGCCAATGTTTGCTTTTTCTTTAAAAGCATTCATTATGCTGGGTGACGAAGGAAGTTGAATACTGTGTGACCTAGTGAAGGTGACTTGAGGATATCAACTAATGAGTTTTCATTTGAAGTTGGAAAAATTTTACAAAAAAAAAATATTAATATGTATGTGGGTACAATCACTTACATAAAACACTTTAAAAGAATCATCAACTTCAAATTAAAAATTCCAACTATTTAATCATTTCTAGTAGCAAATCCAACACTTAACACTCACTAAATCATTCTGGAAAAAAAAAATCCATTCTAAAACCGACCACATGAGTGTGGATTCAAAGTTATTCTGCATAAACAGGGGATCCTCGATTTGAAAACTTTCTTTGTTCCAAAAATTTTTTATTCAAATCGAAACGAATGGCAGTTAAAAATCAAAATTTGAATTTTTGTTTGGAAATTTTTGGTTATTCAAATCGGGACTGTTCAAATCGAAGACCCCTGTATATTATGATTCATGTTTGACTTTAAAAGTAGCACCATAAATCCAGACACATACACACTCATCGTCATTTAATTCCCTGAACGTTGAGAATCTTAGTTAGAATCAACAATATTTCATGAGAGTAGACAGATTTGTGTGACACATTCACCAAAGATTTGTGTCAAGTTGACATGAAAATGTTGAAAAGGAAAAATGAAGGAAGCATTTGTCTGGTTTTTGAACTTAAAGTTTAAATGTTGTGAGGTGAATTCTTTTTTTTGGAATTTTTGTGGGGTTTGAATTTTTTTTAATATTTTTTTTTTACTTTTTTAAGAATGTGTATTGCAGTTGTTTTTAGTCAGAATCTTTTATATAAATTTTCTTTGAATCTTTACACCAAATTGTTCTTAAAACTGATTAATTTTGATTTTATTTTAGTAATCATTAAAGATAAGTTTTTCTGACTCTATGAGACTTTTTAAAAGCCCATGTAGTAAACCTTTTTCAAAATTAATCATTTATGTCAACAGTTTGACCAAATTGCTGATAAATAAATTGAAATAAATTGTAAAAGTTTCAAGGACTTTTAATTAGTTGACCCTCATTTTTTTCTATTAATTTTATTTCATCATTATGGAAGCAAAATTTATGCTCTTTTTTAAATCATTATAAAAGTAAAGTTTATGTATAAAAGTTAAATTAATTCTGCAAACTATAAAAACTAATAAAAAAGTTTTTGCTTTGGTTTGAGAGAAAAAGAAGAATGAGGATAAATTTGTAATTTTTTGGGTGTTAAACAACATAAAAATGGTTTCATGGGTAATTTATGCTTTATGAGATGAAGTTTGTGAAATGATTATGATTTTGACGATAATGATTTTATTTTGAATGAAAACTCTTTATGAAACTCTTCAATTACGTTTGTGTAAATAAATAAAAATGTTAAATTTATTAT
This sequence comes from Chironomus striatipennis, assembly GCA_026123125.1. NCBI lineage: Eukaryota > Metazoa > Arthropoda > Insecta > Diptera > Chironomidae > Chironomus > Chironomus striatipennis. The sequence continues at coordinate 12,771,310 of CM047394.1, read as the reverse complement.
TAAATAATTCTGTGACTTCATAAAACCAAAAACGAAAATTTTATTCTACAATTGAAAAACTTATGAGCAAGACCAGCAAAATAAAGAATTATGTCAACTTTTAGTTAAAATAAATAAACCTTTTATGTTATTTCAGTTTGATTTCATAGCCAGTATTTTCTAAATAAACATTATTGGGTCATTCATCCAAATACTTTCAATTACAATCAAAATCAACAAACAAAATAATATTCAAATTGTATTTAAATTAAAACCGATAAGGTTGGTGTTAAAAATAATCAAATGTACTTCGAACATTAAATCAATAAATAAAAAGAAGAATTATTATTATTATTGGGTCATTCATTCTTTTCAGTTACCAGAAAAGCTCTTCATGATTTTTTTTTATGAAATTTCTATTCACTCTATGAGTAACTACCTATATCAAAAACTTAAAATACAAAGCATTTCTAATATAAAACAGAACAGGATAAATATTTGAGGACAGATACCAGATGTTTGTGTAGAATTGTAAAGAAAAAAAAATAACTATTTTGTACAGAAAAATATGCAATAAATTTTCATTATATAGCTTCTGAAAAACTTTATTTATCTCTTTTACGACAGATAAAAGAAGTAGTTGAACTGCAATCAATTTTGTTTTGTTTGTATTTACATAAGTAGAATTTACAGAAGGATAGAAATAGAATAAAAGCTGTAAAAAATGCATGCAAGATAAACAGAATGAAATTTATTTTAATTTAAAATAAAGAAAAAGTGATAAAAATTAAGCTGAAAATGAATAAGGAATAAAAACAAGATTAAATAAATTACTGGACGATAATTCAACTGGAAAATTAGAACCTTTTGCTGTTTTAAGCTTGATTTAGGTACGTGGAGGTGTTCAAAATTAATTTTTAATGTTTTGCATTAAATAAAAGAAAAATGAGTTTTTGAATGCTTTTAATGAAAATTTTAGAATTGAAGAAGGTCATAACTATAGAAAATGTTTTAAAAATGCAATAGAAGCTTTTTAACGTTCCTCAAACATTTATTTATAAAGCTTCATAAGATAAAAAAAGATCCTGCTAAATTTTACAAAATTTTTTTTTAAGTAGTCCCAATTTGCATCTATAAAAGTTCAAGAGAAATCATCTGAAAGACTATAAATTATGATACATAATAACAGAAAAAGGCTTTCTTTGATCTAAGTTTCTAAGAAGATACAGACTAAAATTCTAGTAAGCTGAAGATAATCCTTAAAACCTTCATTATAATTTTAAATCTAGATTTTTAACCTACACTATGAAATAATTTCATAAATTCATGAAAGGTCAAGTGAAAGATTGAAAAACAACTTTATGATAGAAATTAAAAAAACTCCTTCCTGGAAATGTTTTTTTTTTTAAAAAAAAAAAAAAAGTTATTTGATCTGTGCGAAAAGAGATTAAGGAAAAATTGGGAAATTTTTTTTTATAAATTTGGATTATATTTATATTAATTCGATAAATTGAGTTTATTAACTACGATAAACCTTCGAAGAATTCTTATTCAACTGATTTTTCTTGATCTTTTTTTGAAGATTAAAGTTTTTAACAATGTCTAAGTTGTAAGAAGTGACTTTTTAAAAAATATTATTCTTTTAAGAAATTTCAATTTATTCAATTTTTAAACTATGTAGTTAAGTGTCTCAGTAGCCAGAAATTTTTTGACGGGAGGGCGGACGGGTTTTTGAATTTTTTTTTTGCATGAAAAAAATTTTGTTTTTTTTTGGGGGGGGGGGGCTTCGGGTAGGGCTTTGGGATTTTTTCTCAAAGGTTTTTTTGAGGAACGAGTCAGAAAATTAAAGCAAAATTGGAAAAAAAATCGTAACGAAACTTCAAACTCCATACAAAACTTCATTGCAAATGCAAAAAAAAAACTTTCCACATTTCCAACAATAAACTGCTCCACATTGCAAACTTAAAAATGCAATAACACTCTAGTGTTAATTATGTGATAAAAATTCCATACTTTTCCTCACCAATCGAGTAAACATTGCAAATAAATCAATTTAAAATTTATTTAGCTTAGTTTCATGATAATATTTCAATTCACAGGTTGTTCAGCATTCTTTCGTGCTGTTTACGTTCAATAAGAAGCAACAAAAAAATGTGAAAAAGAAAAGAATGTGAAAAAATAAGAAAACAAAAGTCCAAAAAAAGAAGAAATCGTGTAAAAATAAAAAAGAATCTCGATAAAAAAATTAAGCAAGGCAAACAGACTAAGATACAGTGAAGTAGAAGAAAAAACATAAAGAACAGAAGAAAAATAGCAAAAGCGATAATCAGGAAACTTCAGTGCTACATTTTCGCAACTTTTTTTGTGTGCTTGAATGGAAGTTAAACAAAAACAAACACAAGAATGGAATTAAACATTAAAGAGTGATTTTAGTGCATCAAAAAATCTCAGTCGATGATTTAATGAGTAGAAAAATATTTAGTCTAAAAATGAATTTCCATTAAACATTTATCACTAGCTGGGCGTGTATGTGAATTAAATTATAATCATAGAATAATAAAAAGTGTCTGAAAAGTGAACATAGAGCAGAAAATTATGGAGCACGAGAACAATAACTTACGACAATTACGATGGAACGCGTCAAGTCATCAGTTTTATGCATCACAATACCCGTATATAGTCATGGATGACAGTCATTTTCAGCGCATATTAAACTTTACAATAGAAAAAGGCGATGCAATTTTCACTAATGGAACGAGCTTTAAGAATCATCATGAAATGACTGGCAATTCAAGTAATACAGATTTTGAGTGTAATGCAAGCCACGAGCATGATGAATCAGGGTGGTTTAGTATGGAATTTCAAGCCACACTACACTTTATGTATATAACAATTTTTATTATCTCATTACTTGGAAATGCTATGGTTGTGTTTATTGTATGTCAATCATCGAGGATGCAAACTGTTACGAATTATTTTATTGCAAATTTGGCACTTGCTGATATGAGTATGGCTTTCTTTTGCATCCCATTCTCGTTCATCTCACAGTTTGTATTGCAGTGAGTATCAATTTATTTTATATTGTTGAATTTATTTTATTGTGGATAATAAAATTGTACTTGACATTGATATGATGCTGAGTGAGCTTTTGTGTAGAAATTGTTGCGATATTCTAGAAATTTTTAGGAGATCTCTTCTGAGCAATAATTTAATCAAATTTTCAGGATCTTCTTAATTAATTTCAAGTATTGTACTAATTTTTATTAAAAACTTTATTCTTTGAGTATCGCTTAAATTTCTATGGTATCTAATGAATCTTTAATAATATTACATTAATAACACAAAATTTAATCAGCAACGTAAAAGCTTCATTAAGTTTCCCTATCGAAAATATCCTTGAAAATAATTAAGGCACTTCAAACAATTTCCCTTTTTTTGATCATAAATCGAGAATTTTCCATCATACTTTTTGTTATGATAATTGAAGCCAAACTTGCTTCAACAGCTTAACAATAAATAATACAAAAAGAAGGAAATTTTCAAGGACATTTGACTAGCAAAAAAACTTTTTTAATAATAATTCATCCAATATTGCTGCATCATCCAGTTTCAAGTGACACTTATAAATAAATATTAAAAATAACTCTAATTGTATCTGGATAAAAGAAAAATGGGTTTAATGGCATAGCCAGGATTTTCGAAAGGGGTGGTGTCCAGAATTTTTTTTGTTTGAAAAAAAACTATAATCATCATATTATCGTCAACAATGCTACTAATTATTTACTCTGCTTTATTAATGTAATTTTCGAGAGATTTTTTTTCTGAAAAAAATTTAAAATTTAAAGGAATTTTGTATAAAATATCAAGGGGGGGGGGGGGTTCCCCCCTCTGGTTACGCCATTAAATAAAATGAGATTGTATGAAGGAAAATTCAAAAATTATTAAGATTCCATGTAAAATTTTGAATTTGACTCTGATTTTCAAAAATTCTCGTGGATGGGGAGGGGGTTCAAATTTTCAAGGATGAAAGATCGATGGCAAACTGCTAAGATTTGAAGAAATTTTCCAAAATTTAAGGATATTTGAACTCTAAATCTTTAATACACTCGCGCACTCCTAGCAAAAAATATCTCATAACCAACTTTAATGATTGCTGTGGCTATAACAATGTCGTTTTTCACAATCTACTTAACAACAATAGTTTTCAACTGGACGACAGAAAAAAATAAAACTTTTTCATTCTCAACAGTTGAGATTAATTTTCATTCATTAGTGTAGTTTCTCATCTTCAAGTGTAAATTAACTTTTTTTTTTCATCTCTTTTACCGAGAATGCAATTTTATGAGGTAGAAATTTTCCTTCGTGCCACTCAGTCCTGTTACCTGCCAACAAATGCTGGTTAAGCTTTAAATTATGGAAAGTTTTCCTGTTGTTCATTTAAAGCGGCACTAAAGTGACTGTGCATGAAGTTGACATAAATTCTCATTTAGAGTTTTTCTTTATTACAATCTTGCAACGTGCATTCAGGATTGTATAATATAGAAAATGAGATTTTTATCATCACATGATGGATTTTAGTTTTTCGTGATTTTCTGTATTTAATTAATGAGTTTTTTTTTGGATTTGAACTTGACCTTTAATATTCAGCAGCAAAAATCACTTCATATTTACAACTTGTTCCACTGCAACTTGTTAAACATATTTAATTAAATCTAGTGAACTATTTCACTCATTATCATGTCAAACAGCCGTTTAGTATCCTCACAACTGATTTTATTCATTTATTTTCCACTTTTCCTCTCTTCATTCATAGGTATTGGCCATTTGGCTCATTGCTCTGCAGGATAGTTAATTACACGCAAGCCATAAGTGTGCTCGTTAGTGCGTATACTCTGGTCGCAATTAGTATCGATCGGTATATTGCTATTATGTTTCCGCTGAAGCCTCGCTTGTCAAAACGGTAAGTGAAAATTATTACAGTGAAAATTTTCATTATTTTTTATGTCAGACTTGTCAACAATTTATTCTCTAAATATTCTATATATGCTCCATTATCTATCTTATTACTCATGTCTCATGATTCTTCATCAAATTTGAATCCAATTACATCTTGATCATGTTATAAAAAAATATCGAAAATGAAGCAGCAACAGCGTTCGAAATAAATTGACATGTAAAAAGACACATAAGAGCATGTAAAGTAAATTAAGTTAAAATTATTTTTGAATGTTTTCGTTACTGCTGTTTTTTGAAGATTTTTATTTTAGATGAAAATTTGCTGATAATGAAAGAGTTGCTTATTTTTTTCGGGATTGATGTGAAGGGAAGAGGGGAAGTAATGAGTACATATTTCGGAATAAATTGCTATAGAATTGAATTTTTTAATGTTTTTTTTTTGAAATCATTGCTGGAATTTTAAAATACTTCCTAAAATGAGTGAATAGCAATTTTTAAAATGAAATTTTAAAACGTATAAAAGGTTTTAAATATGTGATAGGGTAGGAGCCCGTCAGTGGAATAGTCAGGAATTTTGTGAGGAGTTGAAAATTTAATTCTTTGTACGAAAAATTTAGGGAGGAGGGAGGATAATTTTTGATTTTTTTACGAAAAACCTTAGCAAACTTCACCCATTAACCACTCTCCTGGCGCCACTGGAGCCCATCAAGCATGATGGGCAATTTTTCTTAAAATAAATATTTTTCCACATTTTTTGTTTTTGATTTGATTGATTTTAAGAAAATACGAACCAAAATTTAATTTTTAATAATTTTGAAAAAAAAAAATTTTTTTTGACTAAACAGTAATTTATTGCATTTTATAACGGGAATCTTTCGGGCATCAATAGTTTAGATGAAAATCAATTTTCGCCAGATTTATCATTCGTTTTTAAGAATATAAATTTTCAAAAAAGAAAACTGTATTAAATTTTAAAATTTTTTTTATAGTACCCTAATAAATTTAGAAATCATTTAACAACATACTTAAACTCTACTTAAATAATAACAAATATCCAACTCGCATCATCCTGCCAATAAAAAATTACATTACATAAAATTGATTTGCAGCACATTTCATGCTTTATCTCCCTGATTCATCGTCTATCTCTTCCTTACAATTCAATTATTCATTGCAAACTTTTATTGAATTCAAAATAAATCTTCTCTAAGCTCTTACTCAATTGTTAATACTCAGAATATCCACAAAAGCTAATATTTAATTCTCAATCAGAGAAGCAAAAGTTGGCAATGTAGGTCACTCCAAGTTATTTACTCTTTGCTGCAATAAAATAAAGGGCAATCAATTGTTGCATGACTTTACTGTACGAGAAATTGTAGCAAGAATTAATGATGTCTGTTACGATAAAGATAATTGGATTGATGCTTATCTTACAGATAATTATTCTATTGGTTCTGTTACAAGTGGTTTGAGGAGTTTCTTGGTATCTGCTAAAGCTAATTATACAATTTGTAATGATTTCTTTTGTTGTTCAGTTCCATAAACTACTAAATTACAATAGATAACTAAGTAAATTTTCCATCTTCTTTCTTTTTCAATTTATTTAAATTTTCAATTCTCCGTTGTGTTTTTTGTAGAAGCAATCTTCTTTTTCCGATACAAATACAAGGGATCCTCGATTTGAATAGTTGATTTGTTCTAAAAATTTTCTGTTCAAATTAAAACTTTTGAAAAATAACCGTTAAAAATGAAAATTTAAATTCTTGTAAAAAAATTTTTTTCTTCAAATTGAAACAATTCAAATCGAGGATCCCCAATACCTTGAATTTAGGTTAAAGTATGTTTCTTATTTCTTTCATCTGTAGATTGAAATCGATTGAGAGATCTTAAAGCTCTCTTTTTTGGAGCATGATGTTTAACTTTAGAATTTATGAATGTTTAAAATTGGAATTGAGTTTCACATTCGTTGATTCTCATGTATCTCAAAAGCTGTGGATTTTTTGCTTGAGAATTTCATGTATGTACAATTCTGATGAACTTTTTCTCTAGACTAGATTATTGGAGTAAATTGATGTTTGTAAATTTTGTGGAATTTTCGGTTTTTGCGTATTTTTAAGTTCATCTTCTGTTGAATATTTTGAATGTAATCAATGTGTACTTTGTGATTACATTTGAAAAGGCATTTGTTGATGAATTCTGGGGAAGTAAAGTCTATATTGCGTATGGAAATTGGAAAAGGAAATATTTGAAAAAATTTACGATTTTTGGGAGAAAAGAATTTTGAGAGCTTTTTTATTGCTTCTGAGTATTTGAGATCTTTTAAATCTCATCAAATCCACTTGGCAACTTGATTTATTTAAATGAATCCACAAAATTAAGCTGAATCAATTTAAATTGAATTAAAAAAATCAGTTTTAAATTTTTATTTAAATTTGGTATTGAAAAATTAAAATACGTGAAATTTGTATCGAATTCAAGAGAATCAAAGTTTTCCCACAATATTTAAACTTTTCTCCAACATGTATTTATAAACAAAACTTTGAATCTTCAATTACAATCCTTTCTCATTCGTGAAAATTTCTTCGAATAAATTGTGCTCCAGAGAATATAAATACTCTTTTTAAAATAGTAGCACTTTTCGTACAAAAGAAATTGCTTTTGCAAAAGAAAATTGATTACAACACGAATGAATGAAAGTTTTCTCATTTTCTTTCTGCATCCTCTATAGACACGAAATTCAAATGGAAAGAAAAAAAAGCATTTTCAATTTGAGCACGAAACTTGTATGGCATCGTGAGAACATTTTTCTTCTCTCTTTTTTTAAGCAGTCAATCTTTTTAAATGCTTTGTTATTTACCAGTTGAATAAGCAGTCTGAAGAATTGAAAAGGATTGATTCCTTAGGATGATTTTTGAGGAAATTTATAAATTAAAAATTTATGAAAATTTTTAGTTTTAAGTAAATTGTAATTTTTAACTTAAAAAAAAAATATTTTTAAAATTTAATCGTTAATTAAAATTATAAATATTTGAAAAAAAGCTGAACTTTTCTAAAAAAAATAAAATTTGAAAAAAAAACAAAGAATCAGATTTGAAAATTTAAAAATTGCATAGGTTTTTTAATAAAGTTCTCACATTTTCAAAATATTTTCAAGAAATATTCAAATGTTCATATTTTTCTGTTTTTGTTTTAAATTTAAGATACTGGCAAAACCTTTCAACAAAATGTTTTTAAAAAAGGAATGCTTTTCATTTGGTTTCGATGTTCTTCAATATACTTGTCAATAGAATAGGAATTTATTTTGTAAAAAGCTTCCAGATGTTTATAGAAATGTATCTTGACTTATTTAAGCAGACAAAGAAATTTATAAATATTTTGCAGATTTTTTTAATAGTATTTAATGCAATAATTTTTTGACATGCGAAGAACAAACGTTAAAGAAGATAAATAGCAACGAAAATTAAATTATTGAAATTAAAAGTTTGATACTCACTCATAATTATTTATGAATTTTATTCATAAATAATCTACTATCTACCCTGCGAATTCAATTTATCCATATACTTTGTTTTTACAGCATTTCAATACTCAATAGTTAACCAACTATTCTGCTACATGAACTGTTTTGTTATTTCTATCTTCATAACATTGTTTATTGCATCACTAAGCAAACACAATCATTGGTATCTACATTGAAAGCTTTATTCAGATATGTATCGAATGCATGAAGTGCACATTGTGATATCAGATATCAGTAATTTAATGAAATCAAATTAAGTTTGGGATTCTATATGTGTTGTGGCAGTTGATTGAAAATTTCATTGAATTTTAGTTTTTTAAATCAATGGAAAAAAATCTAGAAGGGTTTATTTTTAACTTTGCATATACAAAATTGCTTTAAATTAAATTAAAAAATTGATTAAATTTACGAATTTTAAAAATGATTAAAAATGTTTATGAATCAGCAAAATAATAATCAAAATTTTCAAATCATTTCCTCAATTTTCATCCACACAATCCTTTTCCATTCCCAACATTAAAAAACAAAAATTTTTTAAAACAATTTAGATAGAAAAATTTAATTTAAAAAATTAATGAAACAAAAACACTCTGTGAGTTTTTTAATATGGAATAAAATATAAATGCTTACATTCTTCACATATTAAAAACAAATAAATGGAGCTGAAAACACAACAAAAGAAACCGACATGAAAAAAAAAATGTGTTTGACTGAAAACTTGAATTTTTGTAGCTCAGCTTGTTTGAGAAAAAAATAAATTTATAGAAATTAACATTTTTAAATATTTTGTTAGATTTTTTGGACATTTTGAAGTAAATTTAAGGTTTTTTATGCATAAAATATTTTTTCAAACTAAACTAGTAAATTTCTATTAAAAATTAAATCTTAATTAAAATTTAGAAAAAAAAATAATTAAAATTGAATTTTTCCTAGACGGCTTTTTTTGTAAAACCCTTAAAGCCCCAATATTAAAATTAAAATTCCAATAATAAAATTTCAACTTTTTCCTCCTTTTAATTCAGCTTAAAAGCTCTTCTCATAATAATCCATATCTCATTGAATCTCAATGAGAATTTTGAGATGATAATTTTTTTCAACTTTCATCTCTGAGCCTTCAACAAGCTTAGTCTCCTTCAATTCACAATTTCTCATATAAATGAAAGATATGGGGTAGTTCACTTAGTATGTTACACAAAAAAACTACTCCTCCTTGTTACGTTTTTTGTATGCAAAAAAATTTCTTTTGTTTGACCTGTTACAAAATCTTAGACCCTCCCTTCCCCCTAAAAAGCAAACGTACTAAGTGAACGGCCCCTATGATGATGATATGAGAATAAATTTTTGTTATTTATTTTTTTATTATAAGCTACTTAAAACGTCAGGTACAGATAAACAATTTTTATTCGACTGAGGAAGGTGAATGAGAGAAAAAAAATATTTTTTTTGACGTTAAGCAGAGTTTTGCACATTTTATTGGTTGATTTTTTTCCACAACAAACTTTTTTATTATGAGTTAAAAGTGGAAGGAAATGCTTTTTCGAGATTTTATTCGGATGAGTTAAGCTGGAAAAGTAATTGAAAAAGTTTGCTTTTTGCTTATCTTGATTTTTTTTTTGTGTAATGCATTTGAGCGTTGTTAGAACAGGAAAGGTAATGATTTTTTTTGGATAGTATGAAGATGATCATGTACATGAATGAGGTTTGTTTAGGTTAGTTTCTAAAGTAATTTTTGTAATGGTTCTTGTCCACTTATGATGCCCAATTTTAGGGGGGGGGGGGAGGGATTCTGAGGATATGTGCCAATTTTAAACAATAGGATTTTTGAATGAAGATTCTTTAAATGAAGATCTTTTGACAGAAGGGGGTGGGGGGTTTAAACATTCATGTTTTTGATGAACGTCATAAGTGAATGGCCTCTGAGTGATTTTCCAAATTTTTAAGTCAAACGAGAAGTTTTTAAAAAAGATAAAAATTAGGTTTAATTATTCTTAATCCCAAAGTGTAACTCCAAGACAAAATAAGAAAGTTTAACTTTTTCTGTTATAAAATCAATTTTTTAAAAATATGATAAAGAGGGTTAAAATATTTTGCTAAAAAATAATTTTTAAAGTCAATAAGAAGCTGAGAATGAATTTTCATGATAACTTTTTAAAAATTAGGGTTGAATGTGAAATTCTTGGGGAGAAAATTTTCTTTCCATGTTTATTATGAAGAAAAAGTATACTAACGTACAAAAATATCTGTTCTTTTGCTCTTTTCTTAATTTTCCTTAAATTATTAGAATTTATATTTTTTCTGAATTTTTAATTTACTTTAAAATTCTTCTATTTTAAAAACTTTACATGACATTTAACAAAACTTCATTTCAAAAAATTTCCAACTGAAAAACGTACATTTGCCAATCCATCACACCAATAAATCCATAATTATATAATATATAATATAATTCAAAAAATTACGGTGACTATAAATAGATGACGCACATTTCCAGTGATTAAATTTTTGCCATTACTCATCATAATGTGCGATAATTTTTCATACATTCAGACACGAAAAAAAAGTCATAATGATGATAAGAAGGCAGCGCCATTGCATTGAATTTTTTTAATGTCTCACGAATTATTCGCAAGCTGATGTTTTATGCCAATGAATAATTTATGGCATCTAATTATAATGATATCGTAATGGATTGCATGAATAAAAGAAGTGTGACTCACAATGATTACAATTTTGTTGATTTTTTATTGCTCTCACGTGCTGTGCTCACTTTTTTAATGGCATTTGTGAGTGTATGAATTTTTATAAAATTATATTTATTAATTTTGTAAAGCATAATTGAGGTTGGATGGGGAGCTTTTGTATTTTTAATTGTAATACTTTGAATGATTTTTTTGTCGATTTTAAAATAGAGCAATTGGAATTTCACTTAAATGTCAAAATAGTTTGTGAACTAAATTAATGAGATTAATTTTAGTAGATTTATCTTAATTAACCTTTATTTGAGTTTTTCTCATAATTTTGCGTCATTAAATAGTCGCATAGAAACAAAAAATTCTGATATAAAAAATAATAATTTTTCCTGCAAGCTGAAATTATTTTTACGACTTACCACAAATTCCAAACAATAAAACACAGTATGTAAAGCTTAATTTTTTACATGAAAAGCTTTTAAGCTTTTATTCATTGTTGTGGAAATTAAATCTCAGAAAAAAATTCAATTAATATTTTTTTGTTTGTTCATCGTGAAAATCATGTAAAAGCTTAAAAATTAAAATCAGGAAAGTATTTATTCCATTCAAGGTCATGACTCTGCTCTGATAAAATGATTATAAATTTTAGGTCATCGACATGTAAGGATGCAGACAACGACGAGTGAAACAATATCAATGTTTGAAAAATAATAATTTTTTCTTTGCAAGTTTTTATTTGATCGAAATTTGCAATGCAAACATTCCATTCACATTCGTATTGTACGATGACTTTTTAAATTGAATCACTTAGGGGTCGTTCACTTAGAATGCTCGCTTTTTGGGGGTTTTAGAATTTTGTAACAGGTCAAACAAAATAAAAGAATTACAAGAAACGTAACAAGAAGGGAAGGGGGTCTGAAAAGTCATTTTTTGCCTAACGTACTAAGTGAATGACCCCTTAAGAATGTTTACAATGTTTTTAATATTCAAAGCAACTAGAATTTTAATAAAAATTCAGATACTTTTGCAATAATTTATTATAATATAAAAACTATAAAAATATTTAAATGACTCAATGTTTATAAAACTAAATAATAACTTTTTTACTACAAAAGTTAAAATCTTCTTTTAAAAAAAATAATTTTTTTTTTAAACAAAGAAAATTAAAAAGTTCAACTCCATTAATGAATGTATCAAGAAGCTACTCTGTCATCAAAAAACTTGCAAAAAGATTAAACAAACTTAAATTATATAATTTTCACTGCAACTACTATAATGAAGTTTCAATCGCTTTACTGCAATAAAATAAAAGTTTTTATTTTTGAGAAATAAAAGAGCTTTGAAAGTTTTCATCATAAAGCGTAAAAAATGCTTAAATAAATAAAGTTTTACAAACTTTTTTTATGGTTTTGTGGTCGATATGTGATATGTGTAATTTACAAGTTTTGATGTTTCTTGATTGTTAAAACTTTCTCAATGAAGTTTATTGCGTGTAAAAATAGAAGATGAAGTGTCGAGAGATTTTGTGGGAAAAATTTAAATTTTGATAGATACATAATTTGATATATTGTATGGAAGTATATAGAATTTTAAAGTTTAATTTGTTGTGAGATTTAAATTTTAGATTTTGATCATTTTTGTCAGTTTAATTCAAAAATTTTAACTTTTCAAATAATAATTTATTTTTTTTATGTTCGAATTTTTCAAATTTGATTTTTTCAATTTTAAATTTTTCAAATTTAAGTTTTCGAATTTAAAAAAAAATTACAAAAACCAAATTTTTAAATCAAAACTCAAAATTCTTTTCTAAATTCTCTTCATTTTAAAATTAAAAATTTGAACTTAAAACTTAAATAAAACGATTAATTCACACTTTTTTATTCAATTTAAATTTTAGAAAAAAAGAATTTTAAAATTATTTTAAATCAAAGTTACCTAATTTGATAGAATTTATTTAAATTTTAACCTTTTCAATTCTTTCCAGATATGCAAAATTAATCATATCGATTGTGTGGGTTATTGGTAAGTCCAATTAATTTTTGAATTTTTTTTTCTTTTTATTCAAAATCAAAATATTTTTCACAGCTCTAGCAACAGCCTCACCAATACCGATCATGTCAACTCTCATACAGCCTACAATGTGGTTCCAAAAATGTGATAGGTAAGTACCTAAAATAAATCAAAAGATGAAAAGATGAATAATTTAATATTTTAATTGATCAAAAAAGTTCATTATGTTCTTAATTTTTTTCGTTAATTATTTCTGAGAAAAATTACGTTTTGATATTACGTCTCAATATCTGATAATTTGGTAATTGAAGTTCTACGTATTCTTGATGAATGAAAAGTTAAAATTAGAATTTATAATATTCTTAAAAATTTAGCAACATAATTCTTTTTTATCGCTTATGTTGCACCGTATTGTATTAATCTTGAATTATTAATCGAAGATTAAGCAAAGCAAAATTTTTTGTTCAATTTTCAATTTTCTAAAATTTTTATAAAAAGCTATTTTTGCTCTGCCTGCCAAAAATATTGAAAAATTAACTTTTTATACTTCAAAATCATCAATTTTTTCGCCTGTGTGAAGTACACCGGTCTTACTTCGAATTTCGAGCTGAAACTTGGCACGTTTAAAGACACTTTTGCGACACTTTTCGACAACTAATTAGTTTTTTTCGACACCCTTTAGTTTCCGAGATATCGAGGGGTCAATTTTTGGGGAAAATCCCGGTGTACTTCACGTTTTCTACCGGGCTTTTTTCTAAAATTCAACATTATTAGACATGTTATATATTATTTTTATAGTATTTTTTGCGACACTTTTCGACACGAAAACCGTTTTTGAATCCGACTATCTATTGCTGAGTTATGGCTTGTCAAAGTTTCGCATACTTGAGATATTACCCAAAAAAATCAACTTTCGCTATTTCTAAAGATATACTACAAACTTTATATCAAAACACATCGCCTTTTCATGAGTAACTCAAATCTGCAATAATCTTTTCAATCGGACAAGTTGTCGCTTAGTTATGGCCATTTAAGTGACGAGCCAGGTACACAAGGTTCACTTTGAAGTTTTTTTAACGACACTTTGCGACAAAAATTTATTTGAATTCTAAATAAGACTTTTCTATTGTAATTTTGTCTGATAAATCCAAATCTGCAAAGATCTTTTCATTCCGACAAGTTGTCGCATAGTTATGGTCATTTAAGTGACGAGCCAGGTACACAAGGTTCACTTTGAAGTTTTTTTAACGACACTTTGCGACAAAAATTTATTTGAATTCTAAATAAGACTTTTCTATTGTAATTTTGTCTGATAAATCCAAATCTGCAAAGATCTTTTTAATCCAACAAATTGTCGCATAGTTATGGCCATTTAAGTGACGAGCCAGGTACACAAGGTTCACTTTGAAGTTTTTTAATGACACTTTGCGACAAAAATTTATTTGAATTCTAAATAAGACTTTTCTATTGTAATTTTGTCTGATAAATCCAAATCTGCAAAGATCTTTTTAATCCAACAAATTGTCGCATAGTTATGGCCATTTAAGAGGCACCAGGTTCACAAAAATTGTAGTATTACAAAAAGTGAAAATTTCGAATATCTGATATTTTTTAAGAATTTCTTTAATTTTGGGATTAAATTTGTTTTCTTTTTCTTATGGTTGATTACATTTTACCAAGTTTTATCTTTTCTGAAATGAAATTTTTTTAAAATTACAAAATTTATAATTTTTTAGTTTATTCACTACTTAACTTAAAACTTTGTCATTTAGTTAGAATTTTTGAAATAAAAAATTGAGAAGCAGGTAGAAAATAAACAATCTCAGTTTCGGTTTTTTCAAAATTTTTTAAAATTATAATTTTAAAAGTTGAAATTAAAATAATAATGATTTTAAATTTGAGCAATAAAAATTTAGGTACAAGTAAATAAGAATTCATCGTTAACAAAAATTCTTAAAAAATATTAGATATTCGAAATTTTCACTTTTTGTAATACTACAATTTTTGTAAACCCGGTGCCTCTTAAATGGCCATAACTATGCGACAATTTGTTGGATTAAAAAGATCTTTGCAGATTTGGATTTATCAGACAAAATTACAATAGAAAAGTCTTATTTAGAATTCAAATAAATTTTTGTCGCAAAGTGTCATTAAAAAAACTTCAAAGTGAACCTTGTGTACCTGGCTGGTCACTTAAATGACCATAACTATGCGACAACTTGTCGGAATGAAAAGATCTTTGCAGATTTGGATTTATCAGACAAAATTACAATAGAAAAGTCTTATTTAGAATTCAAATAAATTTTTGTCGCAAAGTGTCGTTAAAAAAACTTCAAAGTGAACCTTGTGTACCTGGCTCGTCACTTAAATGACCATAACTATGCGACAACTTGTCGGAATGAAAAGATCTTTGCAGATTTGGATTTATCAGACAAAATTACAATAGAAAAGTCTTATTTAGAATTCAAATAAATTTTTGTCGCAAAGTGTCGTTAAAAAAACTTCAAAGTGAACCTTGTGTACCTGGCTCGTCACTTAAATGGCCATAACTAAGCGACAACTTGTCCGATTGAAAAGATTATTGCAGATTTGAGTTACTCATGAAAAGGCGATGTGTTTTGATATAAAGTTTGTAGTATATCTTTAGAAATAGCGAAAGTTGATTTTTTTGGGTAATATCTCAAGTATGCGAAACTTTGACAAGCCATAACTCAGCAATAGATAGTCGGATTCAAAAACGGTTTTCGTGTCGAAAAGTGTCGCAAAAAATACTATAAAAATAATATATAACATGTCTAATAATGTTGAATTTTAGAAAAAAGCCCGGTAGAAAACGTGAAGTACACCGGGATTTTCCCCAAAAATTGACCCCTCGATATCTCGGAAACTAAAGGGTGTCGAAAAAAACTAATTAGTTGTCGAAAAGTGTCGCAAAAGTGTCTTTAAACGTGCCAAGTTTCAGCTCGAAATTCGAAGTAAGACCGGTGTACTTCACACAGGCAATTTTTTCCTGAATATGATCAGAACCAATTCCAAGAATCTTTTCATTAATATTCTTTTGTTACTTCCTCTCCATCTTTCATGCAAGCAAAAAAATTCTCTAAATTAAATTTGTAGCGCAAACAAGTAAAGTGAATAAATTCAACAGATTGGAAGTTTGCAGAGTGAAAAAAAAATCCAACAAAAAAGTCTTTATTTGATCTAAAAGCTTCCAATTAAGGACCATTCTAGCACAAAGAATAACAAAAACTTTTTCTTCTTTTTTTTCATCAAATTATTTCCACGACAGCAACGAAAAAAAAAAATTAGAAGTAAATTGTAATTTTTCAAGCATTAAATTCTCGTCCATCTGTTTACATTGGGTGAGGTGCATAGAACCGACGGAATATTCCGCGGAACATATTCCGCGGAAGAAAATTCCGCGGAAGAAAGTTCCGCGGAAGAATCTTCCGCGGAAGTTTATTCCGCGGAATATATTCCGCGGTATTATTCCGCGGAATTTTCTTCCGCCAATATTTTTTTTAAAAAAATGTTCCGGGGAAGAAAATTCCGCGGAATAATCTTCCACGGAAGTTTATTCCGCTACAATTTTTTAAAAAAATTTCTACCGCGGAATTTCTTCCGCGGAATTTTCTACCGCGGAATTTTCTACCGCGGAATTTTCTTCCGCGGAATTTTCTTCCGCGGAATTTTCTTCCACGGAATTTTCTTCCGCGGAATTTTCTACCGCGGAATTTTCTTCCGCGGAATTTTCTTCCGCGTAAGTAAAAATTTTTTAAAAAATAATAAAGATAATTTTTAATTAAATTAATGAAAAAATAAAGTTGATCCCAAAAATCTATTACAATACTTTTATTAAATTTATTTATTTTTTTCTAACAAAACATTAAGTTTCGTGACTTGTCAAAAATAATTAATGTGCTAAATGATGGTTAAAAGCTAAATTTTAAAAATAATTCGTCTGACTAGCATAAATATAAAAAAAGTAAAGTTTTGTTTAAAAAAAATAAATAATAACGTCAAGTACAGACTATCAATATTTAGATTTTCATTTCTTATTTTGACTTTATATTTTTTCTTTCTTTTTTTTCTCTTTCTTTCTAATTATTATTTTTATTTATTTTGTTTAAATAAAAACATTTAAAATTCATTTCCGCTTACTATTTAAGTTTTGAGCCGAAATGTTTCATTATTTTATAAAAATATCCAAAGTATTCTAAAATTTTCATATAATTAAACCTTTAAAAATTAGTCCATTTTTTTTGAAAATTTGATCGTCGTTATTACGCTCTGAGGGAGGAAGAGGATTCTTAGAATTTGCAACCGTCGATAGATAACAATTTTAACGTTTAAGCGTTATGAAACAACAATTAATTTATAGTCTATTGAAATAAAGTATTAGCCGATAGCTGTATCATCAAAAAAAGTGTTGAAATCCAAGTCTGGAAAATTCAAACGATTCCTGAAACGATTCCAGAATACTTAAATAGTTTTGTATTGTATTCTATTGCACCATATTGCACAAAAATGGCATGATTCGGAACCTTTGGAACCTTATGGAATACTTTTATAAATTTTGCATGAAATTTTTAAACTTCAAAAGTATGATTCTGAAATCATTTCCATATGAAACTAAATACATTTCATACAATTTTAGAATATTTTGGATATTTTTATAAAATAATGAAACATTCCGGCTCAAAACTTAAATAGGAGGCGAAAATGAATTTTAAATGATTTTATTTGAAAATCTAAATATTGATAGTCTGTACTTGATGTTATTATTTATTTTTTTTAAACAAAACTTTACTTTTTTTATATTTATGCTAGTCAGACGAATTATTTTTAAAATTTAGCTTTTAACCATCATTTAGCACATTAATTATTTTTGACAAGTCACGAAACTTAATGTTTTGTTAGAAAAAAATAAATAAATTTAATAAAAGTATTGTAATAGATTTTTGGGATCAACTTTATTTTTTCATTAATTTAATTAAAAATTATCTTTATTATTTTTTAAAAAATTTTTACTTACGCGGAAGAAAATTCCGCGGAAGAAAATTCCGCGGTAGAAAATTCCGCGGAAGAAAATTCCGTGGAAGAAAATTCCGCGGAAGAAAATTCCGCGGAAGAAAATTCCGCGGTAGAAAATTCCGCGGTAGAAAATTCCGCGGTAGAAAATTCCGCGGAAGAAATTCCGCGGTAGAAATTTTTTTAAAAAATTGTAGCGGAATAAACTTCCGTGGAAGATTATTCCGCGGAATTTTCTTCCCCGGAACATTTTTTTAAAAAAAAATATTGGCGGAAGAAAATTCCGCGGAATAATACCGCGGAATATATTCCGCGGAATAAACTTCCGCGGAAGATTCTTCCGCGGAACTTTCTTCCGCGGAATTTTCTTCCGCGGAATATGTTCCGCGGAATATTCCGTCGGTTCTATGCTCCTACGCCGTTTACATTAATTTTTTTTGTAAACTGTTCACTTAATGCAACAACAATAAATCACTGAGATAATGAACGTGACGTGATATTTTGTTAAAACGTTCCTTTTCACACTTTTTTGTTTGTTTTATCGAGAAAAATGTTCATGAAAATTTAATGAGGATTTAAAGAGCTACTTGTTGATATTCTTAAATTTTGAAACTGTTCAAAGGGGTAGTTCGTAAAACTAGTAATGCTTAAGTAGGAGGGGGTACAAGATTTTGTTATGCTTTATATAAATTTTTTAAATCTCGATACAAAATTTGTTACGACCAGGGGTCAAAAATAATCAATTTGTGCGTTAAGAATTTCACGAACGACCCCAAAGGTGCTTTAAATTAAATTTTCGAAAATAAAAATAGTTCAAAATGCCGCTAAACTTCAATTTTAAAAATAATTTATATGAGACTCGAACCTATGGTCGATTTGCTAATAAACATAAATTTGTCTTTAAGACATGATTCTTTTATTTTATTAGGTTTTTTCGTTAGATTTTATGAGCAAAAATTTAAAAAAAAAATAAGGACTTACTTTACGTATTCATAAGTTATCAACAATCCTCAATTTAATTCGAAAAAGCAACAATTTATTCTCTAGCAGGTGCATAAATTCCCTCATCAATCAGTAACAATATACAGTCTCAAAAAAACCATATTTATTGCCATCAATCAAGACTGTTTATTGTCATCATGTACAGTAAATTTGATGTCCTTCACACTCACCAAAAATCTCCTCAATATTTCACAGAAATGATACCATCCAAAACATAGAGACGGAAACGATAAAATTTATGAAATCGTAACACGTATCGTTCTTTCAATATCCTACAGACGAAATAAAACATTCATATCACTGCCAATAAATTTATTGTCGTCATTATTGTTACCGTATACATTTATGATAGAAATTGTTACAATTTTGTGTGCCTTTTAAAAATCTAGAAAGAACAATTTTTGTTTATTTTTTATCAGCTTCATGGATTTTTTTTATTATTTATGGTCTTAAAATGTGAATGTTTAGAATGGAAAAAAGTCAAAACCAGAGGATGTAATCCAGCCAAGACAGAAAGGAACAAAAAGTAATTCTTGAGTATATTTACTCAAAATGTGACCAAAATAAAGCTTCAGCCTTTCAATTTTGTTTACTTTTTCATACAATTGCGTTAAAAATAAACCCAACTTATTTTTCCTAAAGCAATTTTTTTAAGCTTTTGCTTCCTACATTCTCATCACCAAACTTTTCATCAAATTTTATGTGCCATATGTGTAAACAATAGCTTTCAATAAATACCATTTGCTCAAAGCTTTTTCTGCTAAAAATAAGAATTGTAGGAACTCTTTTATATGACAAATATTTAAATTAAAATTACTGGGGGTCCTTGGTTTGAATATTTTTGATTTTAATGGTAAAATTTTCGCTTTAAAAATTTTAAATTTTTTATTTCAACGGAAATTTTATTTGCAAAAATAGACAATTAAATTTACATAAAATCTTTTTAGGTAATTCAAATAATTCAAATAATTATTCAAATTGAGAACTCCCTGCATGTTAATATTGTTGAAACAAATAAATAAAGCCTGATAACATCTCCAAGCAAATAAATGCTCATAAACAAAACAATTGTAAAATATGCTCAAATGCTCACGAATTGTTTTGTTTTTGAAAGCCTTTTTGTAAAGCTCATAAAGTGATTTCTCGAGGAAATTTTCGCTGAAATTTCAATAAAATGTTTTTCGAATATATATATATAAAAAAAAAAAAATATTAAATTTTGACATAAAATCATCTCTTTTGTGCTGCACACATATTGAGTTTCATGATTCCCACAAAAACCGAACTGAATATTTTGCATTTCCTTTGGCATATGTCATTTCAGGTTTGAATATTTCCTGTCAGACAGAAACAAATTGTTGCATTTGAGGTTTAATTTTAATGAATTTTTGGAAAATTATTGATGTTTATTAAAATGTTTATTGTAGTATCAAAGGATGATGATGCATGCCTTTGGAATTTTGTTGAACTTTTATAAAGAGTGTAGCTAGAAATTTTTGAAAATAGAATTAAAAATTTATTTTTATAAAATAAAATTCAAATTCTTTTGTTATTCGGATCGAATCCTAAAAATATCCATTTTAATTAAAATAAATAACTATCAAATTCAAACAAGAACCAAATTATCATATCTTTCTATACTCAACAGCATTCAACCTATGACAATAATTACCAAGAATAACTTAATTTCAAGTTCCATATTGAAATATGCCTGCAAGTCAAACAGAGATAATAAATCACTTAAATCCACCTGGAATAATTTATTGTGGAGAAGACATAACAAATCATTCACAAAGTCAACGATTGTTTGTTAATTCTCAATGTTCTCCGGAACAAAAACATGAACTAATTAAATTACTAATAGAAACTAGTTTAGTTTAGCTTTAAATTATCTACGCTTTGATGGTTACTTTCTGTTGCAAATTTTATTGTTTAATGAAACTAAAGCTTGAAATGGAGAAATGTTAATTTATAAAGTATGGAAGTGCTTTTTAGAGTTGAGGATGGGATGGAGAGCATTTATAGTTTATTTTTTAAGCCAGGGAATGAGTGAAGGTATGATTTAGATATGTTCCTAAAAGTACCTAGGTCTTTCCAAAATTTGGCGCCAAAATAAATCATTTAATTTTTGAAGGAGTCGTTCACTTATGACGTTCAATTTTTAGTGGAGAAAACAGTCTAAAAATCCATGATTTTGATTTAAAAAAAAAACTAAGTCTTAGTTAGGGTCATCTGCGAGTATTTACAACGGACAGTCTCGTATTTTCTTAGCAGTCCCGTATTTTTTTAGCTGTCCCGTATAAAATTTTTGAAATTTGTTCCTGGTTCCATATTTTTTTCCTTGAAAATTATGCCCCGTATTTAACCAAATTTTGTAAATGTCCCGTAATAACCCAAAAGCTAGATGGCCAGCCTAGTTTTAGTTCGTAAACTTGCCAACATACATACCATCCAATCAAACTAAGTTTAAAAGCTCAATTCACTTAAAATTGAGTGAAATATAGGGTTTTCAATCCCGGGATCCCGAATCCCGGGATACCGGGATCCCGCTGTTTTTTCAGTAACCTAATCCCGGGTTTGAAAACAGTCTCAATCCCGGGATTACGGGATTGAAAATTTCCTTAAATTTACAAAAATTAACGATGAAAAAAAAAAAATTAAATTTTTTATCATTTTTCCCCATTTTTCTAATCTTTATGGTGTTTTTAACCGTTTTTATATTTTTTATCTACTTTTGATTTTAAAAAACAAACAAATTTGAATACATTTTGGTTTTTTTTATCTTTTTTGTTATCGTATTCTAAGCCACGCCTCTTTTTCATACGAATTTTGGAAATAAGTACAGGTCAAATTTCAATATAAGTTTATTTGTCTACATTTAGAGAAAATCTCAGTAAAACTTTTCATTTTTTGTTTACACCGCTACTTAAACATACATGTTATGTGAATAATTAAAATTTCTGATTTGACTTTAACTATTAAAAAATTAGTTTTGAATGCAATTTTCTCAATAGAAGTAAAAAATACTTATATTTCAAACATGCAACTTAAAAGAGTTGACTTTGAAACAAAAAATGTGAATATTTTCATTAAAAACTGATGAAATTTAACTGCTGATAGGGTCCTTTTATTAATGTTTTGGATGGATGGATACTTTCAATTGTAAAATTAAAGAAGATTTGAAGCATAAAACCACTTAAAATAATACTCAAACAAATTTCATGGCAAACTCTTTTAACTTTCATACAAAATTTTGGAGCCAATCGAAATTTGATCTAAACTTTATTTTGAGAAAAAAAAAATATTTTTAGGTATTCAAAACTTGAATTGTATGAAAATTTGTTGTTAAGATTTTAAATTCTTAGAAATTAAAATTTTTTTAGAAGCAAAAGCTAATACTTAAAATTTCTAGATACTACATAGATAAAACTAATAGTTTTGTTTAGAAAAACCCATTAGTATTAAAACAATGCTTTTTCATACACTAAAAAATTAATTTTTACTCATTTTTTTCTTTTGAAATTCAATCCCGGGATCCCGGGGGATCCCGGGTTCAGAATTTTTGAATACCGTAATCCCGGGATTGAAATTTTGGTCCGGGATTGAAAACCCTAGTGAAATACAACCAATGTTGAATGCTTGAATACAAAAGCATTGAAAATGCTATCATCGTCTCTCATATTTCTGTGAACATATCACATCAACTTCCCTCCGGACTGTATACATTTCAGGCGTGTTTCAACATAAATTCTCAGTAAATTTCATACATTGAGCAGAAAATTTAATTTGAGTGCAAATTCCTGAAGCTAAAATCGTTTTTTGAATGCTTAATTTTGAACTTATTTTTCTTTTTATCTCTTCCAGATATTTTTGTATGGAGCTATGGGCTGAAAAGGAACATAAAGATTACTATTCACTCGTCCTTATGTCACTTCAATTCATCATTCCATTAGCTGTGCTTATCTTCACGTACACTCGAATAGCTGTTGTGGTTTGGGGTAAGTGATTTTTTTCTATGAAATTATTTACTTATTTTCTTAAGACGGCATTAGCAGTAAGCAATAGAAGACGGAATTTAAGCTGGGTATTAATTTTTCGTAGAAATTTTGATTTTTTTGTTCTGCGGAGTTTGCGGAATTTTCATGCTTTGAGGTTTTACTAAGACTTGAACCTCAATTTTTTCAACTAAATCCTCCAGCTTTCCTCAAAATTCCTTCACAAATAAATTTTATCACAATTTAAATGACATTGACTTAAAATTTAAATTCCAACTGAACTCACAAGTCTCTGAAGTCATCCTTCCAAATAAGCCTATTAAATTCTCAACATTTTATTTCTTCTTCCATCTCATTAACTTAAAACCAAGACGAAAAGCTTCGAGAAAATTGACACATGCTGTTTACAGCTTTTCCATGCGACATTGATTGAATTTTCAGTTGATAGACTTTAATCCAATAAGATCGCAACTTGTGGTCAGAAAAAAATATCCAAAAAAGCTTATTTTAAAGTTTTTTCAAAAGCTCTTTAAAGCTGAGGAAGAAAAACAGATTAGCTGCTAATTTTATTACTGAGTTACAGCAAGAAATTATTTTTTGGACAAATTTTCATTTTTTTCTCACATAATCAGATTTACGTGACTGAAATTTTTATCATCGGAAATTACAATAATTTTTCACAGCTGGCTTTATTGTTTTGACTAGGCTGGCACCATGAATATGTAATTGATTTTTATTAGATAAAAAATGACCTTTAAGCTACGCAAATCGATAAATTCTTATCAATATTGACATAAAGATTAGTCTCAGTCATCAAGAACATTTTGATGTTATTTATATCCAAAACATATTCATAAAATGTCTACAAAATAATCAGAACATGTTCTATTTCCATTATTCTATGCATAACTTAGAAGCAGATACAACA
Source organism: Chironomus striatipennis (assembly GCA_026123125.1). NCBI lineage: Eukaryota > Metazoa > Arthropoda > Insecta > Diptera > Chironomidae > Chironomus > Chironomus striatipennis. Next base: position 12,747,199 of record CM047394.1, on the reverse strand, counting down.
ACAACGAAGATGATAATGGAATGAAATTAAATCAATAGAATTGTATTTCAAGGGCACTTCCAAAGATGAGAGTGCCAACATTAAAGTGTTGATAATGAGAATGATAATTAATGTAATTAAATAGAAGATGTAATGATAATGAGGAGCTGTTGGATGATAATGATGAGATATTTTTAGAAATTTAGTAGTAGTGTAATAATTAGAAGATGTGGTTATATATGGACAGGAAATTGATGATAATTAAATCAGGTACTTTTCTTGAATTAACAACTCATGCGGACATATCTGATTAACTTGTGAGGGATATAAAAAAATAAATCTACCAATTTGAATTAAATTTGAAGTTTTAATGAAGTTTTAAAGAAAATATTCTTTTTTTTATTTACAGAGCGACCAAAATCTTATACTGACATGGTAGCGATCTGATGTCACCTCTATAGTGTTATATTTACACTTTCATGGCTGCCATATGGTGCGTGGCAGTATCATGTTGCCTTGATGTTACCATGATCCACACACAGCCTTGCAAGTGTATTTATTACACTATAAAAGTGACATCAGGTCTCCATTACGTCAACGTAAGATTTTTGTCGCTCGGGTTAAATCAATTTTCCTTCTTGATGCCGAAATTTAAATATTATTTAAAAACTGTAAATTTTATTTTTATCCAAGTTTTCACTAATGATCAATTTATTTATATATTTTTTAAATTTAAAACAAAGTTTCAATTACATTTCATCCCCTGGTCTTTAAAATTAAAAATAATTTCAACTTCATTTATAATTTTCTCAGAATTTTTGATAAAAATAGAACAAAAATTTTCTCATCAATGAACATCTCATTTATTTTAAAGACATTGTTATCTTGTGACATTGTGCCAAACACAACTTTCTTCTTAGCCATAAATCAAAAAGTCAATAAACAAGAAAAGTTGAACAAGAAAAAAAAAATATTACTTCCGTTGTCACAAAGCGGCTATAAATAAAGGCTAAAATATTCAAAAATATCATGATGATCTTTATGAAGTGGGGGGTGAGAATGGCACAGTTATTTTGTATACTGGCGTGTAGTCAGACAACGAATATGCAAACATGGGATAAGAAGTGCTTTTTTCAGTATTCTTTTTGAGATATTTTTAATTTGTTTGGTATTTTGAGGATGCGTTCAGAAATTTTGAAATTTGTTCAAAAATTTCTTGATTTTTCGTACAATAACCCATCCATCCTTCAAAGCTATATATAATTTAAAAAATATTTCATATTTTAATTCAGTCCAAAACCCTTGCTCCCTTCCGTACTCAGATAAATTTATAATCAATACAAGCTACCTCCTACATCCCTTTAACTAACTCTAAAACTCTCAATATCCATCAAAAGCATACCCAAAAGTAAAAGCTTTCAATAAATTTAAGAAAATCATCCCATCCAGTTAATGAAGAAGAAAGCTGTCAATAAGAAGGTCAAAAAAGGAATTTATTGTTTCAAGATGAAAAATTTTCTCATTATTAAAAATAAGATGAGGGTGCTTGATGTCATGAAAAAAAAATATACATTACATTCAAGAGAGCTTGAAGAAATGTTTGTAAATAGATGAGGTCAGGGGCGTAGCCAGGGGGGGAGGGGGGGGGGGTTTAGGGGTCAAAATCCCCTTATTTTCGTGAAGTTTATACTAGATAGTATTGAATTTTTTAGATCCGAACCAAAAAAAAAAACAAACCTCGAAAAGTAGTAAAAACCCTCAAAAAAGCCCTCCTCAAAAAAATTCCTGGCTACGCCCCTGGATGAGGTAGATGACGGATGAAATTTTTACAGCAAAAAAGAAAGTAATTGAAATGATGATGGAAGAATGTGAATAAAGACAATAAAAGCACTCATTAATATTATGTTTGCCGAGTTGATTCTAAGAAATTCAATTCTTTTCAATTGATTCTTGAGGGGAATGTTTTTAAGTAAGATTCTACATAGAGTTATTTTATAAATGTTCTTGGAAGTGATTATCGAAAAATACCTAAAATATTTTTCTTGAAGAAGAATCTTGAGGTGAATATTTTAGTGACTGTTAAACGGATCTTGAAGATTCAAGATTATTAATTTGAAGTGGTCTTTAAAATTTTTTGAACTTTTGAATTAAAAAAAAAACTTTAAATTTTGAAATTTTGAGCAACTTTAATGAAAAAAAATTTCAAAACTAATTTCATTTAAAAGTTTTTCCTCCAATGAGGGTCCGGACCCCCTTTAATCCCCTTAAGGAGGACTTTTTAAGGAGGACTTTTTTAGGAGTGACTGGTCACTTCCTCTCTGTTGCCATTTTTCATACAAATTTGATAACTTTTTGGTATGAAATTTGTGTATAAAGTAAAAATGACTTGAAATTTGGTACATAGATCTAATATATGATCCTTAATAGTTAAGTAAGGTGGGATCATATGGGGGGACCGGAGGTCTCGGGGGCCAAAAAATTTATTTCTAAAATTTTTCAAAGAGTTCAGTGGTAGTTTATAATTTCTTACAAAATATTCAAAAAAAAATTGTTTTCTGTCTTGCGATACAATTAATGGCAATTAATCTTCTTCATTCATTCCACAAAATCCTCAATTTCAACTCTTCAACTCGTGCAAAACTTAAAACCAAAAATTTTTAATTATTTTAATGACAAAAATCAAATTTCACTTCAACTTTTTAATTAAATTTTTAATCCTTCACTAAAATAATTTATATCTCAGCTTCTTCTTCTGAAAAAAATAATTCTATAATGATTTTAAGTTTTCTCGTGTAATCCACCAAATCTTCCTTGCTTCTTCTACAAATCATGTTAGCAAGACAGTCAAGATGTCTTAAGATAAAAATAGAGTCACGTGTCTGAAAGGAGCTTGTTCTTCGTTTTTTTTTCTGGAAATATTTTGTGCCTAAAGGCGATGAAATGTTTTTATAGGCGTAGAATTGATGCAATTTTGAAGAATCTTGGAATTAATTTGAATATTTTTAAAGCTTCATTTTGTTTGGGATTTTTCATTCAAGTTTGAATATTTTAAGGATTTTTACGATGGTCATGGGAATTTACATATTTTTAACATTCTACTGCTAATTCTAATGCCATAATTATTTATTTTTTTGACATAACAATAAAATTTGAATTTTAAACCCAAAGTTACCAACTCTGTCAAAAAAAATCTCTTTAAAAAACTAATTAAAATTTTTTTTCAATCCCTTTTTAAATTCTAGGTAAGAAGCCACCTGGTGAGGCTGAAAACCTCAGAGATCTAAGAATGGCGAGGTCAAAACGAAAGGTGAGTGTTTTATACAACATCAAATAATTAACCTTTATTTTATCCCAAAACCTTCAACGTCTTAAAAATCTTTAAACAAATTTTAAAATTTCACCAAAAAATTATTTTCTCGTTTAATGACTTGCTACATAAGTTTCAGGAGAAAGTAAGAAGAAATAAAAAATATTTCTTCAAGACATAAAAAAATGTGAGAAAATAGAAAAGACCAAAAAACTTTTTCTTTCCAATCGAAAGCTTTTTCTGAAAAGCTCTATTGTGTTTGTTTTGTGGTGCAGAATAATTGGGTCCAGCAAATTTTTTTTGTCAATAAAGAAACAATGTGCGATTATATTTGTTGAAGAGAAATAAAAGTTTAAGAGCAAACAGGACAGAAGTTATTGGAGAATGTTTAAAGAATTGCATTTTTGACATTCTTTTGGGTTGTTTGATGGTACATTTTGGGGTTTATTGCTTGGAAGTTGAAGGATCGAAAAAAGGAAATAGACAATGATTTTATAAACATGACTTAATGTTGAAGAGATAAAATTCTATTGAATTTAAAGGTTAGGCTAGTTTTTATTCTAATGACATTTTACCCCATTAAAATTAGTGAAAATTATATTTATAAGCGGCAAATGACTTAATTTTCGAGACACTAAAATACTTGACAGGCTGAAATATTCATATTTGCTTCAAAAATGTTTTAAATTAGAATCGCTATTTTCAAGGTTCTAAGGTTGGCGTATTTACTTAAACAAAATCTTTAAAATTATATGTATTCCATAAGAATGTTCCATGGACGGTCCCTATGTACCGTCCATGTACCGTCCTAAGGAACATATTGTCCTATGGAAATGGAAGATAAAAGGACGATCGCGTTTTCCATTGATGTAATACATCAAAGTAATACATATGTACTACTGATGTAATACTTTGATGGAATACGTATGGAACATAAAAAATGAAAAAAAAAATCCACGTGTTCTTTTGTTCTATTTCTATTTTTTATATATTACATTGCTAATGTATTGGTGTTTATTAGATTAACCAGCACTAATACTTGTAAAAATATTCAAAAACAACTTAATTTTGTTAAGTTGCATAGTGATGCAATCAAAAGACTTCATCACGCATTTTAAAAACATAATTAAATGTTTTAAGTCTTTGGAAAATTTCAATTCCAGATATAAAAGTGATTTCTGCATACTCTTGTGAAGTATATGATCAACATTTTTTGAGACTTGAACTTATGCGCGTTGAAGTATTTCCTTCAATGGAACATTTTTGGTACTTTCATGTAAAGTAATTTTTTGTATGAAAAATTTGATAGTACATTGGATCTTCCATTGATGGAAAAGGAAAACCAATGGAACATTTTGGTTGCATGGGACTCCAAATCATATTTCACAACAGTCCACTAAGCACATCAAATACTAAGTCAAAGAAATTCAGTAGCCTTATCAAATTTCCATCCTATTAATCAAATCCCATAAATCCCACAACTTCCTTAGTCCCACAGACAGAAAAAAACAAATTTCCATATTTTACAATCAATATAATCTGAGTAGGCTTGCGTAGATTTCATTTCAATCACTATTTATAGCTATGATAAAATTTTATTAATATTACTTTATCGGATACCAAAAAAAAAACTTTGCGTCACGATAAAAAAAGCTAAAATCTGCCAAAAATGATAAATATTTTCTACGATATAAAGCCATAAAAATTGACACAGCTATGTAAACAGCATGTTATGGATATTGATACAATCTATGTCACATGAAGTTCATCATCTTGAGCGTCAGAAGGATAGAGTAACAATTTTTCATGCTAGGATGATGAATTTTTATGCTATTGATAGATTCTCTTTTGAAAAGATTCAATAATTGAATGCAGTAAGTAGAAGAACTGCCTATACAGAAGCCATCATTGGCAGTAACAGGAAAACTTTTTCCATTAAAAAAAAATCTTTTCCTCATAGACAAATTTTGAATAGAATAAAAACCACAAATTCAGCTTAAATATCAATAAGCTTATGTGTTATGCTGTGGTCTGTGAATCTTTCAACCAACTTGATTTCTTAACATTTTTTTTCTAATTTATGAGTTAGTTAACTTAAGTGATTTTACTTTGGATGAATAAAAGTGATTTTAAGCGATATTTTATTGCTGAAATCGTGAGTAATAAATCGCTTTGGATGGTTTCTTAATTGAATGGGTTGTTTATTAGCTTATGGATACCGATTTGTATGCTCATTGGCTTTTTCTATGCTTCATTTGTGCCACGTTTTTTGCTCACTTCGGACTTTTTGTGTTTACATTCTGATATGAATTGAGAAGGTTTTTTGCTGAAAATTTCATTTAGCAAATATTTTGTCTTTGTAGGAATCACATACTTTCATTTAGCTGAATCTGTTCGATATAGAATCATGAATACAAAATCTTATATAAGGGGTCGTTCACAGGGGCGAAGCCAGGGGGGGTTAAACCCCCCTCGCCCTATTTTCGCGAAGTTTATGCTAGATATTATTGAATTTTTCAGATCCGAACCAAACAAAAACGTCGAAAAGTAGCAACCCCCCCCCCCTCTCAAAAAAATTCCTGGCTACGCCCCTGGTCGTTAAGATTTCCATTTTTTTTTGGGGTGGGGAGATGGTTTGAGGCTGTGTGACAGTTTTAAACTATAAAATTTTTTGCATGAAGATTTTGTGACAGAGGGTTGGAGGGGGGTCTAAAAATCCAAGATTTTGTTGGACGTGATAAGTGAACAGTCAACCCCTAATTATAATTTGAATATCAAATTAGTTTAAATCATTTGCATTAAAATTTCGATTTGTGATATTGGTAGGATTCGAACTCATGGTTTAGCAGAAGGCATTTAATTTCTGTAGTTTAGGATTTGAACTTCTTCCTTATTTTTTAACTAAAATTCTTTGCAAATACTCTTCATTACATAATTTTTTACTAACTAATTTAAATAATTAAGCAGTAAGCATAAAAAGCATCAAAAATCACAAAACCTAATGATATTTCAAAACATAATAAATTAAAGTAATTTGTACATTTAAATTGTACCCATAACACACATTTATTTATAATGTTTGACCTATCCTATCCCATTGTCTGCTAATTTTCAACTTTATCAAGAGTAAGAAGACAATAAAAACTAAATGACTAGGCAAAAAATAACAATTAAAAAACTTTTATTTATTTTATTTTGTTATAAAAGTTCACGCTCAATAGAAGCAAATAAAAATAAACTAATTCAAATTAAAACAAAATAAACATTTTTTATCTTTATCATTTATTGTTGCTGTTGTGTAACAATTTTCTGTGCTTTTTTGACCCTTTTGGTTTTGGTGCCGGGATGCACATTACCCGAAATTTATATAGTTTTTGTTGGTATAGTGATAAATGTGTTAGATTTGATCAATGAATTTTCAAAGCTAGTTTCTTAGAAACATTTTAATCATCACCAAAAGTTATTCCTTGATCAGAAAATTTAATGAATTTTTGTAAAATTACGAGCTATCAAACCCAAATCCCTATCCCGAAAGGCACAAGTCGGATAATCGAGATGAAATCCGGCACCAAGCCGGAATGAAGCCAGCAACACTTCGGCTTAAATTGTATGCCAGCTTGGTGCTGACTTCACTCCGGTTTGGTGGCGGATTTAATCTCGATTATCCGATCTGTGCCTTTCGGGTATAGTATAAGTCAATAGACTAGGCAACATATCATTATTCAATCTACTGTAATATGCCACTCGGGTCACATACTTCTACATCTTTCCTCTAATCTCACTCTCGACGAAATAAATATCACCGAAAAAAAAAAACAATGGGACAGTTTTTAACATAAAATTTGCATAATACGACACAAATCAAGTCATTCATCATCATTATTATCATGTTGTGAACAGTAGCTTGCCATGCTATGCCAAAATAAATGAATAAAAAAACTTTTTTTCATATTCGAGAAGATTAGGCAGGAAAAATCATGTGACAGTGGATGTTAAGTGAATTAGACTTACTGTGCGAATTGAATATGCTTCCGACAGAAAGTCAAAATGAAATATGAGATAAGTGATGAGAGAGACTGTGTGGCAAGGCTTTTTTTTCTCACTTTTGCTAGGGAATTAGTGAAATGGTAAAATGTTTGTTTTTCTGTGGATGTTCATGTTCATTATTTTACAGTCTGATGACTTTTAAATGCTCATATTTAATACTCGACTGTTGTTGTAATTAAGCAGTTATGGAAGTTAATAAAAATTATAATTTTAGTTATTATGGCATTCAGTTATGACAATTAGAGTGTGGATTGGTATGTTGAGGGACTGATTAGAGGTTATGAGAAGTAATTATGCTGGATAGCATGAATGCTTATAAATGTAATTTGAATTTGAAGGATTTTTGAGTCAGTTGAGGATGGATGAAGATTTTTTCTTAAATTTTTATGTCAGGAATCGAACTAATATCTGCTAATTAAAGCTTATTGTAAATTTTGCACCCAAGCTACCGTTCATTATTCTACCAACTTTCTTGGCACATTCTTATCAACTTTGGGCTCAAAAATGACCTTAATTCATAAATTCCACAGATTTGTCAATTTTTCAACCATTTTCCAACTCATTACCTGTTCCTAATCATCAACTTTCATCCATCATCTCATATCCAATTTTATGGATCTTTAACTAACCACCAAAGTCATTAATCTATTATAAAACACAATAAACCTACAAACTACATAACAAAGACCAGACATGTGGATGAAAAGAAATGATTTAATGTCTTTAAGATTGACAAACACGATAAGACAATGATGATGAGCAGCTTTAGGCTTCCACATTAAATTCATTGACTGCCAAAATAAATCCAGCAATTAAAAAAACTTTTTTTTGCGTGCCAAAACCATCAATGGATGTTCACACTTGCTTCCATTTTTACCACACTTTGAGTGCTCATGAATTTTATATTTGATGATAATTTTTCCAAGACGATTAAAGTTATCACGATATTCGGTCGAAAGCTTAGCATTTTTTGGAATGTGGTCACGCGGCACAAATCGATCGATAACTGTCGGAAAATCTGAAATTTTGTAGCCATCATTACATCGCCTCTTTTGCTTTTCGCTTATGTTCTCCTTGGGCTATAAATAGGAGGAATTTATTAGTTTATTAAAATTTTATTGAGGCATAATTTTTGAGGATTATTAGATTTGGATGTACTAATGGAATTCAGATGTTGAAATAAAAAATAATATTTGGATGGAATTTCCTTTTATGACGTCACATTCAACATATTGTAGTCATCAGTATTAAAAAAAATATTCAAAGTGTCAAATTTCTTTCCATACATACCCGATCAAATTTCTCCCACGTCATCGATTTTGTTCTGCATAAATTTTTATCATCTTGACATCTGCCCGTTATCACAGTCATTGATTTAATATTCTCAACATTTTTGTCCTTGTCGTCGCGGCATTTTGACTCAATTGGACGTGAATCATTGCTGGATTTAAGTTGCCGATTAATTGAAATTTCCTGAGAATTGTTGTCGATGCTTTTTCGATTAAATAAAAAGTTCCATAAATTTTCATTTTGTCGTGGATCACGAAAATCTCGCTTGTATACTGACGAGTTGTTCATGATTTAAAAATATTGAGGACTTGGACGATAGAAATTGAGAGAATTCACGATTTAATTTAGACTGAAAAATTAATTCAATTTATTTTATTGTTTGTCTCGATAGAAAATAAAATAAATAAGCATACTGAGATTTTTTTTGGGCATAAAAAATTGTTTGTTGTGATTTTGAAATTTAATTCTTTTGAAATTCACGAAAATTTTTAGAAATTTAAACATTTTTCAATTGAAATTATCCACAAACAACAACAATCCCACAATACACCTCCACATTTTTCAATCATGCCCTTAAGGACCCAAGGGCATATCTTGAACAAATCCCGACCATGAAAAATTTCAAAAGCTTGAAATTTAAAAAGTTTTGATATTTTTTGAAGTTTAATTAAGCACAATCAAAGTGAAATATTAGAAAGCTTGTAGCAAAAGATGTGCTTCGACTAACTAACGAGAAAAGTAGAAAAGAAGTTTAACATCAAACAGCACACATGAGATTATAAGTATCTGTGAAAAACAACTTTTTTTCGTATCCATGAAAAATGAAAAGAATGCTTTTTTGTGATGTGATATAGATGTTGTTAAGGAAATTAAGTTTGTAGGAGGAATAATAAATTGAATATTTTCATATGAAAAGTATATAAATTGAAAAAATTTTATTATCAAAATGGTCATGATCAAAAGGATTTTTCTAGGACTGATCTCCTATTTTTGGAAAATTTTCTTTAAGATGCTTCGATTAGTTTTCGATTAGAAATATCAAAAAATTCTTAAAAATTTGCAAAAATACATACCAGAAATTTTCTGGCTTCATTTCTAGAGTACGAACATCCTTACCTTTAATTGAAAGCCTTAACTCAATTTTTCTAATTTTTTTGAAAACCAAACTTTAAAGTTTTTCGTAAATAATTTTAATGGAATCAAAAAAAACTTATTTTTTTTTTTTCAAAACACCTACAAAAGCTCTTAATATATCCCACAAAAACAAATTGATATGTTCACATATAGTTCTAGTAATTCAATTCAAAGATTCCCTCCTGACAAATTTATCTCAGCAAGTGAGCTTTGAGGTAAACAACAAATATACATTTCAGAAAATTTGTATGTATTTATGATGTTCATCTGTTATCACGTACCCCATGTAGCTTTTATGATTTTTAATAAAGCTTCATGTTCATGAAAATTTTCAGTAGCATTCTCATACTTATTAATGGAGTGAATATAATTTGGATGAGAAGACGTGAGAATTTTTTTGTCAGGCTTTAAAATTTTTATCGATTTTTGTTGCTCTTAAATTTTCAAGCTTGAATGTTAAAATATTAGCTCAATATGCCTGAAAATATTCTCAAGAATAAATCACGTACATGTTGAAGTCATTTGAGAATTCCACGTGTATGTAAAAATGAAATTTCACAGAATTGGATTTCATAAATGAAAGTAAACCGAATGGTAAATGATATGAGAATATTGAAATTGATTTGGGATTTGGGTTATGAATGAAGCACTTGAGATTGTTGCTATAAATAAAATTTGTAATTTTCATGAGATTAAACGAGTACTGACATGTGTTAATTGTTGAGAGTTTAAGAATCAATTTTATTTGTAGATTTTTCATATTTTAATTATATAATTCAAACTTAAGTTAGAAGTATAATCTAGATTATCAACAAAACCACCTGACTACCAGTCTGTCCACAAGTTCAAACATGAAATTATATTCTTCAATAAGACGTCCAAAAAATTTTTATTGTCTCTTTTTAGCGACTCTCTTTGGATATAAACATGCGTTAAAAATAAAAATTCACCACGTGATTAAGCCTTCAAGACCCTTCCAATATCTTTAACCATAAATCACGTGTAAAAGTATACAACATCATCATTAAGTTATCTGACCACTCTTGAAAGTGAGAATTGATTATTTGCAATAAGCTAAACTGCTTGTCAAGTTCAATTTTCATGACCTCCAAGGTCTGCAAGGAAAGAGATTGCCAAAAATCATTATGTAGACACAAATTAATTATGAATTGGCAATGAATCAAAATGTTTGATTTTGATGTATCATCTGTTCAGTAGACCCGGTCAGCAGAATATTTTTGCAGATGTCATTTAGCATTTGTTGTAAATTTATTTTAATTTGCACAACCTTAAAAGATACAAAATTTTAATTTAAATAGATCAAATGCTATAGCATTAATCAAATTAAAGATGAACCCCTAATTATATGCAGCACAAAAAAATCACAAATTAATTTATTCTACACAACAAACTATTCATCCCACCCTCATCATTTCTGCATTTCATACCAGCACCGTAGGTGTTTAATATCAATTTCATCCACGCCAAAAAAAGAAGTAATAATATTCACACTTAATATAAAATGAATATACCTGTTATGTTGTTAATTTCTCGGCAATTATGGATCAAAAATTTATTGCGCAATTAAATTGAAATTGTGCTTGTAATACATCCAATGGCCAAATAATGATACACACGCTGCATCATCAAACGCAAATCAGTCGAGCAATTTAAGCACAGTAAATGAAATTCCCTCTTGTGCGGCTGTTATGAAATTGACGATGGTTGTAATTTTTTTTTTTATTTTTTGGTGAATGTTGTAAATTTTTTTTTGTCATGTCACACAAGGCAGATGATGAATTAGGAGAAGTAAAGTTATGAAAATTGGGAGGATTGCTAGATTTGTACAGAGGCGAAGCTTATGATTTTGTTACGCAAATTTTAGAAGGGGTCATTGAAATATCTGAAAATATTTTTTGGGGGTTTGACCCTTAACAGACCACAAAAAATCTTTAATTTTTCCAAAAAATTTCAAAAATGTTCCAAATTTTTTTAAGGTAGTTCAGTTACCCTACAGCTCATATTTTCTAAAGACATCACTTCCAACTGTACCCCCAATCTCAAATTTTACCTTGAATACAAAAAAGTTTTACACGACATCCAAAGTGCCACAATCTACACTGGAGAGAACTAATTCATAATGTCTGCAACAACATGCTTAAACATTTCCGACATCATTGTGAATAATTTTCGTGTGTACATTGTGGCGACTATACGAGATGATTAGCGAGAAATTTTACATCTTCTTCTTGCATTAACGACAGAAGGTGATTGTTGGGTGGCAATTTGGCAAAGTGTTTAGATTGCATGAAATTTACAGATTGTTGGATATTTGTTTTTGAGGGAAGTGATTCAGCATTATGTTAAGGTAATTTTAGATACTTTATCCATGATGAGCACACAGTAGACTGACGATGATACTTTCAAAATCTTCAATCAATTCAATAAAGTTTATTGATCAATACATTGATTACTTCATGTAATTGCAGAGTTTTTAATGAGTGAATTGTAATGTTGATATTGTTTATGGATGGAAATAATTCAAGGACATTAAATGTTATTGATTATTTTTCTGAGAAATTATGAAGAAGATCTTTTATCTCGTGAGTAATTTTGGTTGCTAGGAGCTGTTAATAATGAAGCTGATAGATTGATAGCTTGAACAGTTTTTGCGTATTAATCATAATGATGTTTTGATATCAGTAATAATGTGGGTTAGTTGTGAGCTCGGGTATTCATGGAAATTTATTGTTGATGCATTTAATTAGTTCCAATCCACAATATTGAGATTGTCTTTAAGAAACTTGAATTTTTTTTCAAACAGAAAATATGTCTTCACAAAACAAACATTGTCCCCAAAAATGCTATAAAAAAAATCAATAAATTTTAATACCCAAATTTAATCCTACAAGCTCTCACACATAAATTTCCCCTCACAACAACTTGCGAAAATGTCAAAAAAATATTTTTAAATCATCATTCAAAACGGAGGCTACTAAGCTAGATTTATGGCAACAAGTTGCTACCATTAGTCCACTACAAAATATTTTGTCTTTAACAATGTCCAACAAAAGCTCCTCAAAATCCGTGTAATCAATCAAAAAGAAATTCTCCAAACACACCCGTTCATAAAATGTTTAAATTTTATTTTCGCGGAATTAAATTTTTAAACAAGTAAATTTGACAAGATGTTGTAATTATATTTATGATAAGGAAGTGATAAATCATTAAAAATACTTTATAAAAAAAACTTTTTAAAAAACCACGTTTTTCGCGTGGACTAAAAAGTAGAAAATAACTTTTTCTTGGATTAAATATAATTTTCTTTAAAAAATTTAATCTTTCAAAATTTTATTGTTGATTCAAATCGCATATATCCTAGTACGACTTAATGTTATCGTATACTTTGACTACCAAAAACGTGGGCGCATTAAAGAAAAAGTATATAATTTGAAGTTTCTAAATTGCATTAAAATTTTTCAAACTATAATCTATTGTAAACATCTGTTCATTGTGAAGTAATGCGCCCACGTTTTTGGTTGTCAAAGTATACGATAACATTAAGTCGTACTAGGATATATGCGATTTGAATCAACAATAAAATTTTGAAAGATTAAATTTTTTAAAGAAAATTATATTTAATCCAAGAAAAAGTTATTTTCTACTTTTTAGTCCACGCGAAAAACGTGGTTTTTTAAAAAGTTTTTTTTATAAAGTATTTATTTTCTACTTTTTAGTGTTATAAAGTTATTTAAAAAAAAAAAATATAACTTTTTATGAGTTTTCAGAGTATCTTGATCTTTTTGTAAAAGGAAAAATTACAGTGAAATTTTTTTGTCACAAAATTCGATAAAATTTTTTCTAGATCTGCTTAAATTACTTATGTTCGGACTTCGTTCGAATATTTTTAAATTTTCACATTTACATTGTCTCATGGATCCAAAGTCTAGAAACGGCGTTCCGTTCGACTATTATATATTGCAGGAGTGTATACTATATATTGCAGTGTCGAACTCCACTTCGCTTCGCTTCGTTCCGTTCGACTATTATAGATTACAGGAGTGTCGAACTCCACTTCGCTTCGCTTCGTTCCGTTCGACTTTTATAGATTACAGGAGTGTCGAACTCCACTTCGCTTCGTTCCGTTCGACTATTATAGATTACAGGAGTGTCGAACTCCACTTCGCTTCGCTTCGTTCCGTTCGACTATCATAGATTACAGGAGTGTCGAACTCCACTTCGCTTCGCTTCGTTCCGTTCGACTATTATAGATTACAGGAATGTCGAACTCCACTTCGCTTCGCTTCGTTTCGTTCGAATTTTATAGATTACAGGAGTGTCGAACTCCACTTCGCTTCGCTTCGTTCCGTTCGACTATTATAGCTTACAGGAGTGTCGAACTCCACTTCGCTTCGCTTCGTTCCGTTCGACTATTATAGATTACAGGAATGTCGAACTCCACTTCGCTTCGCTTCGTTCCGTTCGACTATTATAGCTTACAGGAGTGTCGAACTCCACTTCGCTTCGCTTCGTTCCGTTCGACTATTATAGATTACAGGAATGTCGAACTCCACTTCGCTTCGCTTCGTTCCGTTCGACTTTTATAGATTACAGGAGTGTCGAACTCCACTTCGCTTCGCTTCGTTCCGTTCGACTATTATAGATTACAGGAGTGTCGAACTCCACTTCGCTTCGCTTCGTTCCGTTCGACTTTTATAGATTACAGGAGTGTCGAACTCCACTTCGCTTCGCTTCGTTCCGTTCGACTATTATAGATTACAGGACTGTCGAACTCCACTTCGCTTCGCTTCGTTCCGTTCGACTATTATAGATTACAGGACTGTCGAACTCCACTTCGCTTCGCTTCGTTCCGTTCGACTATTATAGATTACAGGAATGTCGAACTCCACTTCGCTTCGCTTCGTTCCGTTCGACTTTCACAGATTACAGGAGTGTCGAACTCCACTTCGCTACGCTTTGTTCCGTTCAAACCTTTCATTACTATTAAACAAAATTTTCTAATTAAATATGTCCATCAAATGGGATTTAGTTAGCGTACATCGACATAAAATGAGATCCAATAAGCATTCATGATCATAAAATGAGATCCAGTGACCATTTATAATTATAAAATGAGATCCAGTGAGAATTTATGATCATAAAATTAGATCCAGTAAGCGATCATGATGATAAAATAAGATCCAGCAAGCATTCATGAGTCATGACCAATAAATAAGATCAAGTAAGCATTCATGATTATAAAATGAGATCCAGCAAGCATTCATGAGTCATGACCAATAAATGAGATCAAGTAAACATTCATGATTACAAAATGAGATCCAGTGACCATTTATAATCATAAAATGAGATCCAGAGAGAATTTATGATCATAAAATTAGATCCAGTAAGCGATTATGATTATAAAATGAGATTCAGCAAGCATTCATGAGTCATGACCAATAAATAAGATCAAGTAAACATTCATGATCATAAAATGAGATCCAGTGACCATTTATAATCATAAAATGAGATCCAGAGAGAATTTATGATCATAAAATTAGATCCAGTAAGCGATCATGAAGATAAAATAAGATCCAGCAAGCATTCCTGAGTCATGACCAATAAATAAGATCAAGTAAGCATTCTTGATCATAAAATTAGATCCAGTAAGCAATCATGATGATAAAATGAGATCCAGTAACTATTTCATGCACACTAAATATGAATTATGCTATCATAAAATAAGATTCAGTAACTAATTATATCCACTGTTTAAGATTTTGTATCTAATTATGCTAGGTATTAACACTATTAATTAAAAATAATTTTTCTTTTTTAATAAATTAATTATTCAAAAAACTTGCAAAATTTCAGTTTGTTTGCAATATGGAGCGGGGGTCCACTAATTACAAATTTCATCTTTGATGTATTTTTCGTGAATTTTTTGAATAATAAACAATTTTTAATAATGAAGACCCCCTTTGTTTTTTCCGTTTTGACCGTTATTTTAAAATTCAAATTTTTGCTTTGAAGTTCCGTGAAAAAAAATTTTTTAGTGATTAGATTTTATTACAAAACAGTCTTTAAGTAATAAAATTAATAATTTGTAATATTAATTGATACATAATGAATCGTTTAACACTATATTCACCAATTAAGACATGATGTATGCAGCAAATAAAACACAAACATCATTGATGTCGGATTATTTTTTCCTTATTTAACTTTCAATATTTAATTATAATTAAACGATGCATTTTTTGAATATGAAAACGATAAAATATGAAAATGTACCATGGATTATATACGTATGAAAAAAATCAGCTCGATTGGACAAGAAGAAGTGGTCGAAAAATCGATCTACTTTTTTGCTCTCGACAATCAATCAAACAGACAAGAAAGCAAGTTAAGAAAAACGTGGTAAAAATTACCGATTGACGTCAAGAATGAGGGGAGGTAGAACAAGCGTAAAATAATCAAGAAGGAAGTACTCGAAAAAATTTTAAATTTAATAGAAGGAAGGCGGCAGTGATGATGATGACGATGAGCAATGTACCCCACTAGTCTCGACATCATCAAGTGGCTCATCAATCTATTCATGCAATTCGATGTAGTTCCAGAGTTGGAATTTGGTTGATTTTGAGGAAGTTAGCATGTTTGCCTAAAGTAAGGTCTTAATGACTTCCTTAACAAACTTGAATTATGTTCCTAAACTGGCCATCAACCCCATCCAACTCTGACATCAACTTTCATACAGAATCTCCAATACTCACTGTCGCAAGTCGCATCATCGATTTATCTTAATTTAAAATATTTTTATGTAACATTTTGATGGTCATCAGCATCGCGATTACTTTACATTGCGATTGCCATAGGCTAGACATACTATCTCGCTATACTCAAGGCAGCAACACGATAAATAGAGAGAGGAGAAAGAGACCATTAATTTAATTTCCTTCTTTTTTTACATTCATTCATCTTCTTCTTTGTTATGCTGCTTTTCTTTGCTTCTTCATTTTTAAGCTCTAAAAATGCCAACAACTGACATACATCTTATGTATTAAAGATGAAAACGAAGAAGTACATAATAATAAACGCAATTGCTGTAATAAAAAGGAAGACATACACATTAATCGCATGTTACATAAGTGAGCATCGCGACAACCAACTTCTGAGTATTCAGTGAACTCTTTTTTTTGGCAGCGTTCAAGTTTGATGTTTTTATATGCAAAAATGGAAAATTAGCAAAAAGAAAAAAAATGTGGAACAAAAGCATCGTTGAGGAATCACTTAAAGTTGATGACTAAGACGTTTTGTGGATGACTGAGGTGTTTTGTGAATGATTGACGTGTTTTATGTATGCAAATTAGCTATCGATTATTTTTAAAACAAGAGAGTGTGAAGAGAAAAGTTCAAGAGTGATGGGAATTTTGGAATTAAAATGTTTTGTTGGTTTTAAAGATTTTGGGAATTTTTGAGAGCTATTGACTACTTGGATTATGTTTTTGAGGTTTGTGAGATAATTTATGAAGCATTTGATGAGGACAAATAATATTAATTACTTAAATACATCAATTTCTTTTAATTTGCTTCAAAAAATATAAAACTGATTTTTTTACGTCCGCCATTTTGAATTTTCCCACTTCAGAATTTATTTTTGAATTTTTTAGATAATTCGAAGGTTTTTGAGATAAATTATGACTTAAAATAATAATACGTAGTAGCAAAAACTTAAATATAGATACACTGTTAATCAAAAATCTGTAAAAGTGACAAAAAAGTATTAAAAAGTTCAAAAATACTAGCCATGTGCTTTTCCCATCTCAAAAAGTTTTTCTTGAATTATTTATTGGTACACGACATCTGTAAATGGACATAGATGATTTTAGATACAAAAAGATGGCACAAAAGGATAAAAATAACATTCTTACCTCAAAACTTTCGAAAACTTGGAAAAAAATTCCAAAAATCATCTTCACACCCAAACTGACCTCCTTAACATCACTTCTACTCTCAAATTTCCAGTTAAAAACATTTATTTTTTTCGAATGGTCGAGTGTTTTATACCCGATGATGATGATGTCTTTCACTATTAGTTGATTAATATCTTACGTCTTAGTCCGCCGCTTACTCATACACCATTGCCATGCATAAAACGTGCAATTTCTTGGGTCTGATGTCTCTTGACTAATGATGATTTTCTACGCTTGTGTAATAATCCAATCTATAGCACAAACCGAGTATGTACGTTCATTCATTTGCGATAAATAATCACTTTATGGAGATTCACTTTTTGTTTTTTTTTGCATTTTTTATTTTATGAAAAAATGGGGGAACTTTTTTGTTCAATGTAGCATAAATGATTATTGGTGTGTCTGGTCGTATGTATTTTTTATATAAAATGTATTTATGGTTATTGTAATTTATTTATGATCAATATTATTACGGTCAGTAAGGTTCAGATGTTTTGAGAGTTTCTTTGGCTTTCGGCAAAATTCATTTTTTTTTTTTTTTGGTTGAAGATGAAAAAGTTATAATTTTTGAAGCTTTTAAGGAGTTGTCCATGATTGACGTAAATTTTTGATATTTAAGGGCATTTCCTCCCTTTCCGTAAATTTTTTATGTGAACTTTTTTGTTTGGACAGACTCTTCAAGGTCTTGCTTGAACATAATTTATTATCGACCCCTTAGTAATTAAAGTGAAATTTTCAATGATCTGGGTTTCGTCGTGCTTTATTAAAGATTTATGAATTTTTTGACTTTTGATTGACATTTTTTTGTTCAGTTCCTAACAGCAGAATTGCTTTGCATGTGTCTATAATTATGACAAAAGGATCAAGTTCCAAAAAGTTTAAACAGTTCCCTTTAAAATTTCTTCATATTTTTCCTTACAAATTTCTCCATAAACTTCAAAGCTCTACAAAATAATCAATTTAATTCATTAAATAATTAAATCTAATTGCAAAAGTAATCCAACTATTAAGACATCACTAAACTCCAACATTCCATTTCCTCGAAACTTCCATCATCAACTTGACACCTTAAGTACGCCTAACAATCATCACCACTCACACGTTGCACTACAAAAAAAGAAATGTAACATCTAAAATAATTTACGATGCTTTTAAGTTTATTTTTCTTCTTTTTTCTTGCTTTTTGTCCATTTTCATTTTCATGATGCATTACTTTATCATCCATAAATACTTGGCATATTTCTTTCAACTACTTCACATATAAAAGAAACAAAGAAGAATGTGAGTCGACACATGCTTGTGTATTTGAGCGGCATTGTAAAAAATTATAACATTTTTTTTTTCATTTAAAACCTCTTTTCTTCTCAGTTTTTATTTTATCTTCGCTGTGGAATCTCTTTACGTAGTTTTTTTTCACATGCATAACTCATTCCATAGAAAGGGAAATTGGATTGAATGTGGGTAACGTTCAAAACAATTGCGGTTGTTTCCGCTCTTTGCGGCTTTTTTTTTACATTTTGTTGTTTGCCTTTCTTTTCGTCTATTTTTAGTGCAGAGTAAGAGGATGGGATGGGAAATAGATGCTGTGAGTTTGTAGGTTTGGGAGTTGTGGATGGCTGGAAGATTTGGATTAGAAGAAATTTTAAAAAAGAAATTGAATGTTTGGATGTGAAAATAAGCAAAAAATAAAATTATAAGTGATCAGAAAATCAACAAATCTTTTTTTTATTCAGCTGAGATTTGAACCCAAGTCTGTTTTAGCAGTCATTAAATGACATTTTCTTGAACATAAATTGCAAAATTTGATCTATATTAATTATTAGCTGTTGAAAAATAGAACATTCAACTAAAATTAAATTTAACATTGTAGGATTTGAACCAAGGTTTTATTTTATCTTCAAACTTAAATTTATGTTGATAATTCTTAACTTTTGAAAATATGACTAAACAAAATTCATACTTACCAAAACTGTTTAAAAAATACAAAAAAAAAATTAGATTTTTATTTTTTAAAGCGCTTCATCCCAACCAAACCCCCTCACCCATCACTCAAAAAAATCACAATATTTGTTAAGGTCTCGCAAAAAAAATATACAAAAATAATCCCAAAGATCTTCTTGACTATTTTCTTCACTCAAATGTTACTTAATTTGTATTGTTTGACTTGATGATGCCCTTTCTTTATGGCTTGTTATGTACACATTAATATCTTTTTGTTAGTATAAGCTACACATTGTATTAGATTGTCATGCAATTTTTTTAACATTGCTTATCTACCTTCACTGTCAAGCATTAGCATAACACTGCCGTAAGACTTGGCAATTAAAGTGAAAACAAAAACATTGAAATTAAAATTAATTTTAGTGTAAGCTGTTGACTTTGTTTACATGAAAGGAAATAAAAAGGTAGAAAAGAAGATGGAAAGGTCAGTGAAGATGTGAGAAAGGTAACTTAAGTGTTGCATAATATTGAGTAAGAAAAATGTAGCATTAGTTGTGGGCATGCTGGTTTGTTAATTAGATGGTAATCTAATGAGTTTTGATGGACTGTTGGGGGGCTGTTTGAGGTGAAATATTGAGTAAGGTTGAATGTCTTGTGTGGTAATTGAGGTTAGATTTTTTTTCGGAAGATTTGTGAAGATTTGAAATTTCGGATCTAATTTTACAAAAATTCAATATAAATTTCCACATGACATCCAAAAGTCAACCAACATCCCCACACTCCAAATCCATTTCAAAAAAAAAAAAAAAAATCAAATAAAAATTCCAATCTTCTTCTTATTTGCATATAAAGGAGGTCAAATTAATTTTAATGACATTTTTAGAACCACAAGCTATGTTGATTTTATTCAAATTTAATCTCCATGGTCTTGTCAATTCTCCCTAAAAGCAATTTACATATCTTCTTGTTCAAACAACTTACTTACTTGTGGATAGAAAATTACTCAATTTTATTTTTGGGGGGTATCATCAAACTAAGTCTTTTTGATCTTTTATCTAGAAAAAAAAATTCAGTTCTAGCAAAAGTAAATATTTTTTTGATATTAATAAATATTTCAGATGAGAGATGAAAGTGAAGACGAACTGAAAGTCACGTAGACATTAAATTGCCGGTTACAGACCTTTGGGAAATTTTTTTCAATTATTATTCATTAAATGGCTGTTGTTTATTGAAACCGGCCGTAACAAGCATTTGGGATTTATTTTTAAAAATATATAAAGTATTAATTTTTATTTTACGGCTGAGAAAATTTTAATTGAGATACCTACTTGGAAGATTTATAATTAGTAAGGATGTCACGTTTTTAGATGCTTTTGATATAAACAGAAAATAAGAAGGTTCGATGATTAAAAATTCTTGAGAATCAGGGGAGTTCCAGGGGAGGGTTCAAGGAGGTCCAGAAAAATTTCTTCATTTTGCTAGGGGAAAAAGCATTTGGACCTCCTAAAATTTTTCTTCCATACAATAGAATTTTTGAACCCACCTAGAAAAAATTTCTGGCTACGCCCCCAATGAGATTAATCTAAAATTAAATTTTTGAATATAAATTTAAGAAGATATAAAAATTGGTGTGGGAATTAAGCAGGTATGATTTTATATTTTGATAATTATAAGAAATGAAGGAATTTTTAAGACATTTAATTCGTGCTATTTCAGGATCTTTAAGTAGCTTTTCTTTCACCCTTAACCAAATTTTCCCACAAAATAATCATCCTTCCGAAAGCATTTTTCCCTTTAATCCCCATAAAAATCCGATTATACTCCTCAAAAATTCCACACAATCCACACCATTAAAGCTAATAATATTCCATCAAAATCTAAGAAAAATTGCACAAAACAGAAAGAAAAGAATTCCATAATCGATCTTGACGCTCCTAAAAGGAACCATAATCCATGTCGAAAAAGAAAAAAAAAATTCATCATAGTAAAAAGATTTATTATATCCTTCGGCATCAAGTCTTATCAATTTACTGACAGTTGAGTAGCAGAAGAAAACACACACACACGCAAAAATGTGTCTAAATGGAAATTCGATGAAATCTTAATAGAGTGCTTTGAAGGATATGACAGGAAATGATAATCTGTAATATTTGTCATGTTAGTGACTGCTCATGTGTGGATGAATGAGTGATCATGAAACCTGTATTTATTATGTCTGCACATAATCTCCAAGGACGTAGAAATCTATGAATGAAAAGCATTTCATGTTAATTAGCTGACTTAATTTTAGATTTTGCACAAAACAAGATTTCTGCATTCAAAAATGCGACGCGTCTACATGCTGATTAAAATTAATTAATTTCAAAAATTTTACAAAAGAGTTATTAAAATTTTAATTTAATTTCCACTGAAAATTACTTTTACAAATTTTCTTTGCTGTTGTTTTGGAAGTGACTGTGCTGTTTGTAAACAATTCTCAACATCACTTTTACATTAGCGCTATGAAAAATATAACAAAAGAGTTTTCTTATTTAACTGCTTTGTGTTGTTCTCATTGTATTTTGGTAATTAATGAAAATGTGAATTTAGATGAAGAATTTTAAGTGTAGATTAATTGTAAAGACTGAATTTGTTAGTTGATTATTGGATTATTGTCGTTTGTTTGACATTCGAATGAATTTTAAAATTAATTGATTGTACAATCAAAAATTGTAAAAATTTTGATTTTTTTGTACGCAAAATTTGAGAAATTTTTTTTAATGACAAAATTTAAAAATTTTTGTTTGAGTAAAATTTCAAGTTTATATTTGTTAATTTTTTTTAATTTTTTTTCATATTAATTTTTGAAAATTTTAAATCGGTTTAAATTTAAAAAATATTTAAATTTATCAAAAATCTAAAATTTGAAAAAATTCAAAATTTATCAAAACTTTTTGAAATTCAAAATTTATCAAAACTTTTTGAAATTAAAAATTTATCAGATTTTTTTTTTTTTTTGAATTTTAAAATTTATCAAAATTTTTAAAATTTTGGAATTTCCGAATTGATTAAAAATTATAGCAAATTTTAAGATCCAAAATTCAATATTTGGATTCTTAAAGATTCTTAAAAACTCTTTAAAATTTTTCTCCAAACTTTCTTAATCCTCAATTTTCTTCCTTTTTTTCCCAATAAAAAATTCAAAATTTTTCAAGCGAATATTCTCATCCAATTAACAGAAATGTACAAGATAAAAAATCTCTTCCAACATTTGAAAAAATGCTTTAACAGCTCAACTAAAGCAGCAGCAGCAAGATGAAAAAGTCTTGATAAAAATCAAGATTAAAGATTAAAATAATACGACAAAATTAAATCTCTTAAAAGCATCATCATGCTCATCGTTTGTGTCGCTTATGAAGCACAATCCATTCATTTATTCACTGCACTTCAAAATGAATACAAAAATCTTACAAAACAGCATCTTGATTATTTTATAAGAAAAAAAAGTTTATTTTAATTGAAAAATATTTATTTTTATAATTTTGAATCTCATTCTTCCTTATTCCGCTTGTTTGTATCTTAAAAGGTATCAAAACAGTATGCATAAGTACTGCAATGAAAGGTCAGCAATTTAAAAGCTTTTAAGATTACTTCCTCTGCATAAAAGCATCAAAGCCTTGTTTGAGACTTAAAATTGCTGTTTTTATTAGATTTGAAATTTTTATTGCTGATTGTATGGAATGTTGGGTTGGAGGGAGTCCTTAAAATGTAAAAACACAGGAACTTAATGCAAGTTCATCCAAACTCGTTCTTAAAACCACGGAAATTCACTTTTACTGCCATTTATTTTTGTTAACAATGTCAAGACCTTTCAGGTCATCAAAGTGCAGTTTCACACTATAAATGATAATATGAAAAAAAGTTATTACGTTATATTCTATTAAAAAAGAGATTTATGCATGAAAATAATAAAAAATTAAATTTCTTTTTTATGTCATGGCACAGATATGTGTAAAATGTAATAA
Source organism: Chironomus striatipennis (assembly GCA_026123125.1). Classification (NCBI taxonomy): domain Eukaryota; kingdom Metazoa; phylum Arthropoda; class Insecta; order Diptera; family Chironomidae; genus Chironomus; species Chironomus striatipennis. The sequence continues at coordinate 12,723,524 of CM047394.1, read as the reverse complement.
TGGGATGTGAAGGAAAGTGAAGATAAAGTTGGAAAATGTTTGCCTTTCAATGGCGCATTTTGAATGCATTTGGGGTCATAAATTTTAATTATAATTATTTTGTTTTATTAATGTTTGAAGATTTGTAGTAAAAGTTGAATGTTATGTAGATCTTGGCTAGACTTTGTTGCTGTCATTAAATAGATGATACATGCATGGATGTGGATGTGGTGATGAAAATTTATGGACAATTGTGCTTTAAGGAAATGGAATTTATGTAACTAAGAAGGAAATGAAAGATAGAAACTAGGAAGAAAAATCAGTAACATGAAAAGGGGGAAAATTGATGCAGAATATAAATTAATGCAAAAATTGAAGCAAAAGAATCAAAATTACCAAAAAGACGTAAAACTTTTAAAAAAATATAAAATTATTAAAAAGATGCAAAACTTTAAATAAATGAAGTAAAATTCTAGGAACAACCTCCTACCACCTGTTTCCCCAACACAACCAATTTATTTAACTTTTCATTTACCATTCAACAATCTAAGCTCCTTCCATTCACTATTCAATAAATAAGAATTGCAATGTCTCTTTGGACATCTTTTTTTCCATTCAACAACCACAACACCCGGATGCTTTTTAGAAAAGAAAAATTGCCATTTTTATCTCCAATATGACTTCATACAATGAAATTACATAATAAGCAATAAAAAAACTGCAAGACTCAGTCAAACCGACGACTCAGCTTCCCACAACTTTCCCATAAAACCAGTAAGATCGAGAAGGAAAAAATTAAGAAATAAGAAGAATAAAAATTAAAACGTAAAGGGATTGATAGGAAGCAGCACATGAAATGTAATATTAACGTAATTTCATTCATTCAGGCATTGAGAAGTGCACTTTTGTGTTGCTTGAATTTGCAATGTGACTATCCATTAAGGCATGTCATAATCATGAGCAAGAAGAAGAGAAATGACAAGTGTGGCAAGGATTTAAAGCTCGTCATGTCAGTTTATTAAAAAAACTGCACAATGACATGTACTTTGGTTAATACTCACTGTGCTCACATTATAAGTGTCAACAACATAGCTTTCTATGATTTTACTCGAAATTTCGAGATCATGACTAGCTGAATTTTTGTGAGATAACTGAGAAGTAATAAGTGCGGTAGCAGAAATGTTAATTAAAGTTATGCAATTTAGAAATTAGTGAATGTAAGAGTCGATAAGTTGAAATTAATGCAAGGAAGCAAATTTTAAGAATAAAGATGCGTAATTGAAGCGGAACTCTAAATCAAATGACGCAAAAATTAATTTTATGTGCAATGACGCAAAAAAATGATGCAAATGTCAGAATTTAAGAAAAAGAATAGAAATTAATTAACTTCCTAAGAAAGACGCAAAAATTGATGCAAACGCAAATTAAGAAGCAAAAAAATCAAGCAGGAAGCAAAAAAATTATGCAACTTTTACTCAAAAGATTCAAAAACCTAAAGCCAACAGCCCACATTCCAGCCAAATCAATTTAATCTTACTAATCATAAACAGAAATAGGATGCAAAGAAGCAAAAATCAATCCAAAAACACGACTTTCTATGATCTCACTCGACATCCCCCATCCACGTACAAGGTGTAAACAGCAAAAAAATCAAAATAAAATAAAAAAAATGTCTCGCGCGCGACAAAACAAGAAGGAGGAAATTTGAATAAAAAATGTGTCAAAATTATCATAGACCCACAAATTGGCGATAGTTTTTATATATTTTTATTAAAATAAAATCAATTTACATGCTGTTTATATGATGATGATGACGATCAGCTGTTCCGCTTTTGCCATGCGACCAAACAACATTGACTCATACGAAATTCAATATTTTAACGATAATTTAATTATATGGCTATTTTCGTGTGATGTGTAAAAAGAAGAGAAACAATTTATATAAAAAAAGCAGCCTCAGTTGACGATCTTTTCTTTTCTTTCATTCTCGTCGTATACTTAAAAGCACTTTCACTTTTTTTTTTGGGTCTCTCTTTCTGCTGTTACTGTCATTTTATTTATACTTTATTTTTGCTTATACTTCTTTATTTATTATAAAAATTTATATCAGACTAAATAGCAAACAATAAAGTGTTGAAGAGACTGTAAAATGATCATTGGGAAACAAAAGAGTTTATGAGCATTTAATGCTTTTATTTTATTTTAATAAATATTTTATGCATTCAAAGATGAGTGGAATAAGAAAGATAATGTCATTATGTCGCTGCTACTGCTTTTCGTTATGTTGATCATGTGGTATTTTATTGTGAACGCTTTTGTGGTTGAGTATGAGTGGATTTAAATGAACAGTGGAAGAGCATGTTTCATTAAGGAGTGTGGTTGTACAGTATGAATTTTTAGATTGAATCAAAAACTGATGCAAAATTGTCAATAATTGATGCAAAAATTAGAAATTGATGCAAAAGGAGTTTAAAATAAAATAAAGATGCAGAATTGACAACATATTGAATCAGAGATGCAGAAACTGAAGCAAAATACCAACAATTGATAAGAAGGTGCGAATATTTTAGCAAAGTTGCCTAATATTGAAGCAGAGATGCAAAAATGACTATAGATGCAAAACATAGAAGCAAAGTTACAAAATTGAAGGAAAGATGCAAAATTAAAGGAAAGATGCAAAAAATTTAGACAAAATGACAAAAGCTGAAGTAGAGATGCAGAAGCAATTTATATACAAAAAATAGAAAAAATATAAAGGAAATTGAAGCAAAAATTCTATAAATTGGTCAATCGATGCAAATCTGAACCGATAGTATAAAACTGAATTATAGAAGCAAAATTACAAAATTGAAGCAAAGATACAACCCTAGTAACCAAAATCGACCTAATGTATTCCATTCATGTTCCTAAGGAAGGTCAATGTAATACATAAGGACTATTTTGGTTACATGGGAAAAGATACAAAAATTAAAGAAGAAACAAATCATAATCTTCTAATCACATCAAAAAAGAATACAGCAAATAACAAAGTAAACTCTAAGAAGATGAAGCACATAATACAATCAGGAAGCAACAAAAAAAAAATCAAGAATAAAGCAAAGAAGGCAGCAAAAAAAAAAATTGAGAAATTTTAAGAATTCAAATGAGCAACTCGGAAGTAAAATCAGAAATGTAAATAAGTATAATAAAAATGAAGCAACAATCAAAACATCACAAAAAAGTCAAAAGCTAAATAAAAGCGCGTAACAAAAAAATCAATCATTTGAGTCGTAAAAAAGAGATGAAATGAAAGGCAATAACTCTTTTTTTGTGTATGCATGCTTGAATGAGGAAAATGTGGAGCTTGTTATAATAAATTTGAATATATCTTGACTCAATTTTTTTCTACAGTCATAAAATTCACTTTAAAACAAATTAATTGAGCCCAAAGACATAAGTCTATAAAAAATCATAGTCAGTATTCTGCTTTATGTTTCAAATGACATATCCAGTCTTTTCTCTATGTTCATATGTATTTCTTGTTAACAATTGGCATGGCTGAGCGATAGTCACGATTGTGTATCTATCATCTCCAATTCCTGCTTTTTTTTCGCTTCCTCTTTCATCTTCTTCTTCTTTGGTTAAATTGAACTTTTTTTGTATGATTGGATGGGATGAGTTTTTTTTGCACACAGAAAGTTTCGCTGTGGGTGGGTTTTATTCATAAATTACATCTATATATCTTCAAAATTTTCAGGAACCAGAAAAAAACCTTCAAGTTTTAAGCTGATGTGTGCGATTCAAACATTGTGTCCGTTACAGTTTCCTAATAAAAGTACAAAAATGACATTTTTGTCTGTCTGCCATGCAAAATTCGAAGTTAAATACCCCTTGTTCGAAAATTCGAAAAATTTTAAACTCAAATTAAACCATTATCGTGTGGAACTTATCAAAGTAAATGATTGAATCCATGATTTAGGTTTACAATGATTTCAAATAAGTGATAAAAATCTAAAAAAGTTATTAAATTCAAGAAATAGCCTAACGTATTTTTTTGAATTTGAGATTTCCGAACAAACTTAATTGAATACCCCTAGACTTTCGATAAGTCTGTCGAACATGAATTGCGCACATCAGGTTTTAAGCTTCTTCCCTAAATTTCAATCCATACGCCCAAAAATCAGTGACATCACTTCCGAACAACCCCGAATAAAAAAATCTGTCTTCTCTATTCCTATTAGCCTAGCATATCGTGGCTGCCTTTTCTCAATTTTGAAAAGGTCAAAAACAGCAGCATCGCTATTGACTTTCTCATGTATAATCAGCGAGACTTGCTTATTTTCATCTACAGCAAATTTTTCAATTTTCCGCATTCGTGATTGTGTATTGAATAGAAGTGGAATTTCATGGCTGATAATCATATCATTAGGATGAATAGCCCTTTTTTTCTTACTATCTTAAAATTTTTTGTGCTCTTCTTGTTTTCATCCGAAAAGGAAGCTTTGGGGAAATTTGTGTCCAAAAAAGTTTACGTTTTTTTGCGATGTAGCTTAGAAAGATGATTTTTTGTAGGTTGTTTAAGAAGATGAAGAATTGATGTAAAGAATGGAAAAAAGATTAGACAATGTTGGATGTTGAAGCTTAAGTTTTCTTTAACCTTGAAAGTTTTGGAAAACGGAATCACAAATGTTGTAAGAATCAGCGTTTGAATGATGGATATGAAGGATGTGGAAGCATATTTTCTACAATTTTTCTATATTTTGTTCTAATTTTCTATATTTTTAGAAAATTGTTGAACCTTAAAGACTTAGTACTGTATGAAAAATTTAATTTTAATTTTAACGGATTTCTGAAATTCAAAAATTATTCATTAAAGTAGTTTCAAGCCCCTTTTATTTACATTTTGAATTTTTTAATATTTTTTTCTTATAAAACCTTTAAATACGTCCTAAACATAATTTTATTCCGCATAAAAACACATTCTTCATGTTCATAGACGCACATAATGCATGCAATTAACTTCCACATTCAGGAAAACTGTACCAAAATTTCTTAGTCATGATGTTCAAATCCAACAGCCTAAAATCATGAAAAATTACCTAAAATGACAAGCAAATTGTTAAATATATCAGCAGCAACAACAACATGCATCTTTTGATGTTATCTGCTCTTTTATTTTCTCGATTGTTAGCAACAAAGAAGTTAGATTGGAAATTTCTGTAATCATTGGAGAGGAAAAATGATGACTTCTATTGAATCATTCTAAATGAGCATCTATTGGAAGTGAATTACGTTCAAAATAAGAAATCAAAAGAAGAAATTCAAAATTGAATTGATAAGGAAAAGAAAAATTGACGTGTGGAAGAAGAAATTTTTGATATTTTTGTTCTGGTCGAGATAAAAGCAAGCTTTTATGAAGGAAATTGAGTTTAGAAACTATTAAGATTGAGTTTGTTGGTAAGGATTGTATTTTTGATTTATGGTTGAAATCTGGATTTTTTTGATAGAATTTTGATTCAAGATTCAACATGGAAACAAAATTTTCAGATTCATAGCCTAAAAATCTCGTAAATATACAAAATTTCCCATCACTAATTCCGAAAAAACAATCTCATTAATTCAACAAATGATCAGCCTCAAATCCTCATTACCCATCAACCTAGCGCCAGTCAAGGCCAGACTAATTAATTACCTCGACTTTATTTACAAATCTTTCTTTCTTTCCTTCTTCTTCATTTCATATTTAAATTCGCTACGCGAAACTCCACAGTCACACATAAAAATTTCACGCAATATTTCAACATGTCTAAAAGATTTTCATTCAATAAAAAAAAAAATGTTTTTGTTAAGAAAAATGACTTAAAAAAATAATTTTAACAAATTTTAAGTTTTTTTTTGGGAATAAGAAAAAATTTATAAAAAATTACCGGCGTCGGGTGTGTGATTTCTTAAAAAATGCTAATTTTGCATTTGTAATGAACTTTCCTTTCTGTATGCTGCCCAAGATTGAGTAATGATGATGTTTATTCACATTAATACTAATTTGTGGATGAGCATTACTTGTTTACATGGATTTAGATGCTTCACAGTTGGGATTTGAATACTTTTTGTTGATTTATTTTGATTTGGAGGATTGTGTTTTGAAATTTTGGGTATTGAGGTAGGTTAAGGTGAAATTGCTGATTTTAGAATCAAATCTATCTGACAGAATGGCTGAGCATTAGAATATGAAGTAATAGTACCTTATACTTTAATGTTATGAGTTCAATTCCTTACAAAAACACAAAACCCATACAAAATCTACAAGAAACTTGATTTATGACTTAATATCATCATATATCTCAATACCAAACTCAAGACATCAAGAGTTGCATATCCAAACATTTAATCAGCATTAGAATTAATGTGCATAATCATTAAATTTCATCACATAATTACCAGACACTCAATATTATAAATGACAAGGTTGATACTCAATAATCATCTAAAATGACTGATATTGATGCTTAACATCCATCCCATGATAAGTCCATTGATGAATGATTATAGTCATTTGCATGATAATAAAGACATTTGTGATAATAAATGCACTCAAAATATACCAAAAATCACGACATCATCAAATTGATTGACTGAAATCGATGGGAACCAATGAATTATGAATTAGCTTTTTCTTCTCCATCTAACCTGCTGAATGTTCCTATAATGCATTCGACATAAAAAATATTATAAATGTGGTGTTGAAGATGGAATATAATTACAGCAGCGATCATCATCAACATCGACGCTTGAGGATGAAAAATCAATCGCATCTATCGATGAATGAAAATTGAAGACGATAATGACTAAAAATCGACAATCGTGATGATGATACATGAAGTTGCTGCATCGAATTTCATTTTCATCGATTATCTAACGATGAGCTTAATCAACATCCAAAAATAAAAAAAAATATCCACAGAGATGAAATGTTTCCAGAAGTCTCGTGGATTTAATTGGATTACATGTTGTAATAATTTATACAAGAAGAGATGAAGCGTTTAGTTGTTACGTGCATGTTTGATACACGAATAAAGACGCACAAAAAATTTGTCGTTGATGATGAAGTAAACAATATTTGGAATAGATTGCATGTTAACACATAAATGTTTGTTTATTGCTGACTTGCTGTGCAAGAATGTGACTTTGAGGTTATTTTGGCAATATGTAGCAATTTGTTTTGATTTTAATTTTGTGGAATTGCTTCCTGGTTGTTATTTTTTGGGGATCATTTAGATGTTGAGTTTGTGACATAAAAAGTTAAAGGAGGGGAAGTCAGGAGCTTTAAATTTATAATATTGATACAAAACATGTGTTTTTGATAGAAGTCATTGAACAAACATCCCCAAGAACAGTAAATGACACAATGTAGCTTTCGATAGTTTACCAATGACTTCATTCAATAAATTTACAGATCTTAATTAAAACATGCATTTACATACATCTCCTAGAAGCTCCTAGATTTGCAATTTTACTTTTAATTGCTTGATTTTTTGTTTATTCTGCTCAAATGCAGCATCTGGATTCTTAATTTAGTCAAAACTTTCATTTCATTGCACATTTTGTGTGGCAACAATAATTCTGAAATTCATATGACAACTTGAAGAGTCAATTCTGTTTGGTATGCTGGCTCTTAAACATTTCAGACGAAACCAGACACAAGACTCAAGAGATCTTAAAGTTTTAATCTACCGAAGCAGTTATCTTCATTTCCACACCTGACTAGGAAAATAAAAAGTGTTAATCTGATTACTTCATCAGTGCTTAATGAAATTCTTAAGAACTAAAACTTTTTTTCCAACTGAGTGAAGCATATGAACAGAACACTGACTTTTGTTATTAAATTGCATTTATAACCTGTAGAAAGTTTGCAGACTGAAGAATATTAAAACGTGATTTTTATTGCAAATTTTTTTGTTTAGTTGTTCATTTGTTGGTAATTTTGTTTTAAATTCAAGGGTCAACTACCTAAGTGTCTATGTTATGGGCGTCTATGTCATATTTTAGGGGGGTCTAAATGCTCTTTTCTTAAAAAATCCTAGCAAAATAAAGAAACTTTTTCTCGAAGACGGTCTTCTTCCGCTACTCCACGAGCAAAATTTTAATTTTCTTGGAATTTTTGGAAGAATTCAACAGAGAATTTTGCATTAAATTTTTAGTTTCATTTCTCAAGTGTCAAGTTATGCGAACTTTGATTTACATAAAATCCATCAATAACCAATCTATTCAGTCCACATCCAATTCATATATTCAACAAAAAAGGCCAACTCCTTAAATCGACCCACACCTTTTTGACATCGCAAAAAAAATCATTAAAAAAATATTTTAAAAATTATTCAGTAAATTTCACAATGCATCTATCAATCACAATTTGTGTCTTATCTCTGTCTACACATTGAGTTAAATCTCTCGTAAATCCACTCTCGTATCTAATGAAGAAAAATTCATGACCATTAAATTTGATGACCTTTGCGAACTTTCTGCTAGACTAAGAGCTCAATAACTTGTTTGTGATAATGAATAATGCCTGGAAATGTTTAAATGATTTTGAGATGCAATTGCATACCAGTCATCCCACAATGGGCCCAAAAAGGGACTTTTTGGAAATAATTCATAATATTTTGGTGGTTAATAGCCCTGGTCCTAGGGATCATAAAAATATAAAACTTTTGGCATATAACTCTAATAGCCGCTCAGGAGAACTTGAAATATGTTTTGGGCACTAGTGATTTTCAAAAAATTCCTGTGCCTCACTGTGTGGATGAAATTTCACAAACTTTTTTTTATTCGTTCAATACTTGCTTTAACTTTCATAGAAAAATACCAAAAATATTTTTAATCTAAAAAAAAGTGGTCAAAAAATTGAAAAAGTCCAAAAAAATGCGATTTTTTTGACATTTTTGCCTCCTGTGCCTACAAGTTGGTCTTAAAAAATCTAAAAACTTATGATTATTATAGCTAATAAGTAGACCTACAAAAAACATTTTATTCATTACTTCCAAAAACGTCATTTAGTGCTTCAAAAATGAGGTCAAAGGTCAAAATTTTCGATTTTTTTGGCATTTTTTGGGTTTGGGGGCCCATATGACCCACTAAATGACCACGGCATAATGTCAAGTGACATTATTTTTGTAGTTTCTATGTTGTACTACAAAATTAAGCAAAAAAAGCAAATTTTTTCTGGTCCCCCGGTTCACCAGGGACCCCCAAAGAGGGTCTGGTAGGGGTCTTCAGAACAAAAAATTCATATCTCAAAAATATCTTCACCATATTGTCTGAAACTCTCAGAAATGATAGAAAACATCAATACGGATCATTTTTAGTCATTTCGGCCTAATAAAAATTTGATTTTTGGTCTTTATAGTGATTTCGCTGATTTTCGAGCTTGGTCAAAAATCAAGTTTTCAGTTTTCGACTCCAACCACCACAGGATGACTTTATATTTTATTTTTTTTGATGAATTTTTATAGCTAAGCATAGTACGCATCCAACGAGGCACAAAACATGATGTATGGTCAAGATATGGCAGAGTTATGGCCAAAAAACTGAGAAAATGGTCAATTTTTTGAGGGTTTGACAACTTTCATCTCACGTTTTCATTCATATTTCATCGAAATTTCAAGTATATGTGACAAATTTGGTATTGTTTGAAAGGTTATTGCTTCAGCTATACAATAAAATAAAAATTTAAGTATGGAAGTTCCTCAGTAGACCAGAAAATTTACAAAAGTTTGCCTTGTCCTCCCATACAGAGCAAAAATTAAAAATTTTTATTTTTGTGTTTTTTCCACAGTTTTACACATGAACTTTCATAATATGATCAATAAAAGACTTTGCAGCCATTACTTCCTACATACACATTCATAGAAAAATCATCAAATTTTCGAATATTTTCGATTTTTACATAAAAAATTACATTTTTTCTATAGTCCTGTATGCAGGAAGTAATGACTGCAAAATCTTTTATTGATCATATTATGAAAGTTCATGTGTAAAACTGTGGAAAAAACACAAAAATAAAAATTTTTAATTTTTGCTGTGTACGGGAGGACAAGACAAACTTTTGTAAGTTTTCTGGTCTACTGAGGAACTTCCAAACTTAGATTTTTATTTTATTGTATAGCCGAAGCAATAACCTTTTCAACAATACCAAATTTGTCACATATACTTGAAATTTCGATGAAATATGAATGAAAACGTGAGATGAAAGTTGTCAAACCCTCAAAAAATTGACCATTTTTTGAGTTTTTTGGCCATAACTCTGCCATATCTTGACCATACATCATGTTTTGTGCCTCGTTGGATGCGTACTATGCTTAGCTATAAGAATTCATCAAAAAAAATAAAATATAAAGTCATCCTGAGGTGGTAGGAGTCGAAAAGTGAAAACTTGATTTTTGACCAAGCTCGAAAATCAGCGAAATCACTATAAAGACCAAAAATCAAATTTTTATTAGGCCGAAATGACTAAAAATGATCCGTATTGATGTTTTCTATCATTTCTGAGAGTTTCAGACAATATGGTGAAGATATTTTTGAGATATGAATTTTTTTGTTCTGAAGACCCCCCTACCAGACCCTCTTTGGGGGTCCCTGGTGAACTGGGACCAGAAAAATTTGCTTTTTTTGCTTAATTTTGTAGTACAACATAGAAACTACAAAAATAATGTCACTTGACATTATGCCGTTGTCATTTAGTGGGACATATGGGCCCCTAAACCAAAAAAATGCCAAAAAAATCGAAAATTTTGACCTTTGACCTCATTTTTGAAGCACTAAATGACGTTTTTGGAAGTAATGAATAAAATGTTTTTTGTAGGTCTACTTATTAGCTATAATAATCATAAGTTTTTAGATTTTGTAAGACCAACTGGTAGGCACAGGAGGCAAAAATGTCAAAAAAATCGCATTTTTTTGGACTTTTTCAATTTTTTGACCACTTTTTTTTAGATTAAAAATATTTTTGGTATTTTTCTATGAAAGTTAAAGCAAGTATTGAACGAATAAAAAAAAGTTTGTGAAATTTCATCCACACAGTGAGGCACAGGAATTTTTTGAAAATCACTAGTGCCCAAAACACATTTCAAGTTCTCCTGAGCGGCTATTAGAGTTATATGCCAAAAGTTTTATATTTTTATGATCCCTAGGACCAGGGCTACCAACCACCAAAATATTATGAATTATTTCCAAAAAGTCCCTTTTTGGGCCCATTGTGCATCCTTAGAAATTGGACATAATTGAGAACAATTTTCATAACAACAGTCCCAGCATCCTTGCATGCCATAATCACATCTCACATTACATACTAAGTGGATAATAACGATAACAATCGTAATTGACTCCTTCAGTCCATATTCATCTTCAAGTCGTTCTTCCAAGGCACCTCACCACATCATTAGCTGAATACTTTCACTTATCAAGAGGTCGCGATTCTTCGCATGTTGGAGTCAATTTAATTATCATATGACTGTTTCGTACTGAAGGCCATCAGGCTGTACATTTTGCAAGCTTTTTGTTTTTTGCGAGTTAAGGTTGATCAGGTTACATTCCATGTACATGTCTTTATGTCTTATCATGTTACTTTAAATCACAAATCTTTTATTTTTTTATTTCGACTTCTTTTAATCTGGTTCATTATGTTGTTGCTGTTGTTTTGGGTCAAATTTCTTGACGCGCTTTTAATTTTATTTTTGAAGTGTGATTTTAATTAATGAGTTGCAAATTTTCCGTTGAAGTCTCGTTGACGTCTTGCAAAATTGAATATTATTTTTATTTTTGTCTGAAGATTGTTTGAAGGTGATTTGAAGTGATTTATGGCATTTTGGTGATGTTGAGTAAAAATTACTTTTTTATGTAATTTTGTTGGCAATTTGTTTGTAATTTTTTTTTTCAAGTTTTGCTACTAAATGGGGGTACATTTTTTGCATTTGAAAGTTGTGTTGCTATCGAAGTTATGATCTGGGTGTACTTTGGGAAAATTTATATTTTAACTGGGTCAATGGATGATTGGGTTGAAAAGGCTTATTTTTTTTCAAAAAATATAAAACAAAATTAATTCAACTTTAATTTTTTATATTTTTCAAATTATTGAATATTGACAATCAAAAATTCAAATAAATGTTTTGTCCATAAATTTCTATTTTTATTGTAATTTTTGACTTTAATCCACTGCAAGTCAAGTGCAAATTTTAACACTAAGAACAATATCATGTCTTCTTCTGCAATTTCTGTCTGACGCACACCTAACATTGTATTAACGTCCTTCATTTAAAGGAAAATCTTATTCTTCTCAGATGTCTGTCTCGTCTGTTCTTATGGCATCAAGGGTGGTTCAGCCCTACGTGATTTATTTGCATCTTACAGCTGAAGAGACTTGTGATTTAATTTGACGTGGGAAAAAAATAAGAAATTTGATGTTGACTTTTGATATATTTACAAGTTTTGTTGAAATTTAACTTTTATTTTTATTTTTTTTAAAGTCACAAATTTGAGTGTTCAAAAACGAAGGTTCAAGATGGAATGAACCTCAACCAACCTCTTTGTTGATGAGTAAACTTCATTTTAAAAATGATATTAATCTTTTTAAAAAAATTCAAAACTTTTTTAATTATAAAAAGTTAAATTGCTTGTAATGTAAGCTGTTTCTATAGCTCAACTTTTTCCACCAATGTCACCTGTATCTTCAACAAAATAAATAAATAAATGAAAGAAATTATTTTTTTTTTAATTTGTCACCGTTTTATTCTTGCAGACTTAAAATTAATTAATAAAATTAAGGCATTTGTTTATAATCTAACAACATTTAAGTTTTTTTATCAATTTTCATTCTATACTCTTTTTTTTAACCTAACGAGAGAGTTTCATCTTTCATTCATTTATAAAAATTTTCCTACATATTTAATTGATTCGTTCTTTCGAGAATTGAGTCCATTTTTGCTTTATGTTTTCGTCATTGTTTGATTTTTTTTTTGTTTCGAAGGAAAAACAAAACATTTAAATCTTTTTTTGGTAAGAGTAAAGTTTTGTGAAGGAAATAAGAAATAAAAAGTTTTGAGTGAAACTTTTCAAGTTCTGTCATCGGATTTGGATGTTATAGAAAAAGTATTGGACAACAGATGTGGAAATTATTTACAAAAGTTACATGAAAAGATCAAATCACTCAATATCTTTTTGAGAGGTAATAGAATTCATTTCTACATGGATATGCAAATGGATAGAATGAAAGTGAGAGTGATTCCAATTCTCATTTCCTCTTTTTTTTCTCGTCAATTTCATTCGATTTATAATATCAACAAAACAACTTTAAAAAAAATCTCACAAAATTAATAAATAAAATGAAATATGAGAATGATAAAGAGGAATGAGTATGGAGGGACATACCTTTGTATGGAAAAAAGATATGTGGTTTTGTGGTATGAGTGAGTATGTGAATTCATATCAATTTTGTTTTCTTTAATAACAAGAGAAGACTAGACACGCTTTTGAGGCTGTAGATTAATTTATTTGTGTCCTGGTGGTCCGTATGAGGTTTGGATTCCACTGCTTGAACCTCCGAATGATGATCCACCGCTTGAGTGTGAGCCACCGAATGATGAACCACCGCTTGAGTGTGAACCTCCGAATGATGATCCACCTGAGACTCCATGACCACCGAAATCAGCACCAGCAGCACTGCTACCGAAATCTGATCCACCAATAGCTCCAGCATCGGCAATTCCTCCACCAATTCCTGCACCTTGTTCCTTTTGTGTCTTGTATTTGATGAAGTAAACTTCTGGTTTGCTTGGTTGTGTTGGGGCAGCTGTTGGGATGACAATATCTTGTTGTTCTTCTGGTTTCTTGACCAAGACGTAGACGAGGGTCTTTTCTTCGTTTTGTGGTTGAACTGGGATGATTGGTGCTTGGTATGCTGGTGGGGATGGAGCCTTAATGAAGATGATTTTGTAGTGTTTTTGGGCTGGAGCAACTGGGATGACACGTTGTGGACGGAGTTCCTCTGGCTCTGGTGGTGGGACATGGACATAGCTGTTGAGGATAAAAATAAGATTTTTGAGGTTAGAATTGAGAACTTTTCAATGATTAAGGGATGAACTTACATGTGCTTTTGAACAATGGCACCAGCGCTTGATGAGCCACCGAATCCAGCTGTGAATGTGGAAAAATGATTAATTTCTTGTAAACTTTTTTTTTTAAATTTTATTTTAATTTAATTTAATTTTTTTGTGTTCATGATGCGACTTGTTGCTTGTTGTTATATAAAACACGATTTTTTCTTCCACAATAATTTTTTTTGCATTTTAATCCTACGAAATGAAAGTAATTTTCACTTTTTCGCTGTACATGTGTACACAAAAATAAAAATTGTATACAATATTCGGTCGTTGTGACTTTATAATTAACTTTCCGCTAATCCATCAAAAAAAATTGTAAGAGAGTAAAGTGACTGGATGCTGTTACTTAATTATCATTTCATCCGTAATATTTTTGTTATTATTATTTTTTCATTCACTTCATTTTTCATCTTTTTTTTTCTATTTTTCATGTCTAATTTCATTTGATTTTATAATCTCTTTTTTTTCACACATTTAACAACTTTTTTGTTTTTTGTTTTCAGTTCCTTTAATTTTTTTTCGCACATAAAATTTTCCACAAATTTTTCTGTTTTTATCATAACTTATTTTTTTGGTATTAAAACACACCTCCTGAACCACCGAATCCAGCACCTGATGCACCAAATCCTGCTGCTGATGATCCAAATCCTGATGAACCGCCGAATCCTGAACCACCTCCAAATCCTGAATTACCACCGAAGCTACCACTGAATCCAGATCCAGATGAACCGAATCCAGATGAACCTCCATGTGATGATCCACCATGACCACCGCTTGGACGGTTATAGTTATATCCACTTGGTGGCTCAGGACGAGCAGCGGCAAATGCCAAACAGCACGAAAGTAATACAAAAGCTCTCATAATTGAAATTTTAAAAAATAATATTTTTTTTATGAATTAAATTACTAAGCTGTGTCCGATGAAAGAACAAATGTAACTGATGCTTATTTTCAACAAAATTTTCAATTTATATAGTAAATGGTGAATATAGGATGGGATGCTAAAACTGCGAAAGAAATGAAATAAAACAGCATCGAAATGAAAGAAATAAAAACATTCACTTGGCGGCGAAGAGAGAGAGAGAGAAGCGAAAAAAACCAGCAAAATAGAGTTTATAGATGTATGTATGGAACGGTCACAAATACTTACTCTCTTCGATCATCATCATCATCAGCGGTAACAACGGCTTCAAGCATGGGATTGTTGTAATGGTCTTCTTCTTTTTACCTTTACTACGATGAGATTAACAATACAAAGACAAGTTTTTTTTGACTTCTTCTTTCGTGGGGCTCGATTGACTGCTTGATACATTATTATGAGAGAAATAAAAACAGTTATTGTTAATGCTGCATGTACACCTTTTTCTTTATGAAAAAAGTTTCATCATTCTATCATACATTCATTCATTTACTTCCATGCTAGAGCGCGGAAGTTACTTCTGAATTTGGAATTTATTTCAATTAAGTTGTCGACGGATGAGATGCGATTATTTGTGAAAGTTGTGGAAGGTCATAAAAGTAATTGCATTAGCCTTTTGGGATTTGAAATTGAAACTTTGAAAATTCTCATCTTAATGTCTGGTCTGCAACTACTTCTTGTTGATATTTTTACTTCATTTTTCATACCCCACTAAAGTCTATCAAACTGATCAAATAAAAAGTTTCTGTATGATTGCAATTTGTTTTAGTTCGAAGGCAGTCAGCTATGATGACAGATATGCTTTCTTGAATTGCTAAGTGGTAGCAAAAAGATTTATTTATTGATCAGTTATCAATCATTTTAAGAGCTTGAAATGTTGACATGATGAATTTTTAACTGATTGATTTGGGGAATTTTTTAAGTTGATGAAATTTTAATAAAGTGCTACTGATTAGGCTTAAAGCGACTAACTAGGCACCAAAGGATATATTTTGTGAGGAAACTTAGACGATTTAGATGAGAAATATTCCAAGTGGGTTTAATTTATCTTGATTTTGAAAGGAAAATTTTGACTTTCCTTGAATCATTGATGTTAGACCGATATTAATTAAGTCTATCTAATTCTTTTAACCAAATTCAAATTTAGTTGGTCCACAGCACAGAAAATTTTCTCAAAACTGCAAAAACCCTAAAAACTTTATTTGAACATTTATTCCAAAAAACCTAATAAAATAAAATCTACTCAAAAATAAATAGAATCAGCACAGAAGTTCCATATTCATATCCATCAATCAGATTTTCATTGTTGTTGTTTGATGATGTACTTGGTCTTTTGTTGTGTCTGGAAGAGATTTTTTTTTTTTGGTAATGCAAAAAACGAGAAAAAAATTCATTTTCGCTCTCAGTAATGAAGCTTCATTAATGGGGAGGGGTGGACGATCTGCTGTCACATCTGATCAAATCGTAAAAAAAATCTTGAATGCTCATACTTTACGACACAACAAACGACAGCGGCAAAATATAAAAATCCATTCATTTCTGTTCGAATACAAAAAAAAAATATTTTATAAAGATTCGCAAGAATTCAAGTCGAAAGCATCGATAACGGTACAATGTGTAAAGTACTCCGATGTTATTACCTCATAATCCAAAGCATGCTTCTTCATCGTATGAAAATGAAAATGAAATGCGGTACAGTGAATGCATAACATTCAGTAATGGATTTTTCTTTTCATTTTATTATTTCTCTTCTTTTCATTCGATTATCATCAAATTAGCAGAAGAGAAACATCTCAATAGCATGATATGTATGACTATTTAATAGTTCATTGTCAGACAGTTTTATGTACATTCACGAAATATGAAATAATAGATATAAAATGTATTTTTTTTTCTTTCTTTCAACTTTATGGAAGCGAGTCAAAATATTAAATTATTCAATAAATGTTTTATGTCAAAATTCATTGAGTTGGAAAGTGAATGGTGCGCGGCAAAGGTTGATTGAGAGTTTAAGCGCCATTCAAAAAGGGCCTTTTTGGATGAGGTATGTGGATGTAAAAATTTTTTTCAATTATTTTTGAGATTTATTTTATTTCTTTAAAAGTCTTTAAAATTGATGATAGGACAAGAATTTTGACTTCTACATTTGAAAAATTGTCAAATAATCTTAAATACTGCATTTGCTACTCAACCGTAAAATTTTAATCCACAATTCCTGCAAAGACACATCAATAAAACTATAAAATCCTAATCTGACACAAAACACATCAAATCACAAAGCCTATAACTCAAAATTGTCAACAATCAAACACATGACCAACCTCAAACAATTTCTGCTTTTTCACCCAATTTCATTCTCAATTAAAGTCATGAATAATCACCATAATTTTTAAGATTACGAATCATACAAATCGACACACATAACATAATAAAAAAAATTTCATAAGATTTTGTTGACAGCTTCATAAAATTAATCTAAAAATTTTTGATATACATTTGAAGCTAAAATCCCCCAATTATCAAGTTGCTAATTAGGAAAGCTTTTGTCTTTAAGTCTTTTTATCAACTAGTCCATTGACTCTTCGCTAATTTTCTGCCAAATTATGAATGATGTGACAAAATGTGTTATTTATGCAATCGCTACAGTTGATTGAGTTAGGTAATTTAATCATAGAATTCAATGTTTTTTTTCTTGTGGAAGTTCCGTGGCTTTAAATGCACATAAATGGAACCATTATGACATGAATTTGGCAATTTTGGCGACATCGTCAAAACTTTTTATAGCTCCGACTTTACTATCTTATTGATATTGCTAGAAAATGCTAATCCAATTGGATTTAAATACTGATATGAGATTCACGTCACCTTAATGTCAATAACTGTGAAAATATTGTCAATTTATATACAAATTTCACACAGTCAATGCGCAGGCAGACAATCTTCGTTGATTATCTTAATTTTTTGTTTTGTTTTTTCAAAAAATTTTATCGAAAATTAAAAAAGTCCATCCACAAAAATTGATTCATCATGCAAACAAATATTTTGGGTTCATGTTGTGTAGATGGACATAATATTGTTGTAGACATGTAAGGTTAGTAATAGCTGATCGAGAGCGATAATTAATATTGTTAGATGATTGCCAGTACCATCAATTAACAATAATAAATTTGCTACGGAGAAGACGATTTACACGAATAATGATGAGGCACAGGCAGTCGACTCTCTCATATATGTATAAATATGAAATTTGTAAGTGATGAGGCAACTTTTTTTTTTGTTTTTTTGAGGTTCATGGATGGATATAAAAAAAGTTTTTATTTTTTGTGATACAAAAAAGTAATTCGTTTTCGATTTTTACGCTTTGGCTCATTTCTTGTTGACTACACGCCCGACATTAAGTTTGTGAAAATGAGATGATGAAAATGTTGAAGAGTTGGACGTTGTGTGGAGGTTTTTTGGTGGTTTTTTGATGAGTTTCATGGTGAATGGTTGGTGATTTTTTTTTTGGAATATTGCATTAAAATATTGTGAATTACACTATGATTATTAAATCAGCATAATGAGTTGTTTAGTTCTCATTGAGTGTCTACAAGTAGAATCAATTTTTTATTTGAAGATTTTTAGCAGTTTTTTTTTAAAAATCATGAATATTAAATCTTGTTCAAAACAGTTGCATCAAATTAGATTTTTCAAAAAAAATGGAAAAAATGTGTTTTGGGCACTTAAAATCAATGAAATATGGTTTAAAATCAAATTCAAATTCCCACCTCTGAATAAAAATGTCCAGCCACTACTAAAATCATTAATTCAAATAAAAAAATGCATAGAAAATTAGCTCCCTCGGTAATCTAAAAAAGTACCATATGAGTTCATGCACCATCATAATAACAGTAATAATGAATTAAGACTTAGTCTCGCTAAGACATTAATTGAAAAAAAAGTTCATAAAAAATTTTGTGAACAGAAAAGTGATTTGTAAAGAAATTTTTCATTGCATAAGTGAGACTTAAATCTTTTGATGAATATTTGGGTTATGGTATCGATCGTACTTGCTATTATAAATCATTGTTATAATCAGCTGTTGATGTTATTAGGTATATATGGGTGAGCTTTATTGTTGAATTTTTTTGTTTGTGCTTTCCTTACTTACTTACTGGAACTATGTTTCGACTTAGAGCCTAGATTGTTACAAAAGGCTTTCCAATTTTTGCTTTAGAAGTCTGAAATTTGAAATTGTTGCTAATAAGGAAAAATTAATTTAGGTATGAACTTTAAAATCACAAAATCCAAAACTTTGAGTTTCGAACTTATGATTGATTCAAATTTATAGCTAATTTATGAATTCAAGCATATAAAACTCAATCAAATGAAACTCAAAAAAGTTTGATGCAAAAAAAAAATCAAATTCTCTGTAAAAATTTTCGAAATACCAAAAAACCATAAGCTGCTACCTTAAAACATCCGTTCAAAATAATTACTAAATTTTCTACAAAATTGAACAAAATTATTTCACATAACATTTTTCTTATTACTCCTTTATTAAGATTCTCGCTGTTTAACTTTATTGTTGATTTTTTGAGGCTTACTTATTTTCACTAGCGATAGCAAAGATTATCTTTATGCAAATTAAATTTTGTTTTGCATATTGATTTTTCTGTAATATGTAAATTAGACCTGTAAATTTCATGTTCTATTTTGAGAAGTTAATTTGTTTCTCTGCATGAGGTAAGTTGTGCCGTAAGAAGAAAATGTTTAAGGTTGGTAAAATGAAAATTAAGGGAAATTACAGGAACTTCCTGTAAGAATATATAAGAATTTAATTAAATGTTAAGTTATTTTTGGATTTGCTCGTACTTTCCTAAATATTAATACTCAAAGAGCTTCGTGATTCCCGGCTGAAAAATTCCTCAAAAATCATTACATCAAATCACGTGAATTTAAAAGCCTGTCTACAAAAAAAATTATCATTGACGTAATCTAGACATTCAACACCATTATTCAGCATAAAAATTTTATTTATAATACTAACCGACATCAGATGTATTAAAAATAAAAAATAATTCACATCGGCTGCTGATTTGCAAAAATGTTTTCGCATCGAAATGTTATTTTTAAAATAAGAAAGAAAAAAAAAATATTGAAAGACTAGGAAGCATGGAGTGTGGTTGATTTTGTGTAGATAATTTTGTAATTTCCTGAAAAAGAAGAATGTTTTGATGGTGATAAAAAAGGCTGTAAGATGAGAATTAAGGAAGATATAAGTTGAATTTATTTAAGATTTTGATTAAGAAAAAATTCAATTAATAAGGATGGATTTGGATTGTTACTTGGGAGGAGGCTTGTTAGTGCTTTAGGTTAGATTTTAAATTCTAAGTTCAAGATTCATGATTTTTTTAACGAAAAATAGCCAAAAACAGGAAAGATAGCTAAATGGCCGAGCTGCAAGATTGATTAAGTTAACTCCCCACGATTGGCAATTTTGAGGAAGCTAGTTCGATTCTAAATAAATCCATCATGTATTATAAAATCAAATACAGAAGTTACAACCACAAATCCCACAGTAAGGAACATCATGAATCAAAAATCAATCAAAAAATTCAATATTAATCAGCATAACCTCGATTGTCTACAATCAAAAATTCAATTTCATGATATTTCTTCCTCACAATCTCTGCAAACCCCGGAATCATTAGAATATTAGCAAAACAAGCAATTTGCAGCACGAAATTCCAACAAACTCCACCTTATTACCCTCTCACAGAAATAATCACATTCAATTCCCAAACACAACATTATTAATTCAATTAACTCCAACACCTTCCAATTTTCATAAAATTAACATTCATTTCATCTTGAAAATTGTTTCATAAGTTCCAATTGCTGTACATTATTATCTCATATTCAATCTCAATTTCACCTCTTCTTTGTAACTTTTTTTTTTTTTTATTTTGGATGACTTTTCTTTTTCAATTTACAAGCTCATTTACAATTCTTACTTAATGCCCGAGTAGCAAAAGGTTAAGTGGGATTTTTTTTTTTTTGATGAGTGAATGTGCTGATGATGGCAATAGTCAAAATTGAGTATGTTGGGTGGATGTTTTTGAAATTGAGATGTTTATGTTTGAATAATAAAATTTATTAGGATGATTTATGGCTGTTTTTAGGCATGATTTGAAGAGTCATTGAAGATTAGTTGCAACTGGCTACTGACTTTTGAACTTTGAGGTGGGGAATTTTTTTATGAAAATGGTAATTAAGATGGGATTTGGGATGAATGGGCAGTTTTTGAGTGTTTAAATGTTGTGACTGGAAATGTGGCTGGTTTTAATATCGAAGTCACAATATCAATCAAATTATGGATTTTTAAGATTTTTTTGTTAATTAAAAATCCTAAGTTCAATTCCTAATTTTGCTCTAGTAATTTATAGGATCTTAAAATATGTCTCAGGTCCAATAATGCATAAATTAACCAAAAATACTTTTATTTAACCTAAAACTGAACCTCATCCATTTTTCACAATTCCCACACTCCATATCCACCCATCAACTAAAATCTACTTCCAAAAATCTCTCAATTCACATCTCGGGCACTTCTTTAACTTCTCCATTACCACATTTACATTATATTCATTCACTTGGTAAGAAAACACTCTGAAAACATTTTCGTTCTGCTTTTCAACCACAAAATCACTTCACATACTTAATACAGTGAATATTTTATGACTCCAAACAAACGATGATGCAGCATAATGATAATAACATCAAGTATTTCGTTTTTTCACTGAGTTTAAGCTTATGAAAATTGAAAGCGATGGAAATGAGAAAAAATATGTTTTTCGTGTTCATTCTTGAGTGCTTTGTTCTTCCTGAAATTTTTTTCCAATAAACATCAGCAAAATGTCGATTTTCAATTTACAAAATTAATTTTTTTTTCTTTCCTTTCTTCTAAGGGAATTCCATCCATTAAAAAATGTGTAAATAAAACAGCGAAATTGTCATTGATTGATTCCACAACGACGTGTGCCTAGCCACTCCACATGTTTTCACGTTATTTGCATTTACATTGTTGACTGCTCGCTTGTCAATGTGTCATGCATAGTTGGAATTTGTCACAGTCAATCGTCGATCTTTTATTTTTTTTTTTTAGTTTTGTGTTACAGTTCCATAAAAGGTTTGGATGGTTGATGTGACTGGGAGGTATGCAAAAGTGGGCAGAGATGTGGAATTTTTTGGAATTAGATGGATTTCCCGAATAAACATTGAGCATGCTCAGTTTTTTGAGCACGCTACTGAGTATGCTCAAAAAACACTTTTTACGTGCTCAGCTGAGTACACTCACTTGAGCATACTCATTAGTATACTCTGAATGTACTCATAAAAAAAATAAAAATATATTGATGAGCATGTTCAACTGAGTATACTTATGAGCATACTCAAAATATTGCTCCACGTACTCAGCTGAGTACACTCACTTGAGCATACTCATAAGTATACTCTGAATATGCTCATAAAAAAAATAAAAATATATTGATGAGCATGTTCAACTGAGTATACTTATGAGCATACTCAAAATATTACTCCACGTACTCAGCTGAGTACACTCACTTGAGCATACTCATGAGTATACTCTGAATGTGCTCAATAAATTGCTTCAAAAATTTAATGAGCACGTTCGATTGAGTATACTCATGAGCATGCTAAATTTTAGAAAATCGAGTATGCTCATCTTGAGTATACTCTTGAGTACGTGCTGAGTATACTCAAAAAAATTCTCTCACTAGACTATTACGTGCTCATCTCGAGTATACTCTTGAGTATACTCTGAGCATACTCACTAGAATCCATAAAAATTCTTTGATTTTTAAAATTTTCTCTAAGTTTTTGAGTATACTCATGAGCATGCTAAATTTTAGAAAATCGAGTATGCTCATCTTGAGTATACTCTTGAGTACGTGCTGAGTACACTCAAAAAAATTCTCTCATTAGACTATTACGTGCTCATTTTGAGTATACTCTTGAGTATACTCTGAGCATGCTCACTAGAATCCTTAAAAATTCTTTGATTTTTAAAATTTTCTCTAAGTTTTTGAGTATGCTCATGAGTATGCTCAAAAATTTTGTGATATTTTTATATACTTCACAAGTGAAAGATTCAATTAATATAAATATTTTTTTGGGAATTATGACTTTTAAACATGTTAAAAGTCTTATAAGACATAATGAGACCTGTTTTAGAGTATTTTACATATATAATAATTTATATGTGCCTTCTGCCAAAAATTATTATATAGGTAAAATACAGCAGTGGCGTAACGGTTAAGGTGAAGGTCTCAACAGCAACAGAGCGGTCAAGGGTTCGAATCCAGGTAAAATCAAAAATTTTCTAAGTTTCATTTCAGATTTACTTAATAAATAAAAATTTATCTTAGAACAGTACAAATACCTTCAGAACTAAAAAAAAAAAATTAAAAAAAGCAAAAAAAAAATATAAAAAAAAAAATTATTTTTTAAAATTTTGAACGATTATTTGAGTATACTCAGAGTGTACTTATGAGCATGCTTAATGAGTACGCTCGGAGTACACTCATGAGTATACTCTAAGCATGCTCAATTGTATGCAATTAGTATGCTCAATGAGTATACTTATGAGCATGCTCAATTTTATGCAATTAGTATGCTCTGAGTACACTCAATGAGTATGCTCAGAGTATGCTCAAATGACGTGCTCAAATGCGTAAAGTAGTGCGATCAAATTTTGTATGAATGAGCATGCTCAAGTGAGTATACTCAGCCAAAAGTTGAGCGTACTCTGAGTGTACTCTTTGTCTATTCGGGTTTATTGCAAATATCATCAATTTTTGTCTGAAAAATCAGAAAACTACAGAAAATTTACAAATTCAAGTCCACAGCCACAACCAACTCTGTCAACCAATAAACATGACAAATTCATTCAAACCATAAACGTTTAACGTATTTGAACTTAATTTGTTCAACGATTATCACAAATTTATGTCATATAATCCACAAAATTGTTTAATTTTCAAAATATAATTTAATTTTTGGGTTAATTTGACCATTTTTGGGGTATTTAAATTGCTATACAAATTTAGTCATTAAAGTATAATAAAAAAGAAGTTGAAGATAATCTGTCATCAAGGGGATTAAAACTTTTGTATATACTATTAAATGGTTTGGTGCTGTAAAGACATTGACAAAGTTTTTATTTTTATCTGGGTCTGTGCAGAAAAAAATGTTGCAAAAATTGGATTAAAGAGTTGTAAAATTAAATTAATTTT
Source organism: Chironomus striatipennis (assembly GCA_026123125.1). Taxonomy (NCBI): domain Eukaryota; kingdom Metazoa; phylum Arthropoda; class Insecta; order Diptera; family Chironomidae; genus Chironomus; species Chironomus striatipennis. The sequence goes on along the minus strand of CM047394.1, from coordinate 12,699,201 downwards.
GATTGTGGGAATTAGCAAAAGTTAGCAAACGCGTGTTAATTTAATAAAGTCTGAGCTGCTGTGATTATTGAGTATGGATTATGATGATGTGTCAATAAATTGAGTGTATTGATGGTATTGGAAGTTATTGACTTGAATTTATTAAATTTTCATGAAAATTTGTTATTTTCTGAGAATTTAGAACATTTTTCAAGTATTAATGCTTAACAGGTATAGACAGGGGAGGTGAATGGGTAATCTGCCTCCCTGGCAAAATTCTTTAATTTGCTAGGGTTTTTTGTAAAAAAAAGCAAAAATTCACCTCATTCAAAAAAATTATTTTCATTTCACCCCCTTCAGAATTTCTAACTACGCTACTTTTGCTCTTAATAAACAGTATTTTAAATATTGAGAAAACCAAAAAATAAAGGCTTTCAAAAAATTTTCAAATTTTCCAAATTTGTAAAAACTTTTTTCAAATTTTCCAAATTTGTAAAAATTTTTTTCAACTTATAAAACTCTTCCATAAAAGAACATTTAAGAATTTTCCATGAACAACTCAATCAACTCAAAAGAGTTCATCCATATATTACCAAGAAATACACTTCATTAAATTGTGGAATGTGACTTTATCTCGAATCTATGGAATTATTTTATTCTAAGAATATTCAATTTGAAAATGTCACGTTTCAGCTCATAACTCATTCAATTTAGAGTGGAGAAATTTTCCATTACGAGTATGTTCAGACAGAATGTGAGGTTAGCTAGCAGAAGGAAAAATTCCCAGACATCATTCCTCAATACGATCAATATTTAATCAGGAAATTAAATTAGAAAATAAAATAAAAATGTTTGCGATGTCAATGAAAAAATTGCAATAAAATAGAAAATTATAATTTCTTGATTGAAGTAGATGAAAGTATTTACGGGGTGATAAACTGAATAATTGTTGAATGTATTGTGGTTTAGGTAAATTTTTGGATTTTGGAATTCAAAAAATGTAAAACTCATTAGGTATCGTTCATTTATTACGTAACAAAATAACGGTCATATTCTCAGAAATTCTATTGTTCTCCTCTCGACCCCCCTCCCCCTGCGTTACGTAATAAGTGAACGAGCCCTTATAATTTATATATTATTATTATTATTTTACAAATTTCAAATTTTAGTCTTGCAACACAAAATTAAAATTGCAGAATCCACAACAAAAACCACAAAACATGCAAGATTTCAATCCAGACACACAAAAAAAAATATCTTCTCATGCAAACATAATTCATGACTTTATAATGTCGTCAAATGACTAATTAAGCAGCTTGTCTGTAATTTTTTTTCTTTCTTTCTTTCTTTCCAACACAGCTTGTTACACTTTAATCTACAATTAACTTTATTTAGCCATAATAGCAGCAGTCTGAGACATGAACCAGTTTATTACCTTGAATAATTAGTAAATTACCTAAAAATAATCCTATTAAAATTTTTATTAATTACTACTTTTATCATCAAAATCATCTGTGAAAAATTTAATTAACTTTTATTTTGGGAGAGTTTTTAAAGAAAGATGAAAGGAAGTATCGGCTTGAAGCATCTTTAATTTAATTTTTTTTGATGGTAGTTTGCGATTTTCTGTTTTGAAGGTTAATGGAGTTTTAATTTAATGCTAGATTCAGTTTTGGTTTTTAATAATTATTATTTCGAATTCTTTTAAATTTGAATTTTATCTGACATGTTGTTTTTAAATTTTAATTGCATTAAAAAAGTTTATATTTTGTAACTTCTAATTCAATTTATTAATTTGCTTTAAAACAAACTTCTTAAAAATTAAAATTTTATAAATCTTTTCATAACTTCTAATTTAATTTTAAAATAGTTTAGAGTACTTAAATTTAGATTTAAAAGTTTTAAATTTGTAATACATCGTTTAACCTCAATTTGTGGATCATAATTAATTGATATTTTGATTGATGTTGTGATAGTTCAATTTGAATTAATTTTAAATGTGTAGTCTGTGGTTTTTGTGGGTAAACAATTGTGAATTTATCAATTTTAACTATTTTTGCAAAACACCAAAATAACCATCCATATGCCACTAAATTGATTCATTTTAAATTAAGATTAAATGACTCTTCAGCAATTATTCATTATTAAATAATCCTGACAGCAATCGCAAAATTTATTTTACCTATGTACAAAATTTATTAATTTCAACTTCCTTTTATGATCGTTTCCTTTACAATTCAACCGCATTTCCAAGAAGATTCTCAAACTATATCCACTCATATTTCAACAAAATTTCACTTTAATTTCTCCTAAATTTTACACAATAATGTGGGTATCATCTTGAGCCTTCTTGTAACTTGAGTTTCTCAATTAAGGTAAACAATTAATTTAAGATGGAAAACGTGCAAAAATTTTTGCTCCATTTTGTCGATCTTTTCTTAGCAAGAAAATTTAAATACCATTCATAATTTTTGAATAATGAAGGTAAATTTCCTTTTCTAATTAAAATCCTAAAACATTCAGCAACTACTTGTGAAAAAATTGTGTTGGTAACAAAGTAAGTGTCTAATTAATTTGAATTAATTTTTTGCTAATTAATTTTTAATGATTCTCAATTGATTGAAAATATTTTTATTTAAATATGAGAAAAATGTTCAAAAATTGAAGTAATTAAAAATTATTGCAGACTTACAAATTTGCCAAAAAGCTTGCTTGTAGCAAAAAGAATTGAAATAACTTTTTTAACCAGCAAGAATTACCTTAAAAATTGCTTTTTAATCAAAAAGCTCACGAGAAGCCAAAGTTAATTAAATTTCATTCTAAAAATTGCTAATTTACATGAGCTTTTAATAGTTATTACAGCTACTTTACTACGCAGTAAGATTCCCTGTAAATTTGCGTATCTGTCTTATTTAAACAGCACTCAACACCTCTCACTATCCAAAATTCATAAAGTGCTTATTGAACTGGAAAAAAATATGAAAAAAATTTACGCACCTGTTACAATTAATGAGTATCTTTCGCGAATATCAATTTCCATTAATAAATAACATTGTGAATTATCTGTTATCATGTAATACTCAATTTACTCTTCCTACAAGGCATTTATGTAAGTGACACGAGACAGTGTTCAGTATACCAAAATTGTCACTTGCTACTTTCGAATTTCTAGGAAATTATATTTTTAATTTTTTTTTTTGAAGATTTGTGAAATATTTATTGATGAGTTAGATGCTGATTTTAGAGGGATTTGGAACTATCTTTGTTTCAAATATAGCTTAAAATACAACATGAGAATTGAACCTCCAAAAATGATCGAACCAAATATTTTGACACAAAAAATGACAAAAATTTCAAACAAATAGTCCACAAAAAACCACAAAACTGTAACAAATATTTGAAATTCCCAAACCAATGTTGCCCCAGGTTAATACCATTCCTAACAACACCGCATAAATCTGAATTTATTTGCATATTAATTTTAAATCAGTGGCAAAATTATGAAAATAAATTCGCATAAAAAATGAAATAAATTCAAATTTAAAATTCACAAAACCACAAAAAAATAAAACTTTTTTTTATTATGACATATGCTAAAAATATTACAATCCAATTACCAAACCGTAATGAGCTTCGCCCGCATATTTATATTTTCACATGATAAATCTAATGACATTAAAATTTAATTTACTATCCATAAATCCTCAATACCATTTCAAGTTATAATTGCCAATCAGAGAAATGGAAAATTAAATTTTTATTTAAAATCTTCTATATATCTTGCATCCATTGACAGTCGTCAATTTAATATCGGAAGCTTACATTTAAAGTAAAGAGCTTAAGATTTTTGTTTTGTGCTGCTTGTGGCATCGAACAAAATGAAAAAAAATATTGAGATAAAAAATAAACAAAATTAAATAAGCAAAAATTGAGAAAGAAAGAAGACAAAAAAGGCAGAGAAAGAAGAAGATGAAAATGAAAGAGATTCATTGCATGCCTATACAATCCATAGCTGTTTATTTATTTATTAATGTGGTGTACATATAGTCTTTCTACTTCCGAGATTAAAAGATGATAATAATAATAATAATAATGAAAATAGCAATGATACACAGCACTTATTTATATATATTTAAGTGTGTATTGAGGTAAATAATAATTATTTATACAGACATGATTATAGTGCAACTCACAAGGGAGAAGAGAGTGTACGGTTAAGAAGTAGTAGTATTGGATATTATTATAATGTTTTCGGAGGTTGTTGTGGCTGGATATTGAGGTAATTAAAGAGCTTATTATGATTCGGTTATGTAAGTTTTTGAGAATTTTTTGAGCTTTTTGGAGGATTCGAACCTTAAGCTGTGTTAAATTTTCAATACAGCTGAATTTTTAGGTACAAAGTGTTAATTTTGGCTTTTAGAAAGTTTTTTGGATGTCTAAAATTTAAATAATGAGATTCGAACTCACAACCTTTTGGAAAAGTCAAAACTTTAGCAGTCTAGTTACGATCATAAATGACATTTTTCTATTTTCTTAAAAAGATTGTCGGAACATTGATCCTGGAACCAAAATCCACTTCATCCTCAAAATCAGATGTCAAACAACCTCATTCAAATCCATAACTCACATCACAGCTTTCCCAATTACCACTAAATGCTCAACAAATTCCAATAAATCTCCACATAATTCATCATCAGTCCAAAAAGACTCTAACAAGCCTAACACTTGAAATTCCACATTTCTATTCCCATTCTCCAAACCTGCACCAAACGACAGCTTAAAAAAAAGTCGAAAGGAATTCAACTTTTTTCCCCTTCGTCTTTACAGTGTTTCCCCATATCGCGGCAATAAAATTTATGTAAGTACCGAAAACTATGTACATACATATAGTCACACAGCCGAGCAGCGTCATGCTAACCAAAAACAGATATTCTTGTCCGTACTTTCATCTCTTCTTTGCTATTTTATTAACAATATAACCAGTTTCATTTTTTATATATATTTTTTTAAAGGTTGAATGAAAACGAAAGTCTTCTGTTACTTCTTCTTTCCGTTTCTTCTTACAATTCCGTACATGGGCTTATATCTTCTTATTATTACCGTTGTTGTGCTCTTGCCATTTATTTATTTATTTTTTTATGCAAGCTTTTAACTTTGCGCGATGTGCGAAAAAAAAATTAGGTATTACGATTTTTTTAATACTTCTTGTGCTCATCAGCTGAAGTTTGTGTTTCGGTGCCAAGTGACTCTTCACTTTTGATTTTATTTATTTTTTTTTTTTTCATAATTATTTTTGAAATGCACACTGCACTGCCTTACATACTCTGAATAGCTAAATAAGCGCATCGTATGAAATTAAAAGAAAAATTGTGTAATAAATTAAAGAAATATGAAAAATGAAGAAGATAATTACTTTATGAAGTTCATTATTTATGCAGGAGAGAAACTTATTAAGTTTGTGGACTTAAATGAGTGCATGAGCCACCCACGGGTAGTGATTTTATGAGTTTTGTTTTCTGTGGAAAATTTAAATTGTGGACAATTTTTTGTTGTGAAATTTTAAGATTTTTTATGTACTGATAAGGTTAATTTGCAATGCAAAATTGTAAAGTCTAGTCTGAAGAATTAAACCCCATGCCGTACCTTAAATTTCAAATGTCCTAAAAAATTTTAAAAAAAAAATAAGTTCAAGATCTTAATTCATACTCTTTACATTTTGCAATAACAAAATCATCAGTAGCTAGTAGCTGTTAATATTATGCAAAATCCATTACCTTTCAAAACTACTTATGCTTACTGCATATTCAACCAAACTCAATCAATCAAAATCTAACCCCTCAAATGAGATTCATGAACTTTTTCTTGATTACAGCAACAAAAAACTAGTCTAGACTGCCAATTTTATTTTGAACTCATTCATTCATGTTGCATATCATCCATAGCCCAAAGCAACTTCGAGACTTGATGACACATTCGAAATCATTGACACTGCCTTCTTGAAATCCCTCAATATCGACAATCTTCTCAATAGCATCACTTAAGCTTTGCCAAATTAAAAGCACATTGCTGCAAGGTGCTCAAAACCTTGAGTCAATAAATGACTTGAAACTCTTTAAGCTTAATTGAATAATGTCAATTTATTTTGACTACTGAAAATAAAATGTGTTGAGCTTAATCGTATTTTTATAAATGGAATTGGTAAAAAATTTTTATGATAAATATTTTTCACTTAAGCTTCTCAGCAACAAATTAATTCTGTGGAAGGTATTACGATAAATATTTTCACGTAATTCTGCAGATGAGATGATCGTGAATTGTTAATTTAGACTGAAAATCAACGTTTAAAATGCAGGTTTAAATTTTCTTTGAGAAAATATTGCAAATTTTAATGCGAGAAAATTTATGATTCGCTTCATTTCAGCCATCATCGTGGCGCATCTGCAACTTAATGTCTCGAACGTGTTTGATGCTTGATATACAGACCAGATTAAAGATTAATCCCCCAAGTTACTTTCCTCATTAAATTTAATTACATTAATTTCATCCACAAAATGTCAATGTCATGTGAGATGTGCTGGGTATTTTTTGTTTTGCTGAATTTGGTGGATATTTTGTTAGGTTTGGGGGCTATTGAAAAATGATATTTACTTTGAAAAATTAAACTTTATTAAAGTTGCTTATTTTTAAGGTTGGGATTTTAAAATTTTTGTTGGAATTCTAAACTTTTCTTAGGAATTCTAAATTAAGCTTAAAAATTTAGAGATTATGTATTTAGTTTTTGAGAGAAATTTTCCAAAATTTGAGGAACAACTTCCGAATTTCAAAATTAAACTTCCAAAATTTAGTTAAATTTTTTGAAATTTTTCTTTAATCCAGCAACACATTAAGCTTCTTCTTATGATTACATCCAAAACTCTTAAAAAATCCCCAACTTTACCTTGCCGCTTCCTCTTCTTCTTTTCACTTTAATTCCCATACAAAATTAAATCATTGCCCTCTGCAAGTCATTATGTCCATATATTTTTGACTCATTGTTCGCATCGTAATCTGAATACATAAGTATGCCTTTTATGTCTCTTTTTTTCGGTCTACAAAAGAAATGTTTTGTGTATTACAAAATATTTGCGAAAAATATATTCAATTGATAGATTCAGATTGCAATAGGATAATCAATTTATTGAATAAATGGGAAATCATTATTGTGAGATTTCTCATTAGAGGTAGTCATGACATCGTTATGACTAGGTTTGGTGGTTTTGTGGTGAATTTAGGGGTATTTTATTGGGAAAATTTTCAACTTGACCTGAATAAAGTAGAAACTAGATAAGAATTATATGTGAACCTGGTCTCGAGTAGAAGAAGTGAATCAGGATCTCTTGACATCCTCTCCCTATATATCAAAAATTTAATCACTTCAATTTTCAATGAAAATTCGAAAATACTCGAAAAAGCCCTCCAAAAAATCACCACAAGGGACCCTCCAATTAATTTGCCTTCTTTTGCTTCTTATTTTCTTTTTTTTTACATGAACCCGATCTCTTTATTATTACAATAATCAAGAGATCAATTTTACATAATTTAGATTGTAAGGCAAACAAACAAACAAAATGAAAGAGTCACGATAAATCTAACAAAAGAGACCCACTGTTTGTATTGATTTGTTAAAGCTGTGAATGGAACTGCGAACTGAAGAGCATTGATTTTTTGTGCACATTTTTGGGTATGCTGAATGATTCAATAGCAATTGCTGTTTTGAATATTAATGATGTTTGTGATTTTTTTATGCTTTAAATGGTGATTTTTTTGGTTGGAGATTAGGAATTGGATGTGAGATTATTTTGGAAAATTGAATGTGGTTTGTGGGAATTTTAGCTGCAATGGAATTAAAATTGAAATTTTGTCATTAAAACTCAAGACAAAGCTACCTAAAACGTGCGTAGTAAACATCAAAAATATTCTTAGAACTTCGTTCAATCTAAATTGCGTCTCACATCTGAAACATATTCCCTTAATTATCCTTGATATATCAAGCACCTTTGTCAACAAAAATCTCAATTTATTCCAATCACATATGCTAACAAAAATTTTCCTCGAAAACAAAGCAACCAATTAGTTTTGAAAATTTTATTTACGAGGAAAATCAACACAACAGCTTCACAATTTTAATGATTAAACATCAACACACGCGCTTTCAATTCTCCATCTTTTGTGAAATCAGCACATGTGAGCTTTCGTTTATTCTTTTTCCGATTCAATTATTGAGCAATTTATGAGAATATTTTATATAATGTATCCTTCAATATTGGAAACAATTCTGCATTTAAATTTTTTCTGAGAAAAATTTTTTTAACTCAACTTTCATTTGAGACGACTACATTGAGATTAAATTTATGACTTTAAGAGGATAAAGGACATTAAGTTATCTTGTAGTATTAATACATTTTAAGTAATATCAGTAATATATTATGTAATGCAATTGTTTTTGTAGTCTTTCCTGGAGATTTCTCCTTTACATTATGTACAATATGTTTTATCGATTTTAAGTGATCTTAAATCTTTTGCGGTGCAAATTAAGTCATGAATTGTGGCTAATTTGGGATTGGTTTGTGCGAAATTAGAATGGATTTTGATTCATTTTATTTGGGTGGACTGTAGATTGTAATAATTTAAAATACTGCAGACACACCTTAGTACATTTTAAATGGGAATATAATAGTGGTCAGAAGAAATGCTTCGAGAGATTTTTCAAGAATTTTTATCTTCAATATCCTGTTTGACTTAAGATTTAAGCTCAAATTTGCCTTTTAAAAAAGACATAGTATTCAAAAATAGTCGTGAATCTTAATAGTGGTTCCTCTTTTGACATCTTATCAAGCAAAACAAATTTAAAGAAAATAATTAATGCAAAATTTAGGAATCGAACTTAAAAATTTTCACCAAATTTGAGTTTTAATGATTCTTAATACTTTTAGTATTTTAAAATTCTGATAAGCAGTTCATTTTTATTGCTAACTTTCAGAAAAGTCAGCCATCTTACTTATGGGACAGACATCAAAATTTTGCGAAAATTATTTCATCAAAAAAATTGCAATCAAAATTTTCTCATAACTCAGAATCACTTAAAATTCACAAAACCATCCCAAGGTCATTGACATCATTAAGCCAGTACTCTATACTTTACATCACTACACAATCCATTCATTCATTCCAACTTTATTTTAACCCAAATGAAGAAGAAGAAATGAAAGAAGAAAACCCACAAAGAGAATTCCTATAAAGTCACGAAATAATTATTACAGCAGAAGAAAAAAAAAAATAAAACCGAATACAAATATGATAATAAACAACAACATGAGCAGCACCAGCAGCAGTCAAAACAACAAAAACAACTGAGCAGATCGAAAAAGACTATTTTTGTGTAACGTGAAGAAAAAAAAAGTAAAAGTGAATTTCCGCTTCTTCTTCCATGAAAGATTTTTATTTTTACGTCATACTGATTGCATTTACACGACGACCGATCATGATGATGGCAAAACCTTACTAGCCAATTTCAAGTTTTTTTTTTCACTTATTTCTTTCTTCATCTTCGATTTTTCATCCTCTCGAATATTTTTTTTTATCGAAATCTCTATCCAATTTAAGTGGTGCTGTAGTGCTGAGAAAAATTGAGTAAGGAATATTTTTTATGAGTGATGGGTTTGGGATGCAGTTTTTAGTTGGTTTAGAGGTGGTTTTGGAATCTTATCAGCAGGGGCGTGGACAGGAATTTTTTTATGGGGGTTCAAAAAATTTTTTGTGTAAAAAAAATTAGAGGAGTCAAAATGCTTTTTTCCTCAAAAACTAGAGTTTATTGGATGTGAAAATACCTAATGTGAGGTTTTTAACTTTTTAATTGGATTCTCTTTTTCCGTCTTTTAAATAAAAAAATCCAAGTTAAACTACTCAAAAGTTTAAGTTTAAGAATATTTAGCATAAAATCCAGTCACCAACCAGCCCAAAAAGACCCCTCAACATCCCATCATTCTCACAATAAACCGTTCAATCTCGAAACATATAAAGTTGCGAAAAATATATTTATAAAAAAATATATATATAAGAAGATGATGTTAGTATGATATAAGCGCACACAAGTCGTTCCAGGAAATTCTCATAGCATTCCAAATGCGAATATTGCAAAAATCCATCGGTTCATCTTATAAGCGCGCAACATGCAAAAATACTCGTTAATAGTGAAATGAAGAAGTGCTTTCAATAAATTTCAAAGTAAAATCAGAAATGGAATGGAGATGCACAGAGATATAGAAGCAAATTGTAAAGAAAAGCAAAATTTGAATAAAATAGTGAGAGGTTGAATAATGTTGTGGTTATCTGAAGAACGGGAAAAGTACTCGTATAACTGCGAGCATTTAGTAATAAATGATGATGACGTTGTTTACTTTTTTTTCCTCGATTACAGCAATTATAGGCTCTCTCACATAATTGTGTGTATCTATGGATTTTTCATCCTATCACATTTCAACAATTCGTAATGAACATTATGAGGCGGTTTTCGATGTTCTTGTTGGCTTTTTCGATGTGATTCTATGCTACGATTTGAAATGAAAAATTGATTGTAATTTTGTGGATGTTTGTGTTTATTTTATGGATATGATGTTTTAATGAGAATTTTCTTATGGATGGTTTAACATTTTATGATAATAGCAAAATTTTCTGGGTTTAGTGTCTAAATATAAATTATTTTGGTACATTATAGCTATAAAGGTTCTAGTTCAATGCCAATTAAGCTTCCTAGATTCCATTATTCAGCTTTATTGAGACTATTTTTAGAAATTTTTCAATAAAATTTTCATTCTCACTTCACAAAAGCATCAATGTTCTCGATATCAAGGTAATTGTTCAAAGAAGCCTGCATGCTTCAAGGGAAAATTTGAAATTCAATCTGGCTTGTTCTCAGAAAAAAATCTCGATTACAATTTCCTTGATATTTCTTTTCTTAATGATGACGTTGATTCAGATTAAAGTTGCCTATTTATGGACGAAGAAGTTTACTTTCCTTTTTTTGCTGGCATAAGCACACCCGTCTTAATTAGTTAGATTTAATTAGAACTAACTTGATTATGAGAAAAAATAGTGAGTGTGTCCGTGACACATCAACAGTTTTTTGGATGTACGTTGATTAATTAGTTAGATTATGGATTCTGTGTTAGGAAGCGTGATGCTAAAGAAGATGTTAATCCTTTTTTAGTAGGAAAAACCAATGGGTTGCTTAAGGATAGTCTGTTAAGTTTTGTGTGTGAAGATCTTTAAATTTTTCGAGGTTCAAGGTTTTAGCGAGGTTTTGTAGAGATTACTCTCCAGATTCATATCTGATTCGATTATCTGACTAGAGTATATTTCGATTATGCGACTAGTATTTGGTTTGATTATCCGACTAGCACTAAAATTTTATTGTTTGTAATTCTTTTTATTAATAATTCAATTCGGAATCAGACTTTCTTTCACAAAAAATTCATTCAAACTCATTATCAATGCCTCATCGCATAAATTTAATCATTCACCTCTGAAATAATAAAAATGTCTATCAAAAAAAATCAATCACCTTCTTTTACATCTTCAGGTACCATAAAAAATTGCAAAAAAAAATGCTGAACGCAGCTAATTGAATTTGAAGAAGATTTAATTAACTTGACCATCAATTTTATTCACCCGTACTTCTTCAAATCTTTTAATTTCCATCAAGTGCACGAAATTAATAGACACGCGACTGCTGACGCTGCTAATGAATCTTCTACAGCATGTCAATAAAAAAAACATGAAATGCTTCAAAATATTTGCTCAACATCCGTAGACCATCATGCGTGGAAATTCCTTTTTTTTCTTCATTCAACATTGCATATGACATAATCGAGGACATAATACTGTATAGTATAATATACGAAGATGATGATGAGGAAAATAATTGATTTCGACGTTCGCTTTTTTACAGCTGTTTCCTTACAATTCACGTCTTATTATCGATGCTTCTCGCTGTGTGCATCAAGTGACTTTTTTTCTTCTTCTTTTTTTGAATGGACACTCATGTGGAAAAAAGAAGAAGTGCATGATTGGAAGTTGGAATGGTGAATTATTGAGGGATTGGTGGGTAAGGCGCATTTTTTTGTGAGAAAGATGTTGAAAATTGGGCTTTTTGGAGCAAAGTTTCAAATTTTTGGAATATTTTAGGCAACATACATTTAAAGGCATGAGTGTTTTGTCCTGTGTTCATTTTCATAAAGTATGAATTATTTTCAAACAGATGTAACTGTCTACAACAGCTCGACTCCTTCTTGTCGCTTCTTGTACTAACTTGTTTAAACCAAACTTGTATCAACATTCACTACTAATCTTCTCCAAATCAACATCTCAAATCTTCTTTGCAAAAAAAAACAAACATCAATTTAAAAAATATTTTACAAGATTACCCCAGCAGATAATTTCCTTCTTCATCTTCATATAATAATTGAGTCTTCTTTCAAAAAGGAAAAGTGAAGGTCGAGTATTAATTAAAATGAATCTCCATTCATCTTGTAAAAATACTAAAAATAACTAATAAATATTTGAAAACTTTTTCTTATTTTTTTTTATTTTTTTATTTTTTTTTTGAAAATCATTAAGCATTTAATTGACAGTGAAAGGTGAAATGTTAACAGCCATGCGAAATTTTTTCGTCATGTCTGTTGTGAATTGTTTTTATGTAATAAAATGTGGAAGTTGAAGAGTTTTTAATTGGGCGGATTCTGTTTTTTGGGTGATGAGGTAAAAATTTTTTGGAAGTGATAATTTGATAATTTGGGGGTTGGATACTTTGGTTGATGATGCAAATTTGAAGTTGAATAAAAATGAACGTAAATTTTTGGTTTTTGTGAGAATAAAATGAAAAGTTAAGAAAATTGTATTCAAATTTTAAATTATAAATTATTTATTAATCTGTCAAAAGTTTGCATTCCTTGTTAAAAATTGAAATTCACAAAAATTATCCAACCCTTGCCAAAAAAAATCAACCTTAATTTAATGCTGGATCACAATTTACCAACCACAAATTAGCTTCTTCTTTAATTTTTTCGCAATATTATGAATTTATTTAAATTGTCGGTATTTTTGGCATAAACTGCGGGATCTACAAAAAAGAAAGAAGAAACAGAGAAAAAAACACGAAAATTATGCAAGATATTTTGATTGATTACTCATTAATTGATGGTGATTTTTATTATTGAAAAATTATTTCACATTTGAAATTCGAAAACATTTAAAATCCATTTGGATTGGATTATGGGATCTGTGGGGTATTTTTGAGGTTATGGCAACTTTTAATAGATTTTTGATGAATAAATCAAGTTTGAATGATTTTATTGTGTCATTTTATTATTTATGTGTTGGGAAATTTAGTCGGAAAGTTGACTTTAGTCTGCATTTTGATATACATCTAATTCTCAATAATGAAACTCAAAATACCATAAAACCACAATATGTGTATCAAGATCTTTAAAAAAAATTCCCACGACGGCATCACGCTTCATTAAACAAACATATAAACTAATTAAGGTCTCTTAATCTCACTTTAATTATAATTAAACTTTAATTTTTACTCGCAATAATTTTACTCGCTGGAATTATTTTTCTTCCATCCCCACGTGAATTATTATTTATTATTAATTTATTTTCTTCTTATTTTTCCTTTACAGATGATCAAGATGATGCTTGCAGTTGTCTTCGTTTTCATTTTCTGCTGGCTGCCATTCAACTTGTTCATGGTGAGTTCGATTATTAGATAAATAATTAAATTTTTTTAAAAATGTGGTTTTATATGCGAAACTGCAATGTGGATGAGTGACTTTGATGCTGCGTAATGAAATTGGATAGGATGAAGTAGAAGAAAAATTTGGGGGACGTTCGTAAATAGTGTTACAATTTTTTGGGGAGTTTATTGGTTTCAGATAGTGATGGCCAACCTCTTTTGTGCCACGGCACACCTTGTGAATAAGTTACGACCAAAACCACACTCGGAACACGGCTCGTAGTTCTCTTAGAAAAAAAAATCGGCGGCACACAGATTGGTCATCACTGGTTTAAGTCAAAAATTTGAAACTGCTTTAAATCCCTAATAAGTGAGCTACGTCCTCATAGTTTGAGTCCACAAAATTTTTTATTGACACATTTTATAAACGACCCCAAAAGAGATTTTTTGATGGATTTCTCATTGAAAAATGTGAGGAAGGATGGGCAATAGTGATGAGATATAAAGTTTATGAGAAGAATAAATCAAATTTTTACACATCCTATAGATCTTTAATACATCCTGCAGTAAGTCATTGAATGCAAAATTAATCGACAAGCCATTAAAAAATTTCTTCGAAAATTAAGTTAAACTAGGCAACAATGCAGTGGGTGCAGCACTAAATTAAGTTCTTTATTATAATTTATTTAATAATTCCACCTTAATATAAAATAAATTTTTGTCATCACTTTCACAGCTCCTTGGCCCCGATGAGTCCACAGAAAGTCCGTTATTACCATATTTATGGTTTGTATTATAAAAAAAGCTTTACAATTTTTATTACTCATATTATATTTTCGCATATTACTGTGAACTAATGTATAATATCTTTCACTCTATATTTTTTCGTTTTTTTTCTTTTCTTATTTCCAACACCCATCAAACGATCGGTCATTATAGGTTTGCATTTCACTGGCTAGCGATGTCACACAGTAAGTGGTTTTTTCTCATACACATCCATTTCTTTTTTTAATTTATAGCTTCATACAATCTAAATTGCATAATACTCTAAAAATAAAATGTGTGATGAATTAAAATTCAACAACATCCACTGGAAAAAAATAGAGAAATAACGGCTATCATTAAATATACCAATTGCATATTATGTAACATTAGCAGCTCATACAATAGCAGTGAAATAAAATTTCGGTCAGAAATGATGATGATGATTAATGAGATCCCTTTTCTACGAGCTCATGTCAATTTTATAGTCAACATGTCGGAAATTTGATACACAAGTAGCTGGGGCTAATAATAAAATTAACTTCAATTACTACAATGTGATGATTAATTATGCATCATGTACTGTGTGTAAATTATTGTTGCAGAAGGTACTTACATTACATTGTATTTACTCCTCTTACATACGTACACACCACGTACACAAAATAAAAATAATTCCGACAATTTTGATTATTTTAAATTAATTTTACTGTATATTATAAAATTTATTTATGTGACTATATGGAGTATCTTTTTCCATTGTGGATGAACATGCAGTGAAGTTAAGTATTGTACTTTAACTTAATACATATCACATGTGGTGATCATCTTGTTGGGTTTAGGGTTTCTTTTAATGGATTAATGATTAAAAGTTCGGGATTGTTAGATCAAACCTTAACAAAATTTGAGATTTTACAAGGGATTCGAACCCATACAATGTAAGTTTTGTATTAAAGTTGAATTTTCTAACCATTGTAACTAATAAAAGTGAACCCTTACTAATCCACATGCAATTTAGCCTATAAAAAGCTCTAAACCCTTAAAAATTCTATTATACAAGAATTGCATCCACATTTCATCTATACATCAATTCTACAGAAATTCATATTAAAATCATAAATCACATAAATCTTTCACCAACTGCATGGTATCATGTAGATTAATTAAGTTACATGTATGACTTCAAAATGATATTTCTTCTCCATACTTTCTCTTACAATATGAACGACTGAATATGCTGACTCTCTTCAATACAATTTAAATGAAAATTGCAATTGAATGAAATATATTTATCATCCATGCAGTTTAATTTCATGTAATATGCAACTATTATGAAATGAATCCGATATTTTTAATTTTGTAAGGTAGCCGAAGGTCTATTGGCTATTATCATGAACTTTCCATTAGTATGATTAAATTAAGGTAATTTAATGGAGGATTGAAATCATATTTGCAAAAAGAGCGGGTTTTTTTTCTCATTACTTAATGGATGCAATGACCATAACATTCTTCGAGAAATCAAATTGCACATGACTTGAAGTTTAATCTGATTAAGATGGGTGGAGAGTATGGATATGGTTGGAGGATAAAATGAATTTAGTATGGGCAATATCTCATTTTTTTCTTGAATTTGAATATGTTCATATAACAACAGTTGCTTGATTCAACAGCCAGATCCTTTGACCCTCAAAAGTCAAATATTTATTTATTCAGAAAATTTTGTAAACGTTTTGAAAAATTTTAAAAAATTTTGTCTGGCTTAACTTTAAATGCTTTCTCCTTATGAACGTCATAAAAAAGTAAACATCTGAGATAAAAAAAATCATATCTCCTACTGAACATCCTCATACGCGATTATCTGACGCGTCTAGTTTTTAAAAATATACCTCGATATAAAAAGTCTGTGTCGATAGAAGTTATTGATCATAAAATTATTAATGAGCTTTCTGTGTGATGGGTAGAGACCTAAAACCACAAAAACACATGTATTTTGTGAAATATTAAATTTATCATCAAATATGCGAGGTGTGGAAGCTGCTAGAAAATTTTTGAGGATGCTGACTTTTTAACAATTTTGAAGACAAAAATTATAATTTTTAAAAAATTTAATGAAAAGTTGTGAAAAAACAGCAGGAAGTCTTTTTTGGGTTTGGTGCACATTTGGTACTCTAATCAATTTTTTTTATTGCAAACTTATTGAGGATGCTGATTTGGTTGGTTAATTTAATGCATTTTTGCTAGCTTATAGCTAATCTCAAACAACAAAAAATAAATTAGGCCTAACAAGACAAATCCACAGCACCACATGACAACCGCAATTTCCCTGTCAAAGCCATTCATCACTACTAATTACCAGCATCACTAAAACAACAAATAAATTTTCTCATCAGCAAGCCTCCTCCAAAAACAAAGTCTCATGGATGATCATAATCATAATGGTGTTACAGATACTTGACATAGAAAGCCAATAAGTTGCCAAACCCTCATGCAACAGAAAACATTTTTTTATCGCATTATTTATTGCCTCAAAAATATTTTCGGAATTTGTCTGAGTATGCACAAATAAAATTGAGGCTCAACAATTTTTTCATTTTATTTGCTTTGTTGTTATGCAAAAAAATAAGAGCTTTGAGACAGACTTTAATGCGATTTTAGGTTTATTTTATTTCACTTTATGAGAGTAATAAATTTAATTTGGACTTAAGTCAATTTTGTTGCTACTTTAATGAGCTTTTTTTGATGTGATTTGTTATTTGTCTTTTGGGAATTACATGATTATGATAAGGCATTAGATTTGGGGAGATTTTTAGCGCATTTTTGCAAAAAATGACGCTTATAGTTTCACTTTGTTCGGCTGGCTGGCTGGCTGTATGAGCTCTGAGATCTCAGAAACCAGACATAGTTAAGAGTTCTGTTATGATGAATTATCTTTCTACTATCGAGTTATTCCGGCATCGCTTATTAAAAAATCGTTAAACGATCTACAATTCCTGTAATCAACGATTTAACATTATATAAGGAAAAAAATTGTTGAAAACCCCTCGATAAAAATTTGAATTTTTTTTGACCGTTGGAATTTAAAATTTTTTTGACCGTTATTTTTGGTCAAAATTTTTTTCTTTCTTTTTGAAAGGTTTTGTATTTATCATCAAGAAAACAGACTTTTCATGCATAGAGCATGCTAGAAAGACGGAATTTAATGGATTCTGTTATTATTATACAGTTTTTTTTCATAAAAATTGTATTTTCTTGCAGGATTTTTTTGATGATAAAAGAAGAATTAAGGGATTTTGTAATTTAAAGCAATTTCTATTTAATCGATTTCTGATCGCTGCGACAAAAATGCGCTTAAGTCCCTCGATTAATAACACGAGGACTTTGAACATTTTTTATGTCATTTTGAAGGTTTTTTGATATTTTTTAGGATTAAATGCTGTAGGTTTTATTTTATTCAAACATAACCTCTTCCTCCCAACCACCCAACTAATTAGCAATTCATCACAAAAAATCCCACCTTGCAATTTCAACATCCCAGAAGAAGCAAGGTTGATCCAATATTACAATTTGCTAATCATGTCAAACATCAATCATCAGCAGTAACAAGAAGACACCCCAAAAAATTACAGTCTATAACACGCAATTTAAAATAAAATAAAAAAAGAGAAAAGTTTATTAAAAGACTGCTTATTTGGCTTGTTGCAAATATCAAGGATTTGACATTTTCGAAAAAAAAAATCAATTCAAGTGTCAATCTACTTAACGAGTTTAATTAGGCAGCGTAACTTTTTGAAACAAATTTAATGACTTAGAAATTGAATGGTGATTGTGGATGGGATGATGAAAAAATTAGCGAAATGTTGACACGTTGAATGAGCTTGAAAAGGACAAAATAATTGCAAATTTTTTTGGTAAAGGTGTTGGTTGAAGTGTTAAAGTTATACAGGGGGTCCTCGATTTAAACAATTGTTTTGTTCCAAAACTTTTCTATTCAAATCAAAACGTATGAAAAATGACCGTTAAAAATAAAAATTTGAATTTTTGTATGGAATTGGTCTATTTGGAGGTTGGGGGGTATTTTAGTGGATGAAATTCAAGAGTATTATGCAATTAATATTAAATTCCAAAGTTTTATTTCAAATTCTTTTAAATACATGCCAATTAATAGAAATTTAAATCACCCTCTAGCTACCTAGCTCCACCCCTAATCCATACTAAATTTACCACAATTTATCACATTTTCATCTCTCTTTCTCAGGTTGCTACAATCCAATAATCTACGGTTTAATGAATTCACGATTTAAAGCATGCTTCATCGCCGTACTGTATCGCATACCAGGATTTCAGAAGTTTTTCGCTCGACGTTTAAGAGGTACTCGTGAAAGATATCCCAATAATGGGGAAAGTATATTTTTAGCATTAAATCATCAACAGACTTGTATTAGCAAAACTAATCGCATCGTTAAAAATGATGATTATTATAATGGTGACGTTCGAGTTAATGGTACGAAGACAACACATCATTTATGCACATTTGAAAAATTTCTATCATGAAAAAAATTTAATCAAGCATTAATAACATATTTTTTTATATTTTTTTTATTATTTATGAACGAAAAAAAAATACTTTAAGCTCTGTTAATTATTTTTCAGTTCCTTTTTTGATCGTTACTTTTTATAGAATGATGAATATGTTCGCAGTTCAAATGGCTTTATAGACATAGACATAGATATTATAGACATTAACGTTTGTGATGAATCAGATACATAACATTACTTTTTTGCATAAGTGTCTTCATACCATCAGACATAAAAAAATTGATGTGCATTTGGAATGGATTATGTCATTAAACGCATGGATGTTCAATGAATAAGATTTTTAGATAAATATATCATGTGATACGTTTACTTGAAAATTATTTTCTGTGTTTGTTCAGTTTTTTTTTTTTGGTTTTAATCTGAATGTTTGGGGGGTTGAAATTTAATTTTTCTGGGGATGTGTACTGAGAGTTTTATTAAAATGTTGTTAATTTAAGGATCATTTACTTAGTACGTTCGCTTTTTAGGAGGGAGAGGGGGGGGGTTCTATGATTTTGAAACGGATCATACAAAAAATTAATTTCTTCATACAAAAATCGTAACAAGGTGGGAGGAGGGGGAAGTCTAAAAAGTCATTTTTTCGCGTAACGAACTAAGTGAATGGCCTCTTACCGAAATATCAATAATCATACAATTTAGTATTGCATCCTTTTGAAGATTAGGGTATAGCATTAAAATGTAAGGATCCCTAATTCTTGATCCTCAATTAACCTTAAATTGATATATGAAGTGCCAAAAATTCAACAACTTAACTTCCACGTCATAATATTATCTTAAATAACCAACATCTCATCAAATTCAAACATTTACAAAAAATTCTTGCATGAAAATCTTCCCCACAAATATTCTAGCTTTAACTTCCTTAATCCTAAAGACCCAAATGTTAGCATTCAATTTTCATACTTTGATATGGGTCTGCTGCTCTCATCTTAATTGTTTTCTATATAGAGCATGACAGTTCTGACATTTTTCAAAACATCCCTTAATAATATTTCTATCATTGTAAATCTCAAAACCTTCATAGACGTGATCTCATACCCAACTCTTCACCCATTCATCTGAGAAGAAGATGAAGAAGAAAAGGAAGTTAAAAAGCCATAAAAAAAACTTTTAGTTTGCTGAAATTATTTTCACACTCGGTTGACGTGATAATGAAATGCTTTTTTTCATTTTCTTTAAATTCAATTTAATCAAATCATTAGCACGGACTTTAAGAGGTCATTAGCATTTTTGGCAGATTTTTTTTTTTATTTCATTTGCGGACTTAATTATTCGAGTTTAATTTTCCAATTCAGTGATAATTTTGCAGGTGTCTATGGCCCTTGAAGCTGACTAATTGTGCTGTGTTTATTTTGATAAATTGTTTCGTAAACACGTTCGTATGGCGAGAAAAAAGTAGCTTTTTATGCTGATAAAGTGTGTGGATAATTAATGGGAAGCGAATCATGGATTTTAATTATATTAAATGATTGAATTTTTAATTAAGTCTGTAAACTTGCTGGTGAAGCTGATGTTGATGTTTCTTCTGTATTTTTTGTGCAAATTAAAATATAAAAGATACAAAAAACATTGCAAGCAAATAACTGCAAATTTAAAGAAAAAATCTGACTGAAAAAATCAATCTAAAATATTTATTAAACATAATTATTAAGGTTAATTAAGGATATGTACAATTTTTTAAATATGTAATTTTAATTTTAAATCTTTAAATTAATTTTAAAGATTAATTTTTAACAAAATAGATTTCAATTATTAACTTAAAATTTTTACAAATTAAATATACAGAAGTTTTAGGATTTGAATATAAAAATTTCTATTTTAAAAATTTTCAATTAAATTTTGAAACGGATATTTTTCATACAAAATTTAAACAACAATTCTAATCTTCATAAATTTGATTTGCAAAAGATTTCTTCAGTCATAACCAGATTTGCACACCCCTAGATATATTTTTTAACTTTCTCTTATATTTCAATTATTATTACATTTTAACCAATTTATTATTCTTATCGTATTTACAAATTTTATATTCAAGCAGTCGTTCTTTAGCCCATTCATATGATTTTTTTATTTCTTTAGAATCATATCCAATAATTATGTCAACTAAATTTTCTTTGTTTCTTTTTGTTTCAATTATATAATTCATTTGTTCTTCATAACTTAACTGATACTTTATTTCGTTCCATGTTACCTTTAACCCATCTATTATGTCCACATGTTCGTTAACACTAAAATATAAGATATTTTCTCCGTCAAAATCTTTAAATTTAATAAAATTTAGAATTTCGTTTCGCTTCAAATATTTTCGCATAAAAGTCCATAAAATTTGATGGAGTCTTTGAGATTGATTTTTTGAGGCTAAGTATAGAAGTTTATTTGTATAATCACCAAAACTAATCATAAGTTTTTTGATTTCATCTGGTGTAGTTATTGCTTCTAAACTTTCCATTATGAATTCAAAAATATTAGGATTTTCATTTTCAATAGCTTCATGTAAAATATTCCTTCCACATTTATTACTTATTTTGATAATTTTCAAAAGTTCTTCAAAATCATAAGTATCTTTAAAAATGTACCAAATAATTATAATTGTTGACTCATAATCTTGTGAAGCAGGTCTCATAATATTTTTGTCCCAGTATCCTCCTGGAATCAACATTTTTTTCATCTGATCTTTTGTGAACATTTCTTTAATTGCTTTATAAAGCTCCAAAAGATAAGAAGGAATTCTTCTGAATTCGTAAAACATTACAAGAAAATATCGGCCATTTTTGAATGCAAAATCAAACAATTCATTTTTGTTGGAAAATGTATTTGACAAAAGTCCTAAAAGAATCATATTATGATTAAAATATATATCTCTATTTCTATAACTGTAAACTGATCTCTCATTATAAATAGATTGTCGTTTAGCAAGTTCAATAAAAAGATTATGCTTGTTATGATGTTTAAAGAAATTTTCAATTTCAATCCAAATAATTTTAAGATTTCTTTCATAAGCGAAATACAATATGCAGTCGTCTTTTGAAGTGCAACTATACATCAATTTGAAAATCTCATCTAAAGACATAAAGCTTTTTGCGA
This sequence comes from Chironomus striatipennis, assembly GCA_026123125.1. Classification (NCBI taxonomy): domain Eukaryota; kingdom Metazoa; phylum Arthropoda; class Insecta; order Diptera; family Chironomidae; genus Chironomus; species Chironomus striatipennis. The sequence continues at coordinate 12,677,006 of CM047394.1, read as the reverse complement.
TCTCTAAACTAATTTGCATTTTTTGATTTGTTAAATTTTCGCATTCAGCTAAACATGAAAAAATATTTCTTTGATCATAATGTGTTCCTGTTTTTTGTTTCAAAAGATTTTCAATGAAATTATTATTATATTTAAATTTACTTTTGATCTCATCCAAAACTTTCTTGAATACTTCTATATCTAAAGTAGATTTAAGAATATTTAGAAAAAAATCTTTTTTTATTAAGAAGGATTTTAAATCATCTAGCTTTAAAAATTCAAAAACAAATGAATAAAACTTTTCAAAAAGCTCAGGGTTCTTTATATTCAAAGAAATTTCATCAGCCCTTTCAAATATAATTTTTTGGACGGCATTATATTCTCCATTCTTCAATATTTTCAAAACTAAATCCGCTAAGTTCACTAAATTTGCAGTAAACATTTTAGGTAATTTTTCAATTTTATAAAAGTAAAGTAAATACTTTTTCATCTCCATAAAGATAGAATCAATGATAGATAAATCAATTGAATCATTTAAGAAAACCTGAACTTCCGAATATTTACTTTCAGTGAGAATTTTTGTAATAATTAAATAAAAATCTTTGTGGTAATATTTTTTTCTTAAAAATTGATCATATTTTGATTCCTTTAGAATTTTTGCAATAACATCAGCAACAAAAAATTCTTGAAATGTTTCATGTAAAAAAACATATGAACCGCTGCTTTTAATAACTAAACCACATGCATTAATTTCCTTTTCTATAGGCCAATTGCTTTCATCGTAATTAGGAAATAAAACTCGCAAAATCTCAGGAAAAACATTTTGAACTGCACAAAACTGATGAAACATCCAAATTTTATCTCTTTTAAGAGACCATCGATTACAAAGCTTTTCGATGAATTTTGAATAAATTTCTTTTAAATTTAAATTTGAATTTGTATTTTCGCCAATTTTAAAACCTTCAGCAATCATTTTAAGTATTTGAGGCGTACCAAACGATTTGTCAGAAAAATTAAAATCTTTTAAAGCTTTTTCTGCTCTTGATAAATATTTCTCAAATACTGATGATTTATTTGCACATTTAAACAAATCATTTCTTGATTTAAAGTCTGTTTGATCTTTTAAGTCTGATAAAAACCAAATTTCAGCAATTAAACTTTTGCTTTGTTCCTTTGACAATTTATCAATTCTGTATGTTTCTTCGAGATTTAAATCGCAAAATAAATCTGCTCGGTAATAATCTCTCGTTGTAATCCATAACTGATTTCCATTATTCCTTTTAAATGATTTTGCTAAATTTGTTATAATTTCTGCACAGTCTGGAGCAACTTCATCAAATCCATCAAAAAGAATGATGACTTTACCATTTTTGTAAAGATGCTCAAAAATACATCTTTCGAATTCTTTTAATTTTAGAATTTTTTTCACTATAAAAGACACAAAATCAAGTTTATGATTTTTCTCTTTTAATTCTTCTTTGAATTCTTTCAAATCTATATAGTTAACCCATTTATTCTGATATTCTTTCCTGAAAAGCCTATTGAAATGTTTCATCACCCAGGTTTTGCCACTTCCAGCATTATTTGATATAAGAACATATTTTTCATTAGATGTTTCGGTTAGAAATTCTGATTCTGACATACTTTTTGAAGGATTTGAATCTTTTAAAAATTTTCTTTCTTGAAATTGTAGCTCAAACTGTTTCTCATCCAGATTATCAAGAGCATCACAATTAACTTTAATTTGTTCTTTTTCAACTAACATGTATAAAAGATTTGCATTTATCGAATTATTGAAATTTTCTGTAAGCAATAAGTTTTGCATGGAATCGTTATCTTTGATTTTAAGTAAATCAAAAAGTGAAATTTCTGAGTTATCATTTTGAAAATTAATTTTAGTTTGAAGCAGCAATTTTTGACTGTCTTCTGTCAAGTCACTCCAAGAATAGTTTATCTCAATTTTAGAAGAATTTTTTACTTCTTTCATGTTTAATTTCTTCATTAAATCTCTATGTTGATTTTCATTCTTTACTAAAAATATAAAATTTAATTCTTTGTTTACGAAAATATATCCCAAATAATCTGGAATTTCCGATGAACAATCAACAAAAATATTCAGTTTCCTAACCTGCTTGCATAAATCATTAAAATCATTCCAAATTTTAAAATTTTTAAGTTTTGTTGGTTCAATAAAAATGTTTTGTCTGTCATATAATTTTCCATAATTTTCTTTTAGACTTTTACAAATATTAATAAGGAAAAGTTTGGGTACTTTTGCTAATATTATAAGTAACTTGCTGCCTGTCAAATCTGGCAGACAAAAAGAATTTCTTATTTTAATGTTTTCATTTAAAATAACGGGTAGCAATCCAATATACTTATTTAATTTTTCTACTCTTTTTCTTAATTTTGGATCGTATTGTTTTAATTCTGTTAATACATATTTTTCCCAGAAATTAAAAAGCATTTGATATTTTTTCACAAGATAATTTGACTTTTTTGCGTCATCATCAAACTGGGCTAAAATATGCACAGTTCTGACAATTAGTTCTACATCATAGCAAGGAAAGTAGTCAGTATCAGTTAAAACTGAAGAAATAATCTTATTGCATTCGTCGTCAGGAACAACTGATTTCTTAAACGCGTTTTTAAAAGCTTGGACAATTTTGCTATATGAAGCTTCAATTTCAGTGTTGTATTTATAGTAAGGAAGAAATCCGTTTTCATATACCAAATGTAGAACATGGTGACACAGCTCGTGAGCCAAAATTCCTTTAATTTCTTGATCTCTTTTTTTGTCTGATAGTTTTGCTCCAATGAATATATTAGATGAAATGGTTTCATATGAGGCTGACGCATTTCTCATCAAATCAGCCCTGTATTCCTGCGAATAGAATTTATTTTTGAATTGGATTTTTTACTGATGTATCATAATTTAGGCAATCGGTATTAGTTTAAATTAATTATAATAAAATTTAGAATTTAATAAAAATATATAAAATTCAATAAGGGAGCGCTCATTTTTTAGACCCCCTCCCCCCTTGTTACAAAAACCTAAGTTTCAAATTCAATTTTTTTTTCATACACCCCCTCCCCCCAAAAATGCAAACGTTAACAAAAAACAAAAAGTTAAAGTTTAATTTTTTTTTTTAAATTTTTAAATTCTCATAAATTTTCATAAAATTCAAAATTAAAACTTACCATCGTACTTTCAAAATCAAAAATTATTTTTAAATTCTCTGATGATGCTGCTGCACTCAATAATTCTGAGCCATACTTAATCTTTTTAATTTCAAATAACCATTTTTTGATTTTTATTCGATAAACGACTTCATCTTCTTTGCTTATTCTTCGATTGTGAATGAAGGATTTTGTTTCAAGGATCATTACTGGATTATCCGAATGTCGAAGTGCTTTTTCTTTTGCCTGCATTTCAAGTTGCTCTGTTTCTTCTTCTGTTAGTATTTCCTCGAGATTATCAATTTTAAATCCAAATGATTTGAGATAGAAATATGTTTCATATTTTCCAGATTTTACTGCTTGCTCCATTGCAGAAATATTTTCTGTGCTGTAAACAGTTTTTAAGCTTGAATTTTCATCTATGAAGTCATCAATATGATCAAAATTTTCATCCTTAATTGCTGCTTCAAACTTTTTTCTAGCATTAATTATCTTACGCAGTCTCTCACAATTTACTAAGTCAATGTTAAATTCCTTAGGAAATGGAAAGTCTGCAATTTCTATTAAATCACATAAAACATTAAGCTGGTTGGTCTCCAAAGCAGTTGAAGATATTTTTACTTGATGCTTGAAAGAATATTTTTGAAGTAAATTTGACCAATATGTGATTAAATAGTTGATGACTTCTTCATTTCTGTTTTTTAATGCTATGAGAAATACTGAAGAATTTTTCTCGTCTGATGATCCATCAGAAAAAACTTCTGATAAAAATGCTTGCGCATCATAATTTAATATTCGATTTTCAAATGAAGCGTCTAAAGCAGCGGTGAATGTCTTTGTATTGCGTTTTTTAGCTACTTCGACAATTATTCTTTCAAATGTATTCTTTTCTAAGTACAGCAATCGTAAAAACAATACATTCAAAATGGAATTTTGTGATTGTGTTAACTTGGATATCAAATTTCTATCAACGTTTTGAATTTCTCCGTTTACATATAACCTCAAAAGTGATCCAAAACTATTATCTTGTGGAATATTGGCAAGATCATTCTTGCTTAAAATCATTCCTAATGTTTCACCATCTTTGTAGTAAAATCTATTTTCATCTTCACATTTTGATATCATTTGTAATATAACTGGTCGATTTTGACAAAATTTAAACACACTTTTCATCAATTGTTTAATATTATCTTGATCATCATTTTTGGCTGTTTTGAATCCAAAATTTGTTGCTTCGATGACAA